>OZ007571.1:29062320-29587320 GCA_963931925.1 Onchidella celtica | reverse complement strand
GAGCTGCGAGTATTTTGTTGAAAATGATAAAACTCAGAGGCTAAAAACCTGCCATGACATTGTCTCTTTTCCAGGGTGGACGAAGATGATTCTTTTGTCAAGTGGATTTCTAGAAAATAAATTTTTGTTAATGAAGATTATTTACAAGATCCAATATTAGAAGGAAATCGCATGGATCTTCACTACAATTAAACCCAAAACCTGTTTCACGTTGGTGGTCCATGTTACGCTAGAATCTTACAAGGCATGATCAGAATTTACGTGACTCAGGCAAAGCTAAACTTAAATTACTGGATTTTGATTAGGGGTTTAGAGTTAAGACTTATGGATAAAATCAAAGTTCGGATAGGTTGAAAATGTGTAAAGTTATGCCAGCCAAGAGATAAACTGTTTGAACTCCATCACATGCAAAGAAATGTATTATTATACAAGTTATTATTTTTTTTAAATACATGTTAAGCCGAATAGGAAAATGTCCAGATGTCAACCAAGCGTAAAATACCACCCTCGATGGTAACATTGAATCTCTCATCTGAAGAGCATGTCTGGAATTTGGGCATTTTTGACGATCAAATTTCCTGAAATCCATATTATATTAGTTATCGTTTTTTTTTTTTTTTTTCAAAATATCTGCCTTACGGACACTGATGCTCTGGTTTTAGAATATTTGTTAAGGTTAGAGTTAGGATCAGGGCTAAGGAATGTGACCAGGATTAATTTTAGCAAAAGGCATGCTGCCTTCCTCTGATTTGTATCTTTGTCCGGATTCGCCTTTTGAGATTATAAAATCCGCCCGGCAATTGTTTCCTAAATTTAATGCACTCCAGCACCGTGCCTAATCAGTCAGAATGCCATTGTTTCATCTTCTTACACAAGCTGAGAACTGAATAAAAGTTAAAATACGAATAATTTTTTCTATTATATTAGCCGAGTCTATCGCCTAACAATGGTTTTGATGTTTCCTTGGATTAACGTCCAAATAAGCACTTAATTACCAAACAAACGCCACATCTTCACAATCGTTTTCAAACTGCAACATTAACATCCTCACTACATCAAAGGCAAACTTTATCTGTAGCTGTCCCAGTTCCGCTGTCAGCCGTGGATATTGCCAGGGCTCCTACGTGTCCACTACAGCGATCTGCACAAACACAATATGCCCATACTTCAGCTCCTTCAATTCTAATTGACACGGTAACCATGGAAACAGTTCCGTGATTGAGACCCGTAAATTTTATTATTACCATTAATATTGCAATTTATCTTGGGGACCCCCGGATTTTTCCCCACCCCAGCCTTGTATCTGGCTTTTGTGTGGAGAAAGAGGGGGGGGGGGGCTGGGGACAGGGAATGATATACATGGTTTCTGATCAAGTGAGATGGGTGAGGAATAAATATTTCGGGAAAGATTAGGGGGGGGGGTGGAGGGGACGGGAGAGGAAAAGGAATGGTTGAGTATTTAAGTTTTAAAGCAGGAATGTGAACGAAGAAATTGAAATAGCAAGAAAGACAAAAACAACGACTGTATTTTTTTTTTAAATGCCTGAACATTAAACAAACAGATGGACAAGGAATATGTGTGGATTTTACGCTGAAAATGTTCAAGAAAAGATGAGATCGTGATTTTTTTGATTTTTTTTAAACGGATATATGAAATGAATGAAATGGAAAACGGCGTGGGGGGGGGGGGAGATAGAGGAATGACCACAGGCAAGGGTATCAAAAACACAGGGTCGAAGGCGAAGTCCGTTGGGAAAAAGTATGAGAATGGTATCTTTTTACTACCCTTTGGATTTGGAAAAAATAAAATTGTTATGAGATCCTCACAAAATTACTACCAGGACTGTGCTTTTCTTTTCCCTTTAAGACACTGAAACTTGTGGAATTTGAAAAAGAAAAAAGCGATCTGTTGTTGCAAGAGTTATACAATACTGACAGGAAATGAAAGATTTTTGGTGGATGATTCACGCGGAAAGTAGATTTAAAAATGGTCATCTACAAAATGGAAAAAAGTAACGAAATGGGAGCCGTGCTGGATCTAGACTATTCCTAGGTCACGTCAACACACTGTTGTTTGTTGTTGTTTTTCTCTTTTTTTTTGTTTTTTGTCGGAGGAAAATAAAATGAAAAACTGAAAAAAAATTGTCTTCAAATAATAATTTCCAAGTTCATAAATAAAGCAGAAATAAAAATAACTCAAAGAAATTAATATAAAAGAAAGGAAATACAAACAAACAAACAAAAAAGCAGGCATAAAACCTGTTGAAATGGCTGGCGATAAAACAGAGAGAGTGTGGAGGCGAGGGACGGGGAGAATGGGGGGGGGGGGGGGGGAGAGAGTGGGGAGAGAACGGATTTGGATAACAGGGGGTGCCCAAAAATTGATCGAGAGACAGTGAGAGTGAGAGAGAGGGGGTAGCTAGGCGGAATAATAATATGGTGTGGGTCGGAATGGAAGGCAATCGATCGGTTTTTAAAATATGGTGGTCAAGCTAGAGCCGGCCGAGTTAATGAGTGGCCAGAAGCATTCTCATTTCCTTGTCATAGACAACACCATTTGCATAATGGCCGCTCACTGAGGCCGGGTCTCCTCCGTCTTTGCTTAGACGGGCTTCGTTTAAAACATTCAAATTCTTGCTAGGGTAATTTTTAAGTCGTGGACGCCAAGCTCTTTGGACGTGTCTATTTTAGAGATTTCTGAAGCAATTAGGACGGGTGCTACTGCAACAAAAAAAATGGCTGTGAAATATTGCTTACGGAGTCTATATCTTTCAACCCTCATTGGAAAACGAACAGAAATAAAATAATTTTTTCTTAATGTGTATAAATTTTAGATGGAGACTTGGTGTAAAAATGAAACAGAAGAATACAAAGCAAAGACACCATCTTTTCGTGGTGGCCAAAAATGCATTTTATATATTCAAATTGTTCTGTCAAAATTATTATCAAGCTCTGTCAAAATGTCTTTTCAGACAAGAAAATTAATTAATAAATAGGAACAGAAGATATCGCCATTTCTGGCTTGAACAAAATTTGAGCAAAATATTAATGTGGCAGTGATTGATTTTCAGACGTACGGAAATATATAACGTCCTTAAAAATGGCTGGTGGCTGCTCATATAACCAGATGGCGATTTAGGAAAGAGGGGTGGGGTATGGACATATTTGAGAATGAAGTGGGGTAGATAAGAACAAAAATGTGTGGATAAAAATGAAACAGATCTTTTAAAACAATCCGTCAGTTTGTCACGACTTTTATTCCAAACGTACGTCGACGATCTGGATCCAAGAATTTTTCAGTTTAGTTAAATCAGTTCGGTCCAATATGTTTCATAAAGTTCGATTGGCTAACTTTAAACGTTGTTTTCTGTTAACACATTTCCTTGCTCAATAGTCAAATGCTCAGTCACCATTAAAATCTGAGTTGTTGCGAATTCTCTTCACTTTGTGGCGTTTGGAAATTTGTTCAGGCCAAACACAAGACGGTATTCGCGTAATTATTCTAGTTATTGCGTACGCGGCTTATTTCGGGGCAAACAAGTCCATTTCAAAGGAAAGCAAGCGAAATTATGCATACGGCACGGTACCAGCCCAATAAACTAATTCAAATATTTTTCATCCTGTCTAATTCCACCAGTTTGTATCTTCAATAGCCTCATTTCCATATTGAGAGTCGTGGACCATTCCCTTTCAAATGTTCTCTCGTCTTCCCTCTGTTTTGCTTATATAGTACCTAAATTAAGATAAAAACGGAAAAGGATGGATGCTTTTCCTACTTTTCATTTTCTAGTTTTCTTGTTTTATCGACAAGACGAGAAACGAATATTCTGCTTTTATGACACTTTGAAAGACTAGATAGATTGAAAGGCATACGATAAAAAAAAAATGCATGTTTTTATGAAGGAGAATAGATGAAAACAACCCTTCACAGCAAACGGAAACTTGGACAGGTTGTTCAAGTTCATGGCTGTTCTTTGCAAACTGAATACTGACACATGAAAGTTATGATGGAGTCGTGTTTTTTAACCTGTCAACATAAAACAAAGTAAGACTTTTTTATCTCTTTTTTTTTTTTTTAAACCTTGATTTAACCCTACCAAAAGTGAATAAATTGGTGCATTTGATTACTGAGTGTAGTGAAGATTGCTTCCGAGTCGTGTACCAGCCTCGGTGCAGAAAATAAACCGATTTCGCCTTCGTAAGCTTGCCAATTACTATTCTACTTATCGTTAAATATTCCCCCCGGGCCTTGTAAATGACTTAATTTCGCTTGATTGAAGCAGTATTGGTGTCTGTGGATCTGTTTCGAATTTGTTCTGTTTGGGGATACCACAACGTCCCAGATCAGGTGTTGGGATCGTATTAAAGTTCCCATTTCCTAAGCGATGATTCTTTTGAGGGTGCCGGGAATCAGTTGCAATATCACGATAATTCACATTTTTTGCATGAAAATCAGTTAGGGGACAGTACAATTGGCTTTGCTGACAAAGGCGTCCGTAGCCTGTGGATGCCAAAATAATAAGATCTTTGAGGGTCATGACAGCAAAGACACCAAGTATCATACCACCAGTCTCCAGGTATCATGTCATCAAAGGCTCTGAGTACCATGACACCAACGTCTCTGAGTTGTATGACATCAAAGTCTCCGAGTGCCGGGTCCTCAAAATCTCTGAGTGCCATGTCATCAAAGTCTCTGAGTACCATGTCTTCAAAGACTCTGAGTACCATGTCATCAAGGTATCTGAGTGCCAGGTCTTCAAAGTCTCTGAGTACCATGTCATCAAGGTATCTGAGTACCATGTCATCAAAGTCTCTGAGTACCATGTCATCAAGGTATCTGAGTGCCATGTCATCAAAGCATCTAAGTATCACGTCGTCTAAATCTCTGAGTGCTACGCCACCAGGTCTCTGAGTACCATGCAATCAAAATCTTCAAGTGACATGACAGCAAGGTCCCTGAGTGCTATGTCATCAAATATTTTAGCCACTGCTACCAGTTTTCAAGACATCATCCAATTAATATATCCGAAAGCCAGCAATGTGTTCTTATAATGGGTTCTTAAGGTGAGATGCCAACAGATTTAATGTCAGTCCTCATGATATCTTAACATGACGTTTTGTGTCTTTCTGATGTATTTTCGAGTAGGTATAGCTCTCCAGCAAAGACATTTTGCACTGTAATATTTTCAAGTCTTGCCGCCTCCCTATGGGAGAAAACTCGACAACGTAAAGTATCCATTGCACACATAATCCATTTCTTACGCTGCGGAAACTTCACCATTTCTCACCACTAATTCGCATTCTTTTTTTACATTAACCACCAATTTTCAACGCTTTTTTTTTTACAGTGACAAATTAGTGATCAGTCTAGTAGCTAAGTTGGTTACACATACCTATACTGAGCTGACTTAACTAGTCTTGCAATGGGCATAACAGATCAATTCTGGCGGTGACAAATATACCAAAAGAAATGCTTTTATCCTCATTATCACTCCGTACAAAGGCCAGGCTTTAGGAGCCTCCATACGCGAGTGGCCGCTAATTAAACTGATGTCTTTAAAGTCTTCGAAATACCATTTGAATGACATGTCATCACCCTTGATATTTGGGGGGCGGGGGGGGGGAATTCTACAATAATAGTAATAGACTGGATCTTTAGTGCATCGGGTCCATAAATTATAGTCAGCTGTACAAGATAAATGCATGAGTCAAAATAAGGGATTTTGTGAACATAGAGGGAAAAAATAAATTCATTCAATCTTTACATCACAACAGAGACAACAGGGGACATGGTTACCGGGATGAAGGTATCACAACAGAGACAACAGGGGACAGGGGTGAAGGTATCACAACAGAGACAACACAGGACAGGGGTGAAGGTATCACAACAGAGAAAACACAGGACAGGGGTGAAGGTATCACAACAGAGAAAACACAGGACAGGGGTGAAGGTATCACAACAGAGAAAGCACAGGACAGGGGTGAAGGTATCACAACAGAGACAACACAGGACAGGGGTGAAGGTATCACAACAAAGAGAACACAGGACAGGGGTGAAGGTATCACAACAAAGAGAACACAGGACAGGGGTGAAGGTATCACAACAGAGACAACACAGGACAGGGATGAAGGTATCACAACAGAGACAACACAGGACAGGGGTGAGGGTATCACAACAGAGAAAACACAGGACAGGGGTGAAGATATCACAACAGAGACAACAGGGGGCAGGGGTGAAGGTATCACAACAGACACAACAGGGGACAGGGGTGAAGGTATCACAACAGAGGCAACAGGGGACAGGGGTGAAGATATCACAACAGACACAACAGGGGACAGGGGTGAAGGTATCACAACAGACACAACAGGGGACAGGGGTGAAGATATCACAACAGACACAACAGGGGACAGGGGTGAAGATATCACAACAGACACAACAGGGGACAGGGGTGAAGATATCACAACAGACACAACAGGGGACAGGGGTGAAGATATAACAGAAGCAGCAAGGGACAGGGAAGAAGCTAGATGTCTTAACATAGACAACAGGGGACGTATTAAGCAAGCCTGATTGAAGATTGTAATGGGTGCATCTAAATTACATTATCTATCAAGGATACAGAAAGAGAATGATTTTTCTTGAAAACTGAATTGGTTCTAGAAAAATGAAACAGGCAATTATAATTTTGAGCTGCACGTCGTAGGCATTTATCTTATACAGCTGAGGTTATGTTTGTTTGTTTGTTTCTTTATATAAATCAAAGTAGACTGTTCACTTTCTTCTAAAAAAATATTACAAGCCTGGCCAGAGAGTATGTATGCATGGACAGGTTTCACTACTGGTCGATTTGCACTGCGAGACATTGGAGGCGCAGCGGAACCATTGTTAGCATGGAGCGGAAAGTAGGTCTCTGCGGTAAACAATACCCGTTTGTGCATTTCCACTGAGCGTAGGAGCTTACAAACTGCTCTAAATAGTTTCAATCAGCCCAAAAATATGAACAAACCACAGTAAACAGGTATGCCCACTATCTTTGGTGAATGAGGTCTCTTTCAATTCTTGTTTACGGCAGGGACCTAGTTTTGCGATTTGGAGGGTGAGATCTCTCTATAACTATTGTACTCTCTGGTCTGACTGTCACAGGGCCACAGAAACAAAACTAAACGCAAGAGGGTGAAGCTTTTTCATGGTGAGTGTACCTGGATGAAAATATGCACACAAAAACCACAAAAAAATGTGTCTTGTATTTTCTGAATTCTTATACTTCTTTAATCCCATTTGGGAAATTTGCCTTGGTGTCATTACAGCCCAGTTACAACTGGAGCAGACACGCCCTCGCCACAGTGCAGCACCGGTAGGCGGTTGCTGTATTTTGGGGAGTGGTAGGGATAAATTTTATTAATTTTGCCCGGGCAGTGGCATGTTCGGCCTGCTGTTCTCAATTTTCCAACTGCCAAGGTATCTTTAACATGCGCAGCGTGCACACAGGCCCTCCGAATTTACCGTCCGTATCCCAGAAGACTAGGTGGTCGATCCTACCTACCGTAGGATCAGCCCCAGGAAAATAAGAGAAAAACCCCCAAATTCCAACATGACTGCATTGACCTGGATTCGAACCCGGTACCTTCGGCACGAGAGGCGAGCATCTTGCCTCTAGACCACCGTGTCCCCAGTCATTATTTTCAAGTGTCCCAGTATGCAGAGTGAGATCCACGTTCCTGTCATCTACAGTGCCAAGAGAAAAAAAAAACGCAAAAGAATTCTTGAGAAGTTTCTGGGCCAAACATGTCTCTGTAAACATGCACTGCTGACTCAATTACTAGACCTCACTATATAATCATACGAAGTTGACATTTAAACACCCCACGCATGTCTTGTGGGGGTTGGAAATGCTTGTAAGTTGAATCTGCTGTGCAGCCAGGAAGGCAAAAAGGAGCTTGGGGGAAAGGAGGCGATGGAGGGGAGGTGGGGGGGGAGGGTAGCACTGATGACATCAGCATCTTTGTGGTTCTCACCGTCATCTCCAGATTGTTTCAAAAACGATTTATGTTCTAAAGAGAGCTGCGTGGAACCGTAAAATAGACGCAGAAACAGTGGTGGGGCTGAACACCCTTCATTCCTTAAATAACCTCCTTTTGCCAGCATATTTGCATAGTGTCGAATGCTGGACGATGATTGCAGTTCTTTAACTGTCTGACAGATAAAAATTCAAGATAACATTTTTAGAAGCGGTGTCTGTTATCGAGAGAGAATGGGCCAAAAGAGAATGATGTCTTGGGGTGTTTGATGTTTTTATTATTACTTTTTGCCTTCCTCTCTCTCTTTCTCTTACTCTCTCTCTCTCTTTTTCTCTCTGTCCCCCCCCCCTCTCCCCCTCCCCCCCCCCCTCCCAATCTTCCTCTCTCTCTCTCTTACTTGTAGGTGCCAGAATCCCTCTGGGAGGAAAGAACAATGCATTAATGACAAGGAGTCAGGAGACGAAAGAGAATCGGGAAGACAGACAGCAGAAGGAAGTATAGGTATGGCTGACTGTGTGGAATCTGGAAATGTAAGGATATTTTATCCAGAAGACAGAAAGAGAAGCTGACAGACAAACAGACAGACGGTCGGACAGAAAGATGGATGGATGGGCACGGGAGCAGACAGGCAGTCAGAAAGACAGACAGCAGACAGGCAGGGAGGCGGGCAGAAAACACAGACAGACTGAAGCAGATAAGCAGTCAAGCAGACAGACAAATAGACAGGCAGACAGACGGACAGACAGACAGATAGACAGGCAGGCAGAAATAAAGAATGGAACTTTGTTCCGAATCCGGAAATGCAAGGATATTTAGAGTTATCACAGCTAGACAGACGCTACCTCCACCCCCTCCCTTTCCCAATAAAAATTAAAAAAAAACAGACAGACAGATGGTATGAGGTATGAGAAAGAGGGGACGCGAGGAAGACAATCATGGCGAAAGACATGACAGAGAAAGGAAGACAGAGTGTTGAGTGATGTGATATAAACTTGAGTGGACAGGAAATTGAAAAAAAAAAGTGGCAAGAGAGAGAGAGAGAGACACACACACACAGGCAGAAAAAAAGGAAAAAGATGGACAACCTCCTTGGAGAGTTTAGAGTATAGGAATGAAAACAGAAAGAGGAGGAAGTGAGAGCGCAATGAGAGTGAGAGGTTTTAAACAAGCACGAACAGCAGCAACAAGAACAATAAGACATTTGAAAAGAACATTATCGCCAAAGAATTTTCTCTCTGTGCCCCAAAAACTGACCGATGTAAATGAGGCCATTTAGCCAGAACAAAAACATCAGCTTATGTCACCCCCACCCCCCCCCCCTTTACACAAGTGTATATCATAGCCATTTGTTTTCTTTCTTCCAGATTTATCATAATAATGCCATAATCAAAGCCATTTGATGACCGCCCTGCCCCTTTCCCCTCAACCAGACCCGATCTTTCCCCCTCCCTTTTCATATTATGTGTGTATGTGTTTATCTTTATCACCTTCCCCATCCTAGCGCATCATCCATGTGTTAAAACGCGGGCTTTTTTCAAGAAAGACAACTCTTGCTGTAATGACGTGGCTTGACCGGGGCAACCACTCTGGTGGTCGAGCGTGCTAAGGGAGGCCACCCCAGTTAAAGAACGCTGCTCTTCAAAACCGCTAAACGATGCGAAGTAAAGAGGCCCGCCGCTGAAAACTATGAATTTTTGAAGTAAAAACTCCTAGATAGCTATGTTTATTTATGATTTATTTCTAGCCCCGCGCGTTTTTCAATGGCTTCGATCTAAATGAGACGTCAGTGTTTGAATAATGGAACTGGGGACGTTTTGAATTATGATATTTCATGTTTGTTTCGTTTCTGATTTTTCTTGTTTTTTTGTTTTTTCCCTCCCCCCATTTCTGGTTATGTCTAATGGACAAGAACATGGCGTCTGTAAGATCTCGTCATAGCCGTGAGAAAAATCTAAATAAATATGCCAGATTTCTGTCTCTTACATCAGAGCCTGCTATTTTGTTATGGGCATTTTCTCTAACGTCTTTAAATATCCTTTTATTCAAGAGGCCTGGGGTCAGGATTAGATCCCTAATCATAGGCTAATAATGGGATCCACCACCCACCCACCCACCCCCGGACCCACCCCCTTATCGACACCGACTCAGCACCCCCCCCACCCCCACCCCCACACCTTTTTAGCTGACACGACAATAGGACTCATCAGAAACAATTGTTGAAAGTGAAATAAGAGACTGAAGATGTGTAGCCTTCTCGTTGTTTTCTTTCAGGTTTTCACTAGTCAGATCTTACCACCATGTTGCATTAACTTTCTTTCTTTTTTTTTTTTGCTTTGATTGTTAAGTATTTATTTGACATCAAACAGCACTGTGTAATTTAACTAAACGTTTTAAAGTTTTCATTTATTTCAATTCTAAAAAAAAAAAATTTACTTTTTTATTCACTGGAAGGTCCTTGATCATTTCCTCAACAAAAAAAAATTAAAAAGTCCGTGCAACATATCGGCTTCTATACTTAGCAGAGCTAAGGCAATTGATGCCTCCCCTTGTCTCCCACCCACCCTTTTATTATCTCTTAGAGCCCTAAATGTATGCTGATTTTGCTGAATGGTTAATCCAAGGTCAAGGCTCCTGTATTATGGGTTCAAACTAATCAGACCTAATCGGTTGATTACAAACGAACTCCGACCACAGTAGAACATAGGCGCTAACACCAGTATAGTCCAAAATGTAAAAATGTGTGCTTTGGTTCATGTCATAATATTGTACTATACTGATTTTCTCGTTTTATGACAACACAGCTTTTTATTTCTTTGCCATATTGGGGGGGGGGGGGGGGGGGGGAGTCAAATTAAGCCCGGTCAAACAAAGTCAGATGCTACCAGCAAAACGTAAACCAAAGACAATAATGTAGTGACAGAAGCTGACTGTGTCTGACCGGGATTAGAATGATTGTGTGTTCCGGGATGTACTAAGAAAATATAGGAAATTATGGTGTGCACTTTTTGTCCACCCGCATCTGACTGTGTCTGACCGGGCTTAGTATGATACCTCCCTTATATGATAAAGTGGGGGAAATACTGTGTCAGTGTTTAAAATTGAAATGTCCTTCCTGTAGCCAGATTATGCATCGGTTGCACGGAGTATTGCAGTTCTATTAAATTACAGCCATCAGTATGATTGATTCAGTCTATGATTTAATGTGGTAATCTGCCCGTAGCCCAGATCCCCGTACTGCCACCTCTGAGGGCGAACTGGTGAACTCAAAATTTCACCAGTTGCTAATTCCAACTTTTCGTGTTCGGACATTATTGGATTAAAATAATATTTTTCTCGAATTCTTCGAAATAATAAAATTATTGTAAATCGAAACTGAAAATTTGAAAGAATATAAATCTCTCTCTCCCTCCCCCCCCCCCTTCTCTCTCTCTTTCTGTCTGTCCCTCTGTCTGTCTGTCTGTCTGTCTCTGTCTATCTGTCTGTTTCTCTCTCTCTCTTTCTCTCACACACACACAAACACGCGTGCACACACACTGAGACAATTTTCATGCGATCATCCACTGGTTCTCTGTTGTTGTTTTTTTTGCCTTTCTGTTTTTGTATGTGTTTTGAACACAGTTCTCTTCTTCCCATTTATCCTTTTATATCAGTCTTCTTCCTCCTTTCCTTTTCCCCATCCTCACTTCTTAATATGTAAAAAAAAAAAAAAAAACACACAATTTGAATTCTATATATTAAAAAAAAATACAAATGGTTAAAAACTCTATTATTATTGGAGATGACCCATTTCAGATCTCATGCCAAGGACCCCCATTCTTATTCAAAGGGTGCCATGAAGGTATGGTGAAATGACCAGGTGATAAAAGTTAACATTACAGTACTAATCAATCATAATGATGTACATCGAACAAGATGTGGTAACAGAATAACATGTGATTTCTCGTCACGACAGTGGCTTTGTTTCTCCATAGTAATGCAACTATCATTTGAAACACTGAAAGGCTTTATTCCTCTACAGAGAAGCGCTCCTAAATGTACATCTTTCATGAAGTGAACGGCTTGTTTCTACGAGAGGCATAGAATATTAAACTTTAAAGTGCTGAACAAAAAATTGCTCTTCTTAGCAGTGTTGTCAAAAATCTTAGCCTAAATCATTGCTCGACAGTAGATAGAACCAATCTGAAGTCCTGGATAGCAGGTTGGCTCATGTCTGGCGGTTATATTGCCAATTTTATTATAGTTTTCTAACAGCGGTTCAGAGACATCTCTTATCTAAATAAAAAGGGAGATATTTTCATGTTGTTTGGCATTATGCATTATGATGATATTTATCATTTCTCATTTAAACATTACTTGTTACTCAAATTCATCTCCTAAAATCAATCTGTTTGTTGATTCATAAATTACAGTGATTGGTTCTGCTATCGTTACATTTCAGCAAAATGATCAGATATGGACAAAATTTGAGACCACATCAATTAGTTAAATTGTAATGGAGCTGCCGCTAGGATGATGACACTGTTAATGAACTGAGAAGGGCTGGCAGAGAGTTTAGGTACAACTGCAACCAGATAGAAACGTCCATGAATCTGAATAAACTGATGGTGTAGATAGGAGGGTACTTCCGATTCTTTGCAAAGATTTCATTGTATCGACTGTAGTGGGTGGCTCGTGGGCGCTTTTGCTAGGGCCTCTGTCTGTCCTGACAGTCTGCTACATTCTGTCTTACTTCTTCCTAGCACAATGTGAATTTTATCAGAGAGTCAGTATGTATAGAGAGGTTTCACTATTGGTCGATCTGCACTGCGAGACACGGGAGGCTCTGCGAAACCACTGTTAGCATGGACCGGAAAGTAGGTCGCTGTGGTAAACAATACCTGTTTGTGCATTTCCACGGGGCGTAAAAGCGTACAAACGGCTCTAAATAGTTTCAATCAGCCCAAAAAATATGAACAAACCACAGTAAACAGATATGCACACTATCTTTTGGTGAAGACGGTCACTTTCACTGCTTCAGTTTCTTGTTTACCACAGCGACCTACTTTCGCGATTTGGCGGGAGTGAGATCTCTCTATAAATACATACTCTCTGAGTTTATTATGTCGGTATGATTTCTCCAAACTCAAACTCAAACTCAGTCTCAAGTATCGACTGGATTTCAATGCTAGAATGTAAAAATCCCATTACCTGCTCAGTTTTCATGGTTATTGCAACGATAATGAAGGCAAAATATTTGGTTCCCGAGAGAGTAATTATTGTAGAATTCCATCTTTTGTTAACCCTTTTCGAGATATAATTTAATACAGTAAATTTTGTGTAAGATGCTTTCTCAAGAATGATAATTTTATTGGGTGCTTTTGCTTTATACGATCTCATTGACAGATATTTACAGAATAACAGAGTCATAGATACATGCTACACGGTATTTTTCATTAGAAATATTTATGGCCATCATGAC
Source organism: Onchidella celtica (assembly GCA_963931925.1). Taxonomy (NCBI): domain Eukaryota; kingdom Metazoa; phylum Mollusca; class Gastropoda; order Systellommatophora; family Onchidiidae; genus Onchidella; species Onchidella celtica. Next base: position 29,573,843 of record OZ007571.1, on the reverse strand, counting down.
TTATAAGTCCCATTGGCAAGCAGTGGTAAATAGAAGTGAATATGACCAAAAATATATATATATAGGGTGTCCCAAAAAAATGTGCCTACTTTTAAATGCGTATTGTGACTTCTAAATATGTTTTCCCATAATAATAATGTTGTTTTTTGTGTTTCAGAGATCCTGAAGTTTTGTTTGATACCAAATACTGCTATCTAAGATGCCACGACTGGACGTGGAGCACCGGACCAAAATAATAGAATTTTGGCACCAGACCAAATCCGTCAGACAGGTACAACGTCTGTATGCAGCTCAAGGAAAACATCCGACGTGAAATCCGAAACATTCCCCCAGAAACTTTTCAAAACGTGATGACAAACATGACAACGCGCCTGCAGACGGTCATCGGACAAAGGGGGGCTTACATCGAGCATGTTGTCTAAAACTGAAAATTGACTGACTATGCCATACAAAACTTCAACCTTTCAGCTAACTTTTGTGACATTTACATGTTCCGTATATCTATATTTTGGTTGTTCTATTAAACGTCGGAAGTAGGCACATTTTTTTGGGACACCCTGTATATATATATATATTATATTCATTTCCGGGACTCTTTGTTTTTTACGACTCGCATAAAAACTTAACATTATAAAGGTAAAGACTAAAAACGAAAAAAGCAAAGCAAAACTAAAATTCTCTCCTATTTTTTACTTGGACTGAATTGTTGTAAAAGTCTTCATTGCTGTGTGATGTGGGATCGATTATTCAAATCTGATGGAGAAATGGAGACACACCCAGAGAAAGAAAGTGTTGTTTATGGTCTCAAGTTGTTGTATTTTTTCCCCCATTTCCTTTTCAAAGTAGTTGTTGACACGAAAGAGTCATTGATACTCTGAGCGGTTTGTGGACGCCGGGGGTGGCGTTGAGGGGTGCGAGCGGATGAAGCCCTGGTAGCAGTGATGGTGATTAGGGTGGAGGTAGGGCAGGGAGAGGGGGGAGGGGTTGGTGGAAATGACTAGAATGGTGATGCGGCTATTAGTGGTGGGAACAAATGTAATTGTTGTGCTGATAGTTGTGGTCGATGTTGGTCTTACAACATGAGGACTGCGGTAGTGGTTATATGAGAAGTGGTTTGTTTGCTGGGTACCAGATCTTCAAATAGAAATGATGGCTGGTGATTTTTCTTTTTTCATTGTTATTGTTTTGTTTTTAGTGGTGGGCGGGGAAGAGGAGGACGTCTGGGGTGCAATGATAATGATGATGATAATGATGATGATGATGATGATAATGATGATGATGAGACTGAGGGGATAAATGATAACCCTAACAAGGACGGCATTTCTGGCCACAGTATTAGTGGTACAGGCAGATAATGTTTGACGGGGATTTTAACAATGATGTTACTGGGACGCAGCGAGGACAATGATAAGTATGCACTGTAGTGAATTGTCGATTTTGGTCAAGACGTAGTAGCAGAGGTGGTGGCGGAGGTGGTAGTACTCGTCGTAACAGTAGTGATAGCGGTGGTTATGATGATGATGATGATGGTGAAAAGGAGAATGTTGTGGTAGTGATGGTAATGAAGAGGCTTAAGAAAGCCATGATGATATAGTAATGCAGAGATTTGATAGTTTTGTTTGTGGCAAATGGTACATGAAGATACATGGATTCCAGTGATACAAATTGTTGCAGAGAATTTCGTACTGTTCTGTCTGTTCTGAATAAAAGTGCGTTCTCCACTGAGACGCTGTACTCCAGCCCTGTTCTCTGCTGTGTTGTTTTAGACACTGATACTGTTGCTCATCTGGCTTGTTCGTAGTTTATATGTCCTTTCTTCGGCCACCCTGTTCTCCCCATACACCCCCACCCCGCACACCCCTTCTTTCTTTCATTCTTTCTAATTCATTTTTTATTCTTTAGACTTTCTAGTCTCAATTGTTATTCTTCAAAATTATTTACCTTCCTTTTCCGGCTCTTGCCATTTTTTCTTCTTAAACCTCTGTCAATGTCTCCGTTCGTTTCCCGGTTCGTCAGAGTCCGTTAATTTGTTTTCCTTATCTTTATCTTATCCTCTCCTTCTCCTTTCTCTCTTTTATAATTTTGCACAGCCGCACCTCTGCACCTCCCAACAACTAACTGTCCCCACAAGGTGAAAGTTTAAAACCTCTAACTTAGGGAAACAACTTAGGCCCAACTACAATGTACCTCTCCTTCCTTGTTGGGCAATCCATCATCCGGTTACGCATGACTTTGCTGTACGCAAATTTTATCCTACGGTCACTTTATACATAGGTCATTTTGACGTTCTCTGTCCGAAAGTGGCCATCTCATTGACAAATGGCCCTCACAACTTTGAAAAGTGAGACGTTAGAATTAAGCTTCCATGTCAAAGTTGTCGCCCCCTGAATAACTAATGTTGGACATGACCAGAGAGTTTGATTGCGTGGGCCTTGCATAAGGAAGCGCTGGACAGGTAAAAGTTTTTACACTGGACAAAGATTAATCTCTTAACATTTTGATGTGTTTGGACGAAAGTGGTGTACCTCCCAGCAGTTAGTGGCTGCCAACACTGTTAACGATTGCAAGTAACGATAAACATTTGAGATCCTATGAGAAGGGAGCGTGTAACTATCAAAATTGAGTTTGAAGTTTAAATTTAAGTCTGTTCCAAAATTTCGCGTCTGCGAAACGCAGACAATCTGCTGTCTCCAAGACTATTAACTTTTGCTCTTTTGTAAAACATTCGAGACCATTTGAGAGCGGAGCGGGTAATTTTAGACTTAGTTTTATTATTGCTTTTTTTTTTTAATTTGTTGTTTCCATAGCAAATCTGTGCAAGATCTACAAGCTAAGACGTTTTCAGCCGGGGATTCAAGCCATCTGGGTTTATTTTTCTTTCTGACAATAATGTGAAGATACATCAGTCCAATACGCTGTCCAGTTATAAATGTCTTGTGTTTTTACTTTTTCATATCCTGAATTATCGATGTTCCTTCTATGAAATGGTTGGTTTGCTCTGCAAAAGCGCAACTTTGCACAGCCACCACTTCTCACTTCTGATTTATGTTCATACCACATTCTGGCTTCGTTTTCGTCTGTGGTTTGACTAATATCATCAGTAAACTATGAAAAGCCACCGAGGCAAATTTAGTCGTAATGTAATGTAGAGTTACGTAAGACTTGTCAAGCGCAGGGCTCAGGTTTTGTGAGGTACCTGGATAGGGAAAATGCACTTTTAAATCTGAGGGTGACGTTTATTAGGGACCACAGACACCAGTTGTTGTTTCCTGTGGTTGTAGTAAAATGTGTCTGTTGCTAAAGTACCGGAAGGTGTGACGTGACGGCACGACGTTTGTGTCTATATCTTACAATTATATAGGCTACTCCATAATAGGATGTAAGAAAAGTAATGCCGCTCTTGTAACTTTATTTACTGATGAATACAGAATATGTCTAATAAGAAATAAGTAGAGATATATGGAAAATGTTAAAGTTTTCGAATTTCTCCATTATGAATAATTCACAACGACAAATAGTCGGTTGCAGAGCTACCAGAATTTTACAGATCCACGCAGATTTCTCCACTACAATAAATACTTGTAACATATATGGATCCAGATATCTCTGCATATCTACAGATTTGAAAATAATGAAGGTCACAAATTTTATATCAGCGAAGAACTCGTTGACGCCACTGCTTCATTTCAAACTTCAACTTCCACGAAATATTCGGAAGCATGGTTTCCACCAGCCTGTATGTATAAAATTATGACATCTTAAAGTGGCCGGAGTCTGTGGTGGGTTTGGTGCCAGTGACTGTGAAAAAGTAGAACGGTTTAGCGCGCCTTTGTTTTTCATAGTTTAATCATTGGCATGTAAAAATCTTTACTGTTCTTGTTAATCTTGTACTCCTCAGTTGATTATCGGTTTTGTTCCTTATAGTTATGAAAACACAGAGTTTTAGAGTAATTTTCTGTAATTAGCAATTGTTCTGGGCTTGAAGTCCGGATGGTGAGGTGGTTTGGGGGTGATAGTTTGATATGTTGATGACCGTGATACTGAGGATGATGCCAAGAAATTGATAAAGGGAAGAGATGAGATGAAATTAATTTGTCACCCATTTTCATTTCCCATTTCTCATATTGATCGTTTTAAGTTCTCATTGTTTCCTAACTCCATGTAATGACCAATACAATTTCTTCCCCTTACCCCACCCCCCCCCCCCACAAATAAATTATCCTGGCTTCCGATCCTATACCAGTATTATATTTGACAACACCAATAGTGATGACACCTGCAAGCCATGGCTGTACCAACATTTACCTTACAATACGATGGTGAACTATGGCCAAAACCCATAATAAGCGATGAGACTACACAAGGGCAACACTAAACTAATAGCTTCCCTGTCTCTCCCCTTGACCATATCCCCACCCTTTCCCCTTGTTTACCCCCTTCCCCTTTGGAGTTTTTTGTTGTTGTTTTTTTTTCAAACTAGTGACTCCAATAAATCTGAGTTTGTCCCAGAGAGATAGAGCCCCAATTTAATGGCCTGGTCAGCGTTTTCAGACGGGACTAAACGAGCAGAGCATTAATTTATACGCAAAGACATCTAAGAAAGATGAAATGGCCCAACGATGACCAGGCGATTGTGGAATCTCATGTTTATTTAAGCAGCTTTCCCCCAGGGGGACAAACTGCTTATGATGTGAATGTTTACAAGGGCTAATGTCAGACGGTTGGGTTTTTGTCTCCCTTTCTCTCTGTTCTTAAGGTTTTCGTTATGGTTTTTTTTCTTCTCCCAGGGCCGGCCAAGTTTTGTATTTGAAGTATTATTGTCTCCTTGCTGTCAATTATGTACAGTGCTTCTCAAACCATGAAACAGTGAAGAAGAAGAAAAGGCCAAAGAAAATAAAAACCTGATTGCTTAATTCAATTGCCATCTGATGTTAACTACACAGGAGGACATTCCCCATGTCAAAGGGAAAAAGAAATTATAACGATGATGGTTACAGCAATAACGTTAATAGATAAAATAAAAAAATATTAAAACACAGGCGAAAATGTGTTGATTTGTTTTCAGAATTCTTCTGTCCATACTGCCCGTGGCAAGAGTTTTCACCATTTCATCATTGGTTTTTTCAATACTTATAATTACCGGGAAATTATCGATGAAACTAAATTATGTTCTCCTGATACAGGATGTGAATGTGGGACACGGTGGGAAAGAGGAGGCGCAGTTTCGTTTGATAAAAGTACCGAGTACAAAATGGAACGGACTTCTTGCTCGATACCTAGTACATTATGAGGGAGAAGTGGATGCTTTTGAAAGTCAGGAATTTTATAATTTAAAGTGGAGAAGCCATCAAAACACCGACTGTTCGGCGTCTCATTTCAACTTATAAAGATCTCTTTGCATATTTGTAATTGAAAAGCGTTAAAGTGTGGATTGTTAAGCCGTAAAAACATAGTAAAGAATAAGAGTTAGTACCAAAATAACACTGTATTACAAAATGTTATCAGAATATTGAAAGGCTTGCATATAAAAACAATGCAGCAAATTCCATCAACAGACTTTGGGGTTGCCGCCTATATTAAATTATTTCTTGGGATATGTCATAATTCAGATCTAAAAAGCCATCCCAGAGAGATTTTGATGGGACCAAAATGGGCCTGAATTGTTGAACTGTCCTAATTCTCAATCTTTAGTCGGGGGAGGGCGTTGAAACTTTCATATTAACTGGTACCGTTGGGTTCTTAGTTCTATTTGTTTGGCAGCGGTGATACTGTCACTGTTTCCTTGATATTTAATACCTATACGAGATGGTGGCTATAATTTGACTGATTTTATTTCAGTGGGTCACCTTCTGTGAGGCACAGTGTGAGAACCGAGATGAGTTCTTTTGTTTCTCGGGGGCCTCAGCATAGTGCTGTTGGCCCCCTGTTCTTGATTGTCTCTCTCTTTCTTGTTTGTTGTTGTTCTTTCTTTCTTTCTTTCTTTCTGTTGTCTTCGTTCTTCGAGAGTGTGAGAACCACTTGTCTTGTCACATTTTATACGCCAGGCTTCGAGATGACCACCAAGGGCAAATCGGAACCAGAAGTGGTTGGCACACTGACAGTAACACTAACTGTACAGTCGCATGTAAAATTTAACACAGTTTTAGATGAAGGATCAGTAAAGTTAATTCATAGTATAAAATAATAGATTCAGCGAATCGGATGGTAGCAATGAACGGTTATTTGATATCTTTCTGCCACCACTATTTTCACTTCATCCCAAGGAAGTATCAGACTATTGTTGTACTAACCAAGTTTCATCCTTTAAGTATGCATACATTTTACTTTTACAGTACCATTTCGCTTGTCCTGAATTCATTTAATTTCAGTTTTAAACATGTAGATCTAGTTATTATTCTAATGAAAAAAAGAAATATGTATTTCTTATAATGAAATAGGAAAGGGTGAAAAGGTTAAGAAAAGAAAGAAGAGGGGTGGTCATATTATTTGCTCAGATGTGTAAGTTATGGCAAGCGTGTGTGTGTGAAGGGAATCAACTCTGCCATGGGAGATTAAGGTGGTGCCAGTTGTAAACTAGGAGACACGAACTATGTGTCATAAAGTCAGGTTACCAATATTGTAGATTACATTCTTTGCCTTCACTTGTGGTCTTGGTTCAAACCATTGAATAGTGCAGTTCAATCGTTCACACTGGCTTGTCCTAATTTTAGTGTGTTTTTCTTAATGCAGATGGCAATACATACTCTTTCCGTGTTCTTGCTGAAATCTGTCAGTTTTTTCTAGCTTTCCCCCGCACTCACTCTCTCTCTCTTTCTCTCTATCTCTCTTTCTCTCTCTCTCTCTCTTTCTCTCTCTCTTTGACCTCTCTCTCTCTCTCTCTTTCTTTCTCTCTCTCTCTCTCTCTCTCTCTCTCTCTCCACCGCTCTTTTTTTCTCTGCATATTTATATCTATCTATCTATCTATCTATCTATCTATCTATCTATCTATCTATCTATCTATCTATCTATCTATCTATCTATCTATCTATCTATCTATCTATCTATCTATCTATCTATCTATCTATCTATCTATCTATCTATCTATCTATCTCTTGGACCCTGTATCTTTAACAAATGCATTTCTCACTCCCTCACACATTTCACCATTTTTCCAACAGTGGTCAAGCGTTCAATCTCTAATCCACTGACCCATGAGTCGCACTCTTCCGTGCGTGATTTTTCCCAAACTCTGCTCTCCATTTCTCTAAATTAGGAGAAACACTCACCCCCTGGTGCTATCGCGTGTTCGACAGAACGAATAAAAAGGACTGGGAAAACAGAGGGCCTGGGATATTAATGAAAGAACAAAAAAAAAAAAAAAAGAAATAGTGAGAAACAAAATAAAAGGACGAGAGTAAAAATGAAAAAAAAGGATGACATTTAACGTAATTCTTCCCATCTCTACAAAATATCATCAATGTCAATTTTGCTTTATTTTCGGTGATTAGATCATTAATCATTTGCATTCTGATACATGGAGCTCACCTAGTTCGGCAATACAATTTGGCTTCTGCGTTAATTTTTTTTCCCTTTTTTTTTTCCTTTTTTTTTTCCCCGTGCCGGGCGCATCGGCGAAATGCATAGGCTTATGATTAGAATGACAATTAAAATGGTGATTTGAGATGACTATCGCAGCGGCCAGGGGGGAATAACGCCAATTCTAAATGCGGCACCACTCTAAATTTTGTTGGCATTAACGCCACCATTCAAATATGTCATCGTTCACACAAGTATGACGCTGTTAGCCACAATTTTTTTGATGGAATCATAAAGATCTTTTCATACGCGACAACCCTTTTTGATTATTTTCCCTTTTAATGCAAGTATTTGCATCGACAAGGAATCAAACATTTCAATTATTTCATTGAAAGGAATCTTTTCTCTTTCCATAATTGTTCCCCTTTATTTCTGTTTTGTTTCGTCTCGCGAACCCAACACGCGTTTTACATCAGCCTGTTATTATATTTTAACAAGTTATGTTAATGAACGATCAAAATGGCTGACTTTATTCTGTTGCAATCATTACTATTGATTGAGTGTAGGAACACAGGAAGCGTTTTAGATAATTGGCCCGCATTCAGCAAACATTTTTTTCAAACTCCATTTCCAAGTGAATGAATTGGATTTTCATTGCTCAGTCGGTCCACAACGGTTTTTGGTTGCGCTCAATTGAAACCCAATTTCCTTTTCCGAGGGGGAAAAATGCATTCAGGCGAAAAAGATTTTGCTTTATAGCTCTGTGTAGCAATTTTAGGTTCTACAACATTTTGACATCTAGCTTGATCGTAATCTATCTATGTACAAAGCGGACAGCCGTTAATTTGAAAGCGATTCTAATTTGTTTCGCTTAAATCAACCCTGTGTTCCTAGTTGACTTTTTCACCTACCCCGTGTTCTCAAAATTGCTATTTCCACTCCCGGCTTTCTCATTGATGTTAACTGAAATATTATAGGACTGCACTAATAAAATACTGTGTTTGCAATGCATCCGTGTTTGTGTGTGTATAGGTGTGAGCGTGTATGTATAACTGTGTAGGTGGGTAATCTGAAAATATTTATTTTTTTTTGTATGTGTTTGCGTCTTTGTCTCCGGCATCAGTCTGTACGCGTATAAGAGCGCGCATGTTTTATATCTTGTGTGTCTGTCACTTTTTTTTTGTTTTTGAGAAAGTGAGAGGAGGTGAAAGACAAAGAGAAGAAGGCAGGAAAGAAATCTACTTGGAATTTCATAGGTCTGTTCAGATTATGAGGTCTTTAAAATGCCTTTATCGGATGGCTCCTGTCTATCTCTCTCTCTCTTTGTTCCATCCTCCCCCACCCCCATCTCTCTGTCTCTCTCTCTGCCTCATATATATATATACTCTCCCCCTCCCTCTCCCTTTCTCTGTCTCCCTCTCTCTCTCTCTCTCGCTCTCTTTCTCTCTCTCCCCCCTCCCTCTTTGTAATTTTCTAACTTTCCAGCAACTCATTTTACCTTATCTGGCATCAGACTGACTGGAAAGCAAACCTTTCGCCATATACATTTCGTTTCATCTTCTTTGGCCCCATTAAAACAACAACGACAGCAGCAGCAAAAATGTGATCTGAAAAATGCCTCAGTCAAGCTAGTATTTCATTATCATCGAAACAAAAGCACATTTTATTGTCTTTGCCATAAAGTGTTGCTGTGGACAATTCAATAGTTGGAGACTCCAGCAGTGCTCGATGAGTCAACAACTCTCCACGCCTGATTACTCCACAGGTCGGTCGGTATAGACAAGTGTTCCACGCGGGATAGGACACTTTTCTACATTTTGCCTCTGATTAATTCCAAATTGTCCTTTAAAAGTAAAAAAAAAAAAAAAAGCAAATCTATCATTAACTCATCACTTCCAAACCATAATTTTCTCATCATTCTGTGTGTTTAATTCTTTGAAAAAAAAAAAAAAGAACAAAAAAGCCTTTAATGTTGTTCACTCTCTGTGCTTGATTCAATTAATTTCCCTGTACTCGAAATTTCATATCCCAGGTTGTGACACCCTTCCAGCCTGGGCTATTATATCCCACCCCTACCCCCATCTCGACGCCTCCTCACCAGAACCCTAAACATTTGTCTCTCTCAAAAACCCCTCACCCACCCGTCCCTTAAATTTTGTTTTTTTTTCCACGACCCCTCCCCCCCCCCCTCCCCCTTCCTCACACAAACCACGCCTCTCTTGGGTGTTATGCTTTCGCCTCCTGTTTAAAATAATAATAATAAAAAGAAAAAAAAATCTATCCCGCGATGCATGATTGAATTAATACGCGACTGAATCAATTTTACATTCGCCAACAGTTCAAATTTCCGTTTGGGAAATAATATTCGGTAAAGAAATTAAACGAATCCGTATGCGTCGAAAATATCAAACCAAATCCCTCTTTTATTTTTTTTTTTTTTGTTTCGTTTATTTCTTGGACCCTGCCAAATTTTCAATCGTGCCAAATTCAATTTCGGGCAGCAGCCAGCCCGCCTTGGAATGGAAGCAATCAAAAACCTATTATCTTTAAGCGGCGTTTTCAATCATCCCCAATAACGTATCGCTTGTTATTTCTTCATAATTGTTTCTATTACCAAATCGACGAAATTTTCGGCTTTCATTGCCATTCCTCTGATAGCTTTCGCCCCCCCCCTCCGCCACCTCCCACACCCGCCCCATCCCCCCCCCCCAACCCGGCAAACCACACACACATATCTTCCCCCCTTTTAATCCCCGTCCACAAAAATGCACGTCTCTCCCCGACTGGCTTTTCAAACGCTATCAATTCAGCGTAATGGCTCAGTCCGATCATATTACAATGTGGAATCGTCATTATCAAAACCTGCTCACTCTCAGTTCCGGAAATCTGCGTACGTGCAAAAGCGACAGGAATTCGGACCTTCCTGGCGAGAAAAATTGACGAAAATGGGCTCAGATTTCTTCCTTTTTCATTTTCATTTTTTTAATCTCTTTTTTCCCCCCTATTTCGACAGTGTAACAAGAATTATTGATTGTCCCGGCTGCAGCAAAATTGATAGGGTGGCTCGGCCCGTTGTTTTTCTATAATTTTAATCTGGTAAATTGGAGGGCCGTGGCACGGAAAGCCTGTTCAGGTCACGTGATTCAGGTCCTGGGTAAACAGCTTACGTGTAGGGTCATCGCCAAATGGTCTGGTACCCCTAGAGCGGTCATGTGACTTTCTGAAATCTGGCACATATCCCATCCTTACGTCAGAGACATGAAACTGCAGACAGCTGTTCGCACAATTATCATATCTGGGACATTCACCGTGGATGTTACTGCTAAATTGTACAAGAGGTAATACATTTTTATAGATCTGATTTCACCAAAAGAGCTTACAGAATATCAAAGTGAATGAGGCTACAAAATCACCCTCCTGAAGAAGGCTAAAAAAAAACGCAAGAATTATAGTCGCTTAGTGAAAGCAACAAGTGTTTGAAGAGTTCTCGACATTTGTGTTTTGTTCTATTTTACATCTAACAATAGTCGTATGTGAATGCTTAATGATTAAATTGGTTCTCTCTCTCTCTCTCTCTCTCTCTCTCTCTCTCTCTCTCAACCTCTCTCTCTTTCTCTCTTTCTCTTTCTCCCTCTCCCCTTCTCTCTCCATCTGTCTCTCCTCCCTCTCTCTTTCTCTCTCTCCCCCTCCCTCTCTCTCTCTCTCTCTTGTCAAACCGCCATCTGATTCTATTTTGTAAGCTTCTTGTGCTATGTACATCTGATTTCAACATTAGCTTATTTGGTAATGCCTAGGATGGGTTGGAGTTCGAAGATACCCCTGCTGTCAAATTTTCACATATTTAAACAAAGTAATTTTTTTCGCCTTTTAAAATTTCATTAATCGTTTTTATACAACTAATTTAAGTGATATTCTATGCTACACAGCATGTATCATATATCTCAATATGCAATATATCTCTTTTTTCACTACGAAATTTTCAAAGGAGCTTTTGTGAGACATTCTGATGTAAGTTTTTAACAAGGGGCCCCCAAGCTTTATGCCAAGGACCTAGCCAAATCTACCTAGCACTGGTAGTGTTACCAGAAACTCTAGTCAAATCTCTTGGCTTATAAAAAGGCTTCTTATTTAAATACATGTAGTATACACATTATTTACTGCCAGCGCCTCAAAACATAAACATGTGAATATTATTTTTTGTATGCCATAATTAATACCAATAAACATGTAACAGACATATTCTAGCTGCATCTAGCTACACTGCTTTCCCATTGAGCATATAAATATTATAACACTCAATAGATCATGACGCACGTTATATTTTGCTCACACCTACATAGCGTGCACGAACCAACAAGTTTTAAGCTGAGATTGACATTCAGCAGCCGCCTCTGCTCACATGGAGTCAGACTACCGATCTAATGCCATCTAGCCATCACTCAATACGTGAATCGCTCAGAAAAACTGGAGACTGTCGCGGAAATGCAATGCAATGGCGCATCATAAATTTTGAGCATATAATTAGGTTCGTCGGAGACCCCCCGCCCCCCCCCTTTCCCCAACCCTTCCCCCCCCCCCTCGTTTATTGTACTTATCTACTACTCTACGGTTTCATTTAAAGCCAAGTTCGTGATTTAAATCTACATTGTATTAAATTTTTTTACCCTAAGATTTGGCAATTTTTAGATCTGTGGAGGGAAAAGCACAGTAAGAGAAACTCGAGTGTCAGCAATGCATGCATTCATTAAAACTATTTTCCCTCTATTTCCTGGTCTCGGCATGTTCAATAAAAACCATGCCATTGTAATGTTCAGCGGACGACGTCGGAGAAAGCATTTCATTGTACAAATTAATACATGCTTCTACAAATAGCCTGCATTCTAATCCTTCAATATCGTTTCCTTTATTCTTCAAGATACATTGACTTATGAAATGAGGAAAGCAGATAAACAAGAAAACTCAATTTCTGAACGTTTCGGTTTTTGTCATATTTGTTGTTTTGGAGAAGGGCAAGACAATTAGCCATTAAATTTAATTCATCGTCTTCTCTGGTGTAATGTCAGTGAGGTGGGTGTAAGGGGGCCTGTGGTGATGGGGAGGGGGGATTGCGCCATATCCAGACATCGAATGTCAGCAATGTCGTGACATTTTCTTTCTCTTCTTCTCTTCCATTTTTTATTGCTTTCCTTTTTGTTTTTATATTATTTTCTCCCTTCAAAAAAAAAAAAAAAAGCCACAACTTAGTTTCTGTAAAGATGGCCGAATACGCATGAAGAAGTTGACCTTTTTTGAGTGGAAAGAAGGTAAGGGGCAGGACACATCCAAGCTAACATTTAACCCCTTCTAATAGCACCCTTCTTATAAATCTTCTGAAGATATTCTTTATGCTTCTGTAAATATCATTCAGAAATCAAGGTGCGTTAATGTGCAGCTTAGCTTGAACGCCGTTCAGAGTCACAAGGCCAAAATGTCAAAACAAAATCAATTTGCTCCGATGAAGAAATACATTGTTAAGTTTTATTTTCAAGCATCTAAGTGCAGAATCAACACAGCGACTTCGCAAATGCAGAGAAAATGTCAGAGTGAGGAATCTACTTCAAGAATTAACTCGTTTTTCGTCGTGAGTGCGAACAGTGGTAATATTGCGCTGGGGTAGTGAGATTTTCTCCACAGCGACGAGAGAAGTCAATTTAGAGACATTTTTTTGAGAGCGACAGAACCGGAGACTAAGTTTACAAACGAGCCAATTGACGCGAGAGAAAAAGCCTCGAGTAATTACAATAATTTGTGTAACCTGTGAAGACATAAAACAAGAGCCGGGACAACACTTTATCAGACAGGCATGTTTAATTACGTAAGCTTTAAGGGTTGGCCAATGAAACTCGGGGCCTTGCACCGTTTTAGAAATTAACGCTTCCCGCATTCTGGAGGATGATTAACAAAATTGCCTGGCTCTTCAAACAAAGCTGAAAAGGTCTCTTGTCCGCTGTGGTAGGATGTCGTAAGTCGGAATGTCATGATTTAATGAGGTGCAATCAATCTTCGCCGCTTGTAATAAAGTAGTAAGTTTCAAAATATAACTTTGGAAATGTGGATTAAATAACATCCACGAAATCCTGCAATTGTAAAATATACAAAAGAAGCAATTAATATTAACAGAGAAAGGACACTGGGCTTTTCAATGAATAACTATTCCAATATTAAATGCAGCAACATTAATAATTCTTAGAATCTGAAAAGCAATACTTCCTCCTCTCGCCCTTTTCCTGATATTGCAATTTTTTGACATACGCCATTGTCCACGGAAGACACAAAAGCTACACACATTTCATGTTATACTAATGCAATAGTGCCAGGATCAAACACTTCATTTCATCTTTGTCATAGTTTTATTCCGAAGAGTCCTCACCTGGGCTGGTAGCTCTGACTGGATGGTCTTGACACTTGACGACTGATGGATTCACTGGAGCTATTAAGAGGAAGCGGAGAGACGACAATAAAATGCCCCCGGAGAGCGTTGTTAAGCTCAGTCAGGAAAACACCTTGCGGGAGCTTAAACTACTTCAAGCTGAGAGCGGGCGGAAACATTATTGTACGAATTAGGCTTTCCTTGTCTGGAAAGGGATAAAAATTTCAGACTAAAAATTATTTTGTTGTTGCCACTGGTGCACGATAATGCTTTAAGGCTCTACAATCATTCTTAAATCTGCTGTGCTGCACTACAATAAAGAACAGAAAGTCATGTTTATTTCATCTCGCCTCTCTCTTATCAAGCCCACCCGCCCACCCACCCCTTATTTTTTTTTATTTTTTTTTATCGTTGTAGTTGTTTTTTTTCTTTTCGTGAGCTTTTTCCTCAGGATTCGGAATGATTATTGTACAGTGCAGCTAAATACCTCCATTAGTTTGATTTTAGTCTTCATTTTTCTACTATAGTTTGGTTTCATTAATTCCCCCACCCACCCCTTACACGCATTCCATTAAATAGCCAAATCCCCGATACAATTCCCATACACACCCTTTTCAGTGTAATGTTTTCTTACGATAGTGAAAACAAAATATTTCAGTGCATGTCTGAACATTATTTTATTTCTCTAGGTCAAATTCATCACCAAATCGGAATCCCATGAGTATCACATGATCTTTGTGTTATGTAGGCGTAGTTGCTTACTTTTCAGTTTCTTTCCTGTGGAGCCGAGGGCTAGTTGGGTGCAAAACTGGAAAAAATGTGAGGGATGGGGAAACAAAAAAAAAGGGCGTTGCTGCTTTAAAACTGAGTGAGCATGTCAAGTTTCGACGTTCTGTGCATTTGCGAGTAAAATCACCAGCCTGGTAAGTTATCCATCCATCCATCCAGTCACCCACCCACCCACCCACCCACGTCTTTGTGTGTTTATTTGTCTGTATATCTGTCTATATTAATTATCAACATGTTTGTCCATTGTCTAATTATCTATTTCTTTATCAGATTCCGTTGCCTATAAAATAGAAAGCGAAAAGAGACAGTTCTGCAGAGAAAAATAAACTTGTCTTCTTTGTTTCTTTCTTACGTGCTTTCTTAAATATAAAGCATTTTGTTATTCATCAAAGTCATAGCGCAGGCCGCAGAGTCTGACCTTATCTTTGCGAAGGATGTCGTGCTCAATTGGACCAAGGGAAACTACTACTAAATATTTGTGATTCTTTCTTGTGAGTTGGGTTTATCTCCCTTTTTCATGACACAGTCAAAATAATTGTGTGTTGGGCTCACTTCGTAATGTAATGGCAAAAAATCCACAAAAAAATGACAAAAGACCACGACAAAATTTATCAAACTTATCTACACAGTTGAATTACTTCCTAAGAAAAATTGTTATTGTTTCATTCAACCAAGTCAGTGAAAACCGAAGTGTTTTTTTGTTTTGTTTTATATAATTTGTTTGATAATTATGCCATTTTCTGTGCTTTTGACAATACTATTCCAAGTGTTTTGTTAACATCATATATTACCATGTGCCAAACAACAACAACAAGAAAAACTCCAGTATTTCTCTTTCCAATTTCTGACCACGACAGCTTGAGATGTTATATTATTATCCTCATACTATGTGCTACTTGTTCCTAATACATGTAACCAGTGTGGGTTACAAAGACAAACAAAGACCATTATTGCTCTTGTAATAATAAAAGCACACTGTTGGTATATTTTTCTTTGTTCACTGATTTGTGACACGCTTTTATTGTGTTGATATCTGTAACTCAGTATCGTAAATGCTGCTATGTTATTTAATGTGCTATTTAATTATATTTTTCTATGTGCTTATGAAAAATATGAGCACGTGTTGCATATCCAATGTCTCCCTCCCCACTTCCTCAGGGCAAACTACGGTAGTGCACAATTCCCGCCTCATATTATATGTTATACTTTACATTCACCACACCTGTATTCAATAATTCCGTATCTGTGTGTTGGAAAAACAAAGTCATGTTTTAGTTTACATCAAACATGCTTGATTTTTCTGACTGACTCTGCCCCTACACTAACTCAACTTTCTGTAGGTCTCTGTCTCAAATGGTGCTTTTGAACATTTTCATCTGTACAGTGAAGAAGTGTAAATAAATTAAGATTTATATTCCTGATAGTGATAGATTCTGGAATTTTCAATTAAAAACCAGGCCCAAACTGAAGTCGCAAAATGTACCTTGTCTCAGATTTCTATTGCACTGATAACATTTCGTGCATATTATACAAATATAAGCATACAGACCACCGGGCAATAAACTCAACA
Source organism: Onchidella celtica (assembly GCA_963931925.1). NCBI lineage: Eukaryota > Metazoa > Mollusca > Gastropoda > Systellommatophora > Onchidiidae > Onchidella > Onchidella celtica. The sequence continues at coordinate 29,557,560 of OZ007571.1, read as the reverse complement.
CTTTTAATACAAGAAAGAAAATCAGACAAAATTCAAACTCAACGCTTTTAATACAAGAAAGAAAATTGGAGAAAATGCACATTGGAATGAAACAATTCATAGTAAAGTTAAATTAAAAACAAATTAAAAAAAATAGTACATCTTTTTCAAAAAGTTGAAAAAAAAAAGAAAATTTTGAGGAAAAAAAAAATGCACTGAGCATTTATTTCCTATATTTGAAATAAAATAGCCTACCAAAGTAAACTCCAGGCCAATCCTCCACTAATCATCATTGCAATTTATGAAAAAGAATGACAAATCCAACTTTCACCGACCTCCATGGACATGAAATTCACGCGTATGAGACTAAGCCAAACTCTCCGAGTTTGAGTGACTGGACTAACATCTGTATAACACAAAATATTTTCCTAACTTAATGGTCACTTGAAAATCATTATCCACTGCCAAACTGATATTACAACAATGATAAACTTTGTAAGAGTATGGTACATGTATCTTTGAGAACCCAGGACGTGTGGGTAGGAATAGTAGAAATGCATGGTGAGCACGCATGTGTGTATTTTAAATTTTAAAACTATGGGAAGACAGGCAATGACGGAATTTAGGAATACCTGGAATTTCAAGAAAAAAAAACCCTCCAGAAATAAGATAATTTTTGATGTTTTAATTGCTTCGGGTCCATTAGACTCCGGACTGATGGTGAAAGGTCTTGGTCAGTATTGCCGGTCCTTGGGATTTTTCCCAAGATCTTGGGATTTTGAGGCTTACCCTGGGATCTTGGCATTATTTTTATTCAAGATGTTGGGATTTTTTAGGCTTTTGCGTATTTGTTGTTATTCATTTGTAAAACACACACACTCACCTACCGGTACACAATATTGCCTGTCACAAATCCCTGACTGGGAGATGTAATAAGTTATGACAGGACAACAATCACGAACAAACAAGTTTAACACTTAACAGAACAATCCATCAGACTCACACATTTATTAAACATAATTATACAGATAATAGCGCAATTACATACATTATATTATTGAAATTAACTGCCGTACAAAAGGCCTTATTCTCACACGCACTCTCCCTCGGATCCACAACCCGGTAGTTACTCCTAAAGGCACTTCGGCCTCAGCCTCTCCCCTCAGGGTCTTAATAGCACATTAATAATTCACTGGCACCGCAGTCTCTCAATATCACCTTCCTATTGTCATACACCTTAGCACTCCCCTAGCACCTCCGCAGGGCAATAACACATTATCATTTCAATAGCCCCTCAACATGGCAATAGTACAGTATTAGTTCCTAGCCCATCAACATGGCAATAGTACATTATCACATTCACGCTCATATCTACGTCCCTGTCCGTGGCCTGACTGCCACGACTTTATGTGCCTCTACTGTCCTGCACTGACAGCCTCACTTCTGGCCTATGTGTGGCCTCCGGCCCTATGCTGGCCTATCACCGTAGGCGGCGCTCTTTGGCCCGACCTCGGCACCTACAAGAACAACATTACATTGGTATAATACCCTACCATTTCTATTCACTCCACCTCTCCTTACAACCCATGAAGCGTACACACACTAGTTCACCTTTCACTCACCACACATCTTACGGTAACACACCTCCATCGGAGTACACACTACTCACTCGCGCTACAAATCCATGAACTCACTTTCATCTATCGCTCATGGCGCACATTGCTATATCCAATATCAAGGACTTCCACATTCCTCACATATACTTATTTACATCATGGTAATAGACGAATATAATATAATACATCAATCATAATTATCAATCAACGTTCTACCTACCAGTCATCACTGGAAAAACTCTCTCACTGGTCTCTCGACTGCTCCCCTTATGTCCGCCCGCTGGGCTCTTACTAGCGTCCGTTCAGTAGGACCTTCTAACTTGCAGTGATAGTAATACAGCGCTTTCGCCTCATTCAGACCCCCCACTACTCATAACAGGCACGCCTTTCCCTTGTCTACGTGCGTTAATTTTACTCTCTTCCTTTCACGTCTTTCCCTACCTGTCTGCCGTGAGCCCTTCTTACTCTACACCCGCTCTGTAGCAATCCCCTTAATTGCACTCACTCCACTCGTGACATCATCCCCCACCCCAAAAAAATTAATGCAATTAATTTCAAATCGCATCAAGATGACTGTCAACGAGTGAGCGTGAGCAATACCTACACTAAAAAAATGACCTAGCAGTTCCCCTAGTATATAAAATACCGAAATCAGGGGAAAATATGGGGATCAATATGCCCTGCAATATGCATATATGTATCACATCATGAATAGCTAACTAAACACAATATCTAATACAGAATCAAAACCCAATCAACCTATCAACCATTCTTCATATCATATTTATAATGTCAATATTTTAAAGTCGACTCATTCACACAGATCCTGTCAATGTTCCTGTCCTCCGATGTATAAGCTCCTGAACTCTTCCCCTAGGCTCGACTAAGGTAGTCGGCGATATGATTGCTGGTTCCTGGAATTGGTTGAATAACGAAGGTATACGGCTGCAAAGCCAATGCCCATCTAGACAAGCGTGGGCTGGACGAACGATTCTTCGACAAAAACGTTAGTGGCTTGTGGTCTGTCTGGATACAAAATTCTCGTCCCATGAGATAACGTCCTAATTTCTGGACGGACCACACAATGGCAAGACACTCACGCTCTATCACAGAATACTTTCTTTCTCTCTGCAATAACTTCCTACTGACATAACATACAGGATGGAGACATTCGTTCTTCTCCTGTAGAAGACAAGCGCCGATACCAGAGTCCGACGCGTCCGTTCTGAGGATAAAATTAGATCGAAAATCGGGTAATATCAGAATGGGTGACGATGATAATGCTGTCACCAAATTATCAAATGCTGTCTGACATTCAGACGTCCACTGGACCTTATCGGGTTGTCCCTTCTTAGTAAGGTCAGTAAGAGAAGATGACAAGGAGGAAAAATTTGGAATGAACTTTCTGTAATAATTTAAAATTCCCACTAAGCTTCTGACTTGTTTCTTTGTTTTAGGGATTTGCAACCCTACTAACTTGTCAATTTTTGTTACTTCAGGTCTCTGAACACCTCTACCCACAATATGTCCTAAGAATACTATCTCTGGACATGCCAAATCCATCTTTGCGGGTTTAGCAGTTAACCCAAAATGACGTAATCGTTGAAAAATTACTGTTAGTGTCTGAATATGATCAGACCATGTCGACGTATGACATGCTATATCGTCAAAGAATGACACGACATAAGGTATGTCCTTCAACACTAGTCTCATTAATCGTGCAAACGTCGCTGGCGCGTTTACCAACCCAAATGGCATGACCTTAAATTGGAATAATCCAATGGGCGTTTGGAACGCCGTGTATTGTTTAGACTCCTCAGTAAGAGGGATTTCCCAATAACCTTTCGTTAAATGTATCTTGGAAAACCACGTGGACCCGGCCAATGAAGCTATTAATTCCTTGTGGAACGGAATAGGCTCCCTATCGCCTACCGTAATAGTGTTCAATCTTCGAAAATCAATACAGAACCGCACCGATCCATCAAGTTTTTTCACGAGGACGATGGGTGATGAATACGGCGATGTTGATGGTTCTATCACATCTAACTTCAACATTGACTCAACTTCCTTTATGACTCTATCTCTCGAAGAAAAATGCAGCGGATAAGGTCTAAGAAATACTGGCTTATCCGAAGTCAACTTTATTTGGTGCTGGATCACCGTAGTGCGACCCGGCAAATCCGTAACAACATCCGGGAATGACGCTAACAGGGTCTTAAGTTCCCTACTCCTTGAACTCGTAAGGTCAGGGTTAATTTTTACGTCCCTGTAACCTTGTGTCGGAGTTAACTCCGGCAATTGAATTTGTAACTCTTCCTGCGCCTCGGTGTCGCTTACGTCACAGTCCAACTGGTCTACCCCCCGTACAAGCAATAGAGAAGACAGTCTCCTCTGGTTTTGTCTGTGCACACAGATACTGTGGTCTCTCATAAAATCTCTGTAGCATATTAACATGGAAAACCTTACTCGTTCCATCGATGTGGATAGCGTAATCTACCTTTGAAACAACTCGCTCAATAACATAAGGGCCTTTCCATGTCATCAATAACTTATTATGGTCCGTAGGTAACAACAATAGGACCTTGTCTCCTGGCTTAAAAATTCTCAGTTTGGAACCTCTATCTTTATAGTCTTTTGCTCTTTTCGAAGCGATACCAGAAGCTTCTTCTGCCATAGTGCGCGCTGAAGATAATCTTTCTCTTAAATCAACAAGATACTGAAACACCGAAATCTGCTCATCGTCTCCCGATGATGGCGACGTCATCATGTTCCGAAGAACATCAGTTGGGCCCCTAGGACTACGACCATACATCATTTCGAACGGCGAGAATCCCGTTGACTCCTGCCGTACCTCTCTGTACGCGAATAACACTGCAGGGATATATCTATCCCAATCTTTAGGGCGATCAGCAGCTACCTTACGCAGCATCGACTTTAACGTCGAGTTCAATCTCTCGCACATGCCATTAGCCTGCGGATGATAAGGGGTGGTAGTGATGGGTTGTATGCTGAATAAGCGGAACAATTCCTTCATCATCTCCGACGTAAATTGCGCGCCCCTATCAGACAGAATTTGCTCTGGTATTCCTACCCTAGCGAAAATTGCAAACAACGCTTCCGCGACTGCCTCAGACGTTATGGTCCGCAGAGGAACCGCCTCCGGCCATCTCGTAGCATTACATATGACCGTTAAGAAAAATCGATTCCCCCTATCGGTCGCTGGGTGAATGGGGCCAACAAGGTCTATCGAGACCTTTTTAAACGGTTCCGAGACCGTGGGGATCTTCTGAAGAGGAGCCTGGGGTGTACGACCCTTATGCGTCGTCTTTTGGCACGCACTGCACGTCTTACAATAGACTTGCACATCTCTGTGGATCGATGGCCAGTAAAAATTTTTAAGAACCCTTTCTTTGGTTCTAGCTATCCCCATATGACCCGCTAATGGGACATCGTGTGCCAAATGCAATACTGTTGCGATCAGCAACGCTGGCACAACGACCTGCTTTAAAATGGAGGCCACCGTTACATACTTACGGAACAGAATGCCCGCCTGAACAACAAAGGAAGACGAGCCGTTCTTATATTTCCTCGTTTTCTCGGTTCGCGCTTCCCTAAAACATGGGTTTAATGATGGGTCCTCCCTTTGTAATCTCGCCAAGCGCTCTGGCGTGATATCTAGGTTGACCGCTGGCGTCGCCAAAGGTCTAATCTTATCTTTATCAGCTACCTGTCGACGTGTTTCGACCGCGGCGCAAAAGTCAATACCTTTTGATTGCGACCATGCTTGCACGTTCTCATCGGAAGGGGAAACTACCCGTGATACATTCCCAATGATGAGCTGGGCGCCTGGAAAACAACCAACGACTGCTTCGACTTCCCCGCTAAGGAAAGGTGTATCTATCACTATTCTTGCCATGGGTAATTTCTCAATGGCCCCCGAAAATTGGATGCACGGGACAGTCTCACCTGTAAGCTGTGAATCCCGAATGCAGTCTCTATGCACTCCCACAACGGTAGATCCTGTATCTCGTAAAACCGAGACCGGTTCGTCCCCAACAAACCCCGGATAAACCCTAAGACCACCTCCTGTATGACATGAATTTATAACGGGGATCTTTCTCCCACAAGGTAAAACACCGGAAGATAATAACTTCTCACAACTGGGACACTTAGAATACTGTCCGCCTCCGTTGTCCGATGTAACACACGCAGCCGCATGATGAAATTTATTAGGGGAACATGGACAGGAGCTACTGTCCACGTTCGCCGCTATCCTACCTGCAGGGCAATTCACGCTGATGTGATCTGCTCTTCCGCAGTTCCAACACTTCGCGGCCCTACACTCGCGTGAAAAGTGACCCACGCGTCCGCAAGTCCAACACTCCGCTCCCTGTGCTCCGCTAGGCCTGGGTCCCCGTGACCCATCGCGACAGGAACTAAAGTCCCTATGCCGTCGGTCATCGGCAAAGGTCACAAATCGCCCCCGGCCATTACCGCGACCTAGCCCTCCTGCTCGGTCAAACTTACCGGATCCATATGCAGGTGATTGGTGATAGCCCCTACGCTGCCCCTGGGCTTGCCCACTATAGGCACCACGCTGACGCGACCTGTCTTTATGTCCTGTCGGCGACCCCTCGACAACGGCGACGTACCCAGCATCTTGGACGTACGCCCTCGCCACTGGTTTGGACGGGTGTGCCGTACGGTATGCTTCCGCCAACTTAGACGCCTCCTGCACCGTCGCGGGTTCGTTTTCTTTCAGGAAAGCCATCAGATCTTTATGGCACGACGCGTACAGCTGGTCACGGATCATTAGGTCTTTTAATTTAGTAAAATCCGCGCCAACATGCGCCAAGTCTACCCAGTTCGCGAAATATTCCGTCAATCTCGCGACGAAGGCAGCAAAGTCCTCCCTGGTATCCGCACGTGCTCGCCTAAACTGCTCCCGGAAATATTCCTCGGTACGCGCAAATCGGCGAAGCAGCAAAGCCTTCAGCTTATCGTAATCTTGCACGTCTTCGCGCTGTAGCTCTTTAAAGTAGGTTAACGCTCGCCCCTGCAATAGAGACGCCAGGTACGTGGACCATAATTCCTTATTTTCCCCCCATTGCAATTGTGCGTTCAGTTCGAACCTGTAAAGGAAGGCGTCTATGTCGTCCTTCCGGTCGTCGAACGTAGGGAGCTTAATCCGAACACCACCTTTATTGTGTACCTGCCGCTCAACTGTTTCTGTTGGCGCATTCTTTTTGATTTCCAACTCCGCGATTCTCATTCGCGTCTCTCTCTCCTGTTGGTTATCCCTAGCTTCTATCTCCCTTAACTTTATCTCCTGCTCCCTTTCCCTAGCCTGTCTCTCCTGTTGCTGAGCCTTAGCCTCTCTTTCTTGTTGACGCTCTTGAGCCTCTTTTTCTCTCTCTCTATCTTTAGCACGCTCATCGCGCAAATCCGCCTGCTGTTCTTTAATCCAGCCGCGTAGCTCTTCTCCCTCAAGGCCAAGTTCCTTACCCAACTTCATTAGTTGTTGGAGTTCCGCCATTTCACAGATTTATGGTTATGGTATGTATTATGAAAACGGCTAACCTGTCGGTATGATCACTAACACCAGAGACCTGAGATCACACCAGATATAACATTCCCAATTGTCTCAAATACAATTCAGAAATTTACCTACTTCCTAACTAATTCTATATTCATTAAATGTATAGCACTATTAATAATAAAAAAGAATAGAAACGACAAGAATGAAGAACTTCAGAAGAAGGACCACAAGTACAACGAACCAGACTAGGACAAGCTTCTAAAAAAAAACTATAATGGGAAAAAAAATGCACCCTAACTACGCCGATTACACTACACGGTACGAACAAGAACAGAGTCTGAAAAAAAGAACGTATCTACAGATAGGTAAGAGAGGGACAAGAGAAACGTCTTCCTAAAACAATGAGGAAGATGGAACGCCACAATCTAAACAAAAATACAGGTCCCTACAGAACTGTTCACTGTGATGAATGCGGTTCCAAGTTTAGCCCACCTCCCGAAGAGGATAAACTACGCTCACCACATCAAACCGCCACCGCCCGTATAATCGATAACGACAAAAACAGCAAAAACAGGGAAACAGACAGATGAAAAGACAGCCCTCAATCCAGGGTACAAAATTTTCACTTAACTCTCAGCCTTATGAGTTTAAGTCCTCCCCTTAATCGGAGCTCTGGCTGCTTGTCTCCTCAGGCTGCACGCACACCCACTGTCTCTCTGAAAGTTTAAGTACACATTAGTACATATTTATAGCAATACATGCATCAATACATATTCATCAATATACATAAATCATATCATCATGAAATTTCCATTCATCCCACGAACAAAGACAACACAAATTCCTACCACAAGATAAGTATTACGTGGACAAAACTAAAGTAACCAATGCCCACTGAAAAATACCTACTAACTAACTACAACTAAATATTACGAAAATGGACGAGTCACAACGGACGAGCCCCCAATGTCACAAATCCCTGACTGGGAGATGTAATAAGTTATGACAGGACAACAATCACGAACAAACAAGTTTAACACTTAACAGAACAATCCATCAGACTCACACATTTATTAAACATAATTATACAGATAATAGCGCAATTACATACATTATATTATTGAAATTAACTGCCGTACAAAAGGCCTTATTCTCACACGCACTCTCCCTCGGATCCACAACCCGGTAGTTACTCCTAAAGGCACTTCGGCCTCAGCCTCTCCCCTCAGGGTCTTAATAGCACATTAATAATTCACTGGCACCGCAGTCTCTCAATATCACCTTCCTATTGTCATACACCTTAGCACTCCCCTAGCACCTCAGCAGGGCAATAACACATTATCATTTCAATAGCCCCTCAACATGGCAATAGTACAGTATTAGTTCCTAGCCCATCAACATGGCAATAGTACATTATCACATTCACGCTCATATCTACGTCCCTGACTGCCACGACTTTATGTGCCTCTACTGTCCTGCACTGACAGCCTCACTTCTGGCCTATGTGTGGCCTCCGGCCCTATGCTGGCCTATCACCGTAGGCGGCGCTCTTTGGCCCGACCTCGGCACCTACAAGAACAACATTACATTGGTATAATACCCTACCATTTCTATTCACTCCACCTCTCCTTACAACCCATGAAGCGTACACACACTAGTTCACCTTTCACTCACCACACATCTTACGGTAACACACCTCCATCGGAGTACACACTACTCACTCGCGCTACAAATCCATGAACTCACTTTCATCTATCGCTCATGGCGCACATTGCTATATCCAATATCAAGGACTTCCACATTCCTCACATATACTTATTTACATCATGGTAATAGACGAATATAATATTATACATCAATCATAATTATCAATCAACGTTCTACCTACCAGTCATCACTGGAAAAACTCTCTCACTGGTCTCTCGACTGCTCCCCTTATGTCCGCCCGCTGGGCTCTTACTAGCGTCCGTTCAGTAGGACCTTCTAACTTGCAGTGATAGTAATACAGCGCTTTCGCCTCATTCAGACCCCCCACTACTCATAACAGGCACGCCTTTCCCTTGTCTACGTGCGTTAATTTTACTCTCTTCCTTTCACGTCTTTCCCTACCTGTCTGCCGTGAGCCCTTCTTACTCTACACCCGCTCTGTAGCAATCCCCTTAATTGCACTCACTCCACTCGTGACATTGCCCTTCCCTTCACATCACCATTTGCGGCTGAAATGGAGAATAAGGCCAAAATGGACTACTATACGGGGGCGGTTTGAGATTGCATGTATGAGAGGATCTTTTGCGTAATCTGCGAGCTAATCACTGACATTGCTTATTTTAAAGTCAGTGCTTATCGGAATTGTTTTGTTTTTTTTATTGGAAAAAATATTGGTGTTTTTTTGTGTTTTTTGTTGTTGTTTTTTTTTACCTCATCTTGGGATTTTTAATACGCGATTTTTAGGATTTTTGAATCTAACTGGCAGAGATGTAGGGCCTTTTACCAGCTTTTACTCTCTGCTGGTCTTGAGTCTTCATTTTAGAGTACTTTCCCTTGCTCTTATGCCCTTACAATGTCTGTTGAACTGTTGGTTTCGTAACACGCAGAACTGTTTACAGTGACGATGTCCTGAAGTTGTGTCCGTCTCGTCATGAGACAAGAGAAACCGTGAAAAAGTTGTAAGCACCATGTTTCGCCTAACTTACACCAGCAGTGGTTGCAAGAGACTCATTCCGATTTCTCGATCAGCCCCCCAAAATTATTTCGACCTGGACCTTGGGGAAAGACAAACGTTCCTCGTCACAAACAGTATTATACATAGATCTAGATCTAGATCTATTTCAAACACGTCTTCAGTGCAAAGAGGGGTGCCAAGATTCGGCCTTTTTCATTGCAGAAGCTTGAGCTCATTGCCTGGAATTTGTTTCAATTGTACTGCCTCGTCATTTTTATGTCCTAAACTTTCCAATGTTGTTAGTTATTACCGGTGTTTTCACACAAATCAGACACATTATGAGGTTCTGGGAGTCAGCAGAGATGCCACAGCTGATGACATTCGAGCTGCTTTTCTAAGAAGGTCAAAAGAATGCCATCCAGACACCAATAGCAAAGATCAGGAGAATCATAAAGAATTTGTGCTGGTCAACGAAGCTTATTCTGTTCTGAGCAAGCCTGTAGCGCGACGTGATTATGACATATCACTTAGCCATGGGACATTAAGGCAAACCCATTCTACTTCACGAACACAAGACCCAGATGTGTACTATCATTATCCAGAGGGATTTTATCAAGAAATGGACCCAAATAAATATAAACAATATGAGAAGGGCCAGGAAAATAAACCCTATTATGGAATACCAGGTCTTAAGAAAGTTCCAAACTCCACCATTGTCATTTTCTGTGTGGTATGGATAATTTTTGGAATTGTCATACATCTTGCTGCTGTGAGAGTGTCATCAGCAAAGCATATAAAAGTGTTAGATGAGCGAGATGCAGCAATACATGAAATATGGATGAAAGCTAAGGAGAAAGGTCGGCTTTTTAAACAAGAGCATGAAGCGCGACTCGAAGTGTCTGCGGAGAAGAGATGAAGTATGTTAATTTTTAAAATTAAAGTCATTGGTGATTATTTATTTAGGCAGAAAAGTTTGTACATTGTACAGTACTTTACATTTCATGAGGTCCAGACCGAATGAAAATTTTTATAACACATTATATATGTGTTGAAATTATTATTATTGTTATTGCCTAATCAAAGTCTTTCATGGCAGTTCAAAGAATTGTCAAGATGTCAAAGAGTCATTAGCTTGCAAAATAATGGACATGTTTTTATGATTTAACTTTCTAGAAGTAGAAAGTCTCGGACCGGCAGTTATCTGAGGATGATGATAAATTTATAATGCATTTTAATACGTATGTATCAGTAGGGCCTATATGACGTGTTTTAGACTAGAGAAAGTGTTGTTAGAGGTCTGTGATGTGTTGAAATGAAATTTTTGAAGTTTGTGGTCATGTAGAGCATTATCAGTGTTGGTAGGTCTATGAATAGGATGATATTGTGGGGATCAGTTTGTGTCAGTGCATTTGCAGCTTCAATTACCATGAAATATAATGGCTCCACAACATGAATTTGATGAAATGATGAATGGGGGTTTAATTTCTTTTATGATAATACAATGTCACATGTCATTGAAAATTAAAGGTTGATTATGTGATTGAATATTGATTTGCATTTGATAAAAGGAAACTTCATTATGCTACTGTTTTGCGGAACTGCAAGTATAACTATGATTAATAATCCATTTGTCTTTGAAGACAAAATTTGACTCCTTTCTTCTTTGAAATATCTCAAAAGCAGTCTTTGTCTGTGGCATAACTTTTGTGAGAGTGAGTGAACTTGAAATCTCAAACTGTGTAGGCAGAGCATATAATTAAGACATTAACTGATTAAGTGGCAGCAAGGCACACTTTATTAGAGCTATACCAGTAAAAATGATGGAATACTCAAATGGAGTGTACCATATTTTAAATGTGAAGAGATTTTGTAAATTTTATGTGCATACTGGTCAGGGTGACTCAGTTTTTTTGTTGTTTTTTTTTAAGTTCGGCTTAGATCTAGGATGAGCATGGGAAGTGAAAAATTATTTTCATTTTAACATGCTTCCTGTACTTGAGCAAGATGGATAAATATATATATCTTAAAAATCTACGCCTTGAGTTGTCATTAACTCACCTGGCATTCCTCCTGGCAGTGATACCAAATGATAATTAAAATGTTACACGCATTTTGTTGACACCGACAGACAAAATAAAGAGGCACGAAAAAAAAAAACACATCGTTCTCAATGCAAGACTTTTTAAATTAAATACAATGTACATGTAGCCTGTTTTGTTTGTTTATATTTTATGATTTATCACATGCTTTACAGTTTATGTGACCAAAATAAAGAAGTAAAAGATTTCAGGAAATACTACTGTATGAATTACACTCAAGATCCTAATCATGATAGTAAAGAATTTGTTTCAAATAATTCAATTTATGGTAATAAACCGTAATTAATATCTAAGATTTATTACCGTAAATGCGAATTATAACACATGCAAGGCAAAAGATAACTGCACCAGTCTTGTCAGAACTGAGGTGAAGTTTCCAGCTTTGATGTTCTTTACCAGACACATACATTGGCACTACACCTGCATCAAGGGAAGAACTTGGATTTTTTGTGAAATTCGTTACACCCAACAGCAGGAAACAATTGATTGTCATACAGTGTGAGATCCACAAAAGTGTGCAAACCCAAAATAAAATTTAATGCAGTTACAAGCTTGTTTCCCCACTAAGGAACACATTTTTTGTCTTCACTTAGGAAAAACTTTATCTGTTGTCAAACTCTAGACTAGAGAATGACAATATTGATGCTCAGGAAGAGAACCAAAAAGAACCACAATGCCCTCTCAAGCAAACATTATAAAAAAAAACAAACAAACAAGTGAAAGACCAATAATGTAGTAATCTCACTGGAACTAAAAGTGGAACACTGACAATGTAGCCAATGTCGAAGCGGAAAGTACAGCTAACAACAGTTAATTATGCAACAACTTACAGTTAGCAGTCAACTATGCAATTACATGTAATGTTGCAGCATTGTATTCAAAATTTAAGAGAACAAGTTGATGAGAAAAGATGTGACACATTGATGAATGAGAGTTGCAAGTAATCACTTTTACGTAATATTTAATATTGTATGTTCACCTGTTGGCCAGTATTCCTGTCTGTGGACCAAAAATGTTATCACATTCATATTATAATAGGCCTACATGTATTTTGAACAGTGCTTATGGGCCATACAAAAAGTGTTGCTGGGCCTAGCAGGTGGCTAGCCCTGATATATAACACATGTGAAACAGGTTTAGTAACGTAGGCCCTACGTGACAGTATGTCTGCCATGTTTCTTTTGCTTTATAATGTCATTTCTGTTTCCTTACCTGCCTCACCTTCCTTTTACATCATGCACTTTGGTTTGGTATTCTGTGTTGTCCCCATCGACTTGTTCTTTTCATTTCCCACATTCTCTTTCTTCTTTCAGCAACAATTCCCCTTTGAACTAAGTACTTTCAAAAGGACATATCTGAATAAAATACATGAAAATACACTGTACATGTAAACATTGACTACAAACACTCCAAAATATAGTCTATGTTTAGAATCAAAATGCATAGTCGGGCAGTGATATGAGCCACCCAGCAACAAATTTGGCATGAAATAAAGTGAAGTGAAGTGAAGACTGATAGTGAAAGTGTGTATTTTATCCTCTGGGAACTTAAAAACTTCTTGCTTTTCTGAAGAAAACACGAATAATAAAATACATACATGTACATATGTATGAAAATTATGATAGTTACGAAAAGTAAACTCGCAGCACTGAAAGCATACAACACAACTTTATTTTGAAGAGCTGAAGGGTTAGAAAGCATCGAGTTTCATAAATAATAATATTAAAGTACAACTGCCAATTGAATACAAAAAAAAAAAATATGTCCTTCAGTTCACCAGACAAAAAAAAGAAGTTATCTTCACCAGAAATCTAAACGTTCAAGGCCGACACATTTTTTCCTTCTCTCTCGGCTTTGATAATTCTGTAGCGGTGTACTTTTGAAATACCTACATGTGTAAATCAACACGCACAAGAGAAAGTAACTTATTTTTTTTAAATAATAATAATAATAATAATTTAAAGTTACAGAAAAAAGAAGCGCACCGAGGAGAGTAACAGGGAAGTAACTAAAGCATACGCAGTTAAGGGCCACAGAGTTATCTCGCCATAATTCAAGATGTCCGTTCCACTGGTAAACAATTTCGAGGTCCCATCATGGTATGTTTCTCACATGTTCCCTCTATCTTTTGCATTTCACATTGCCATTAACATCTTGTGTAATGCATATTGCATACAGATTAATTATTGTTAATTGAGTGGAGGTGCAGTGCTGTCGGCCTACCCGGAAGCCAACTTTTTGTGTAGCCTAGAATAAAGATCTAGTCTAGATCTAGATATCTATCTAGATCTAGATCTACTCAGTAGTAGGCCTAGGCCTATAGAGGAATCGTCAGATTATATAGACGAGTCAACTACATGGGAAGAAGAAGAAGAAGACTCTAGATCTCTAGACTAGTCTATATCTAATTTTTTGTGAACTTTTTAGTAAACTGAATGTGATCTCTACTGAGTCTAGATCTAGTCTACCCAAGATTCTAGATCTAGATCATGCATTCAACACAGATCCAAAGTTTAATTTTGGAAGTGAATGAGACTTTTTAACATTTTTTATTTTAAACATTGATGGTTCAACCTAGATCTAGATCTAGACTCTAGAATAGGTGTGGAATCTATGTAACATTGCGCATTCTGAACTTGAAGAAAACATTTTGAATGCATCTAGCCTACAGAGGATTACAAACTCCGATTTTGTGACTCCAGAGTGCAACTTGAGCATCAAATTCAAATTTAGGAGCATCCATGCACAAGGGCTTGCGGCGTTAGGAGGGTAGCCCCTAGCGAATTAGTCTTCCAGACAAATGGTCCAGAGGAAAGAGGTCTGTGCGGCCCATGCACATGGTGCAGTCCCTAAATTCTAAATCTATGGCACTGTCCTTTTGCACTGCTCCTCAGCGGTGTATAAAAACCAGCGTTTTTTCACACCGCTTTTTCCGCATGCGCAAACGCATTGTTGTGACTATACTTCACTTCCGCTCGCTGGTTTATAAATGAGACAAAGGAGCCTAAGCTTACACAGAGTCACAAATCTGCACTTGATTAGTTGATCTCGTCAATCGTCACTGATTCATTTGCGAACGGCAGCATACTCAATTTTAAAACTTGAAATTTCACCAGTTTTGTTATGAAGGTTGGAAGTTCGTTTGCAAGTTTTGACTTCTCACGAGCTTTGAAAGACTTTGAAGAGTCAACATACACTTGTTTTTCAATCTCAAATTCTGATACGCTTGAAGGAAAAAACAAATCCAGAAAGAGAAAACTCGAGGATCGAATTTGTAGCAAAATGAAAATCTGAGAAAGAACGGCGGTTGTTTTGCATCTCTCCAAAGCGGTGAGAAAGAACGGCGGTTGTTTTGCACCTCTCCAAAGCGATGAGAAAGAACGCGGCCAACAACGACGTTGTTTTGCACCTCTCCAAAGCGGTGAGAAAGAACGGTGGTTGTGTTGCACCTCTCCAAAGCGGTGAGAAAGAACGGCGGTTGTTTTGCACCTCTCCAAAGCGGTGAGAAAGAACGCGGCCTAAATCTATTCCCAGTCTTGTTTTTATCCCTAATGCAGCAATCTACACTTTAGCCCCCAATTTTTTGTGTGCATCCATATTATGTAATATACAGTCGAGCACGCGAAACTTGAACACACCTAAGTCGAAATTATGGATCCCACGAACAAAGATCTAGGTCCCAAATTTATTTCTCAGTATTCTTTGTGGTTATTTCACGCGAACCTCGAACTGTGACACGGATTCGTCTAACCAATTTTCCTGCTGTGAGTGTGATGCAAGTAGCCTAGAAGTAGAAAAGACAAAAAAACAAAGGCCAGAAATTCATTTGGTTAGCCGTAGCATAGCCTAGTGGTGGCAGGATAGTCGCCGCCCCTCCCTCTTCCCCCCGATAAAAACGGTGACTAAAATACCTGAGACGACCGATTCCAGCAGGAAATAACCTATATTTTGGGGGGTTTGTCCTGCTCTCATACCCTAATACAGTGGTAGAAAAAAAAAGAAAGGAAGCGTTGCTGTACTAATGGGAGTAAAGCCGAACAGAGAGAAATGGTGAGTTGTGTTCATTCAGTTTATTTTATCGCTGTTGGGCTTGACTTGGAAACTGTTCTTACCAAAACACTTCCAGAAGAGGAAAAAAAAAGTCTCGGGCACAAGGTCGCTCTTGCTGCTGTCGCCACGCGCAAGTATTTACTTGCTTCTCTTTCAACTCACCACGCGAAAGGGGGTTGGGGGGGGGGGGGGGATTAAGGGAGGTAATTTGTGGTACATGTTGTCAGCTGTATTAACTAAATATGTTCCTTGAAGATATAGCAATAATACTTCATAATTAATGTTTCACGTACCGGTATTCCTCGAAATTCGGCGAACTAGAACTAGATGAAGCCACCCCGAACAATTAAGAATTTTCCATGCTCGACTGTATTTCACTTTGTAAAAGTGAAAGCGGCTCCCTCTGTTATTGTTTATGTGCCCAACTGCAGTATACAGATCCCCACAAAGACATGACTTTAGGAGGGACCATGTGGGGGGAGGGAGGGAGGCGCAGTCGGGAAGTCCTCACTGCTCCCCGGTGAGTTAGTCCTCTATAGGGATTTTTTTCATTGTAAATAGGCGGCTCGGCGATTCCCTGCAGAGAATTCTGACTAAGGGCACATGACTTGTCCTTTCCAGCAATTTTCTGAATGAAATTGAGGGTGCATGCACATGATGGAACAGTAGAAACATGCGTGACCTGTGCAGCAAGAATTTGGAGGGCTAATTTAGGTTAAACTACACTTTTACCAATTTTGTTTTCTGGAGAGAAGATTAGGTAATCGTTCAGTACACAGAATCATTTTCTGTGGTTTGATCTAGATCTAGTTTGTGTCAACCAAATTTCAAAATTGAGCATCTTTAATATCTTTGCGAAGTGATTCCAAGTTCAGTGGTGGTTGCTACCAGTATACTATTAGCGGTAGGTATTTTGGCATCCAGTACAGTCTCAGTTACGAATTGATTGAGAAATGCACAATTTCTCGGGTCGTTTAGTTTTGGTTTTATGAAGGGGGCTTGGTGGCACATGTAGGTTAAAAAATATAATTTTTACCCTTTGTAGGATACCAATCTTTACAATACACATCAAGGAATACTCAGATATCAAGTCGAAATGTATCATAAGAGTAGGTAGTCCAAACTGATTTTTTACTTTTCATCATATCTCACCAGTTATTGTCTAATCTGATAGAGCTTGCTTTTCCAAGAATTTTGATACCAAATTTATTACATGTATAATTCTGGCTTAAAGGCTTTGAAAGTTATGGCACTTTCAAAAGTGAAAACACACCTCGAATTTGCTACCTTTTGCAAGTTGCAGGATAGTCCAACTTTGACCGCCCATGAAATGACGGTTTAATGAGTCACCGTATTAAAAGTTTTCAGTATCCAAGTCATGGGGGTGTACATTGCGCTCAATTTTTTTCGAGGGGTACAAATATAATACAAGCATCTAACTTATTTTTTTTTAGTTATCAAACTTCATCCGATGTCAACTTTTGGTGCACTCTTAGTCTTACAAGGGAGACAAAAATGTTTTTGTTTTTTTTTTAATTGAAAAGGAGGTCAACTGTATCACCATTGACTTAGCACTGAGTGTTGGACAAAGGTGATGAAATCAGGCATTGAGTGGTCTATAAAAACAGTCGGCGCAAAGCCCTGAAACATGCCTCATGTTTGATCTTTGCATCCCCTTATAAATGCTGAGGTTCATTTACGTGTAATTTTGACCCTGTTCTAGTAAAGTTTCTGCCAGTTTCTTGATCAACAAACTTTTCAATAAATGATGTTTAAAGGAATTTCAACTTAAAACACGATAAAAAATACATTAAATTAAACCTCATTTATCTGACTTTCTGAGTGAGTTATTTTTCAAACATGTGCGCAACATTGGCGCGACGCTCTGTGACCCTTTGACATGAGGGGGTCAATTGGTACACGCAGCTCAGAACGAAAACGGCAAGACTATGTTCTGTTCAAGTTATAAAAACACACAGCTAAACACATTAAACAATACAAAAGGAAGTATATTTCGTCAGAGGAAGGATTGAACTTTATTCTGGTGTAGGATACATGCCATTTCACATAAATACACAGCAGTAATAGCCTTATAAAGTTTTAATAATGTTGGTCTAAAATTATGCCAAAACGGGATTTCACCCCTCTAGCAGGGCAATTTGGACTACCTAATAAGAGAATTATAAGGCTAATCGAAGGCTATAGGGCATAGAAATAGTAGTGGCATGTGTATTCTGGAAAAAAGATCTTGAATTATAGTTACCTGCAGATGAGGTATTTGGCAATATAAGAACACCATCGTATATTAGTCAGTTTTAAACATGCCAGTCCATTCCTTTCCACTGATACAATGAATTCCTATATGTTCAGCATATTTAAATAAAAGGAATGGTAACAGTAACACAGAGGAAAGAATGAAAGTAAAAATTGCATATTGTCCAATTCTTTAACAAATATCTTAATTTTTTCAGGGCTGGCAAACCACCACCTGGTCTTCACTTGGATGTTCTGAAGGATGGGAAGATGATTCAGGTCTGAAAAGAGAGAATGTCTTTTTGCCAATTTTTGTGTTCATATTAATCATAATTTAATGAGGGATGTGGATCAGAATTCACTGGAGAAAAAGTAAATAGTTAAGAGAGTCCATATTTTATATTTAGTACGTGTGATTGAATTCACAAGTGAAAATCAGTGTACATGGGCTTTTAGCAAATCAGAGAATATTCGCAACAGACATCAAATTTAAATTTAAGATTGATTGATCTGTGACAGGTTTTTCGTAACTCTGGCTATAAGTTTGATGCAGTTTTTCACATTCTGTTATGACCTTTCTTGATTGTGGAACTCTATAACTTTTCAGAAACTGATGATAGATGAAAAAAAGTGCTATTTCTTTGGCCGTAACAAACAGCTGTGTGACTTCACCATTGACCATTCTTCATGTTCTCGTGTTCATTCTGCCCTTGTCTGGCATCGCCACCTGTCTCGACCATTTCTCATTGACTTAGGAAGCAGTAAGTTGCACTAATTTAGTAATTATACTTTGCATTTTTTTTATTTTTTTTTGGGTTGTTGTTTCAGTCACTTCATTTCATAGAGAAGAAGAGCTGATAACTGATGTATTTCCAGTCATGCTTCTAGAAAAGGGTGTTGTGAGTGCCAAATTCTTCATTAAGGTACTTTTTCAGTTAAGCAGCGATCTGAAACCCAGTCAGTCTGAGGTTGTACATATTTCACACAGATCAAACTAGAAGTATTATGATCTGTATACCACTTTTACAACAGGCTGGGGCTGTGTAATATCTATGCCAAAGAACATAATGTGATTGGTCATTCAGTAAGAATTCTGATTAGTATTTATTTTAAATTACAACAGTAAAATTGACTTTTGTAAGATATTTCAATACTAGTTTTAATTCATAGAGGAGAATAATATCTGTAGATAAATTATGAAGTTCTTATCAATTTCTAATACCAGGTAATGCATGCCTTTAACCCTTACCCTGCAAGGGGTGTACAAATACAGCATCAATTTTCCATGCATTCACTCTGCACGTACGTGCAAATATGGCAAGGCCAAGCTGAACGCACAGCACGCAGGCCGTATTTTCACGCATTGGGTCACTGTCCTCTTTGAGGCGTAACTACCGTCCTATTGCTCACTGTATTTCTTCTAAATCAAAGGCATTGTGACAAGGACATGTTTAGCAGTGAACCACTGGTTGGAATCACAAAGACTAAGCTTTCAAAAGCTCTCCCCACACTATCAAAAGGTGTAACATAGACCTGCGAACTGTTGCTCAACAATTTTGCAATATTATCTCATTTTCTCACAAGCTGACCACCATCTGGAGTTGTCTGTAGCTAAGAACTAATCAGAAACAACTTAAACAAGCTTTGAAAAGATCTTTGCCCCAAATGCCCTCATTGTTTCATTAGTATGTGTCAATCAGGATGAAACCATTTGTTTAGGGCTACAGAGGCATGGCTAGTTATCATGCTTCGTTCTCACGAAAACTACAGCTGCCAGTTTAGTATCATAAGTCAGATCACTGAGAGACTGACAGACAAAGGTTTTGCCGGTTAATTCATTATCAAGTGTGATAAGGTATAGCAGCGGATGTTTTCATACCGATCAAATACAAACCAAACCACGTGGACAGCAGTAATGTGGTCATCGTACATCGGCAAGGGTCAGTGGGACCCAGATAAGATTCTCCGTGAGTAAGGTCACTGACAGGACAGCGGGCTTAACAGGTAGCGCGCGGGGTGTGGGTTAAGATATAAGCAATGTAATCTGGAGTGCATTTTCTTTTTCTTTTTATATTTCATGGATCATAAATATTGAGAAGTAATAATTTTTTCTTTAATCCTGTCATTTTCTGGCTTGCACTTCTCTACGGAATCTTCAATTCGATGTCATAAAATGCTTTATTCAGCACCTCTTACATGAGCACAGAAATGATCATGGTAATTGTTACCTGTACAAGACATTTTTAGTGACATTTGTTTTGGGGCATTTTAGTTTTTGCATGAAAAAAGTAGATTTTAACCCACAGGTCCAGTTCTTAGGATGGGAAAATTGACATGCATATGAGTGTCAAGGCAGAGGAGATTGATGATAGCTTTTCATGCATTTGTCATTGTTTGAACTAGTGCTTTATCCAAACTGTACAACTATTCATCCACCCATACAGTCATCAATCTAATTATAAACTCCCAGAGACTGCCATTAATCAGTTATTGCATGAATGTGTCTGATTTGTTGCTAGGCAAGATTTTGTGTAACTTTATGTATTCCTTTTTTTTTTTCCAGCACATGGAACTTTCATTGGCCACATACGACTTGAACAGAAAAAGCCCCAGCAGATACCCATAGACAGTGAGATCCACTTTGGTGCTTCAACCAGGATTTACATAATCAGAGAGCGGCCACAGATTGGAGCTGCAGGGCTAGACGACAAGGATGGCAAACGAGATGATTCTGAAGGAAATTTGCTGGGTCTTCCAGAGTCAGAAACTGAATTAGATGTAAGTTTCTGCATTTCATTCAGCCATTTCTTAGCATATCCAAAATTCCAGTTGATGAAAACTTTTATTTTTGTGGAGCAGAAACCAACTTTCTTGAAACTTATTATGTAAATTGTCTGTATGAAGAACCGGCGTATCGCCAAAATCCTAGTTTCAAAATACTGACATGTTCCCTTGTATGTCTTTTTGTTATGCAGGGAAACTTTTATATTAACAGATAGCCATTCAAGTAGGCTATACACAGGTTGGTTAAAAAAATGTGTGTGCGCCTGAAGAAAGGTCCCAGTTGTCGGTACAGCTATATTTGAGCTAGGGCGTGAAAAGGTAGAAAAAGTCGTGCCTAGTCGAAAATGTACTTCTAGCAGAAAACACAAGTTTAAGCATTTCTAAATAGCATATGAAAAGGACTTTGGAATATTTTATGTTTAAATATTATTTTATTAATTATTTGTACAACATGTGACTCTTCAAGAAGTAATATTAAAGTGATTGTTGCTAGGGGACCGTAGACTAATTACAAAGCCGTTATAGAGATAATACTGAGTAGTGTTCACTGCTCATCTATAGTTTACTGTGTAACATGCCACGGTCCCCTAAAAACAGCCAAGTCGGAAGTTTTTTGGATCTTGTTAGGAGAGCGCAGTATTTTACATAGAGAGCTAGAGCTGAGCAGTGAACACAACTCAGTAGTTTCCCTATTTGCCTTTATAATAAAACTACGCTCCCCCAACAATATCCAAAAAGTCTGTCATGGGAGTGAGCTGTTAAAGCTGTTTTTCTCAAAAGTTTGTTTTTGCCCCCTGTCTTACAAAATGTGTCATATCTTCAAAACTACTCAAGATATTGTTAAAAATTTTTAAAGCAGCGTGTCCAACATTGAATTTTCTAGGAGAATATGCCCTTATCTCAAAATCCAAAATTTGCGACAACTGGGACCTTCAGTGTTTTCTCCAGGTCATACGAGTTGGGAGGGACATTCCCCCCTTGTCATAAATTTTCGTGTTCATGGAAGAAGATGGTAAAAGTAAAAAACTGTGCTGTTAAATCCAACAGTGAACTGTTTTGAGGTGTTGTAATGAAACAATCCTTGTCTTTTCTCTTTCTCCCTCCCCGTCTCTCTCATTCCCTCTCACTTCCCCTCTCTCTTTCATTCCATCATTATTTTGATCTTACTATTCAATGATGATGATGATGATTATGATGATGGTAGTGGTGACAATAATGACTAGATCAAATACTGCTGACGAATGATGATGATGATGATGTGATGATGAAGAAGTGGTATAGTATATGATGATGGTAAAAACTCTGAACATATTGGATTGGAGAGGCAAAACATGTTTATATTTTTTAAATAATTATGTAACAGTAACAATAAACCCAGTTATATTTTAAAAACAATGCTTGGAAAGAGGTACTGAATGCAGCATAGGTGGCTCTTTCCTCATGTGTCATCTGTGATGACAAAGCCATCGTGAAGTCAGCACGCAGTGCCTGGTCAGCAATGGCCTGTTTATGCTGCGCACACGATGCATGTCTTGCTAGGGACGAAGTACGAAAATTCGTACACCCATTTTTGTCTGTGAATGGGTTCTTCTTTCTTGAAACCTCGCATATGCGACACTTCATACCTCCACCTTCTGCCAAAAACACCCAGGTCCATTCCTTTTTCCATCGTTCCTGGAACCTGCCCTCTTTCTTTCGCCTTTCATCTTCACCTTCCGTAGGCTCACCTTCCAACAGATCTAGATCTACCCGCTCTGATGCCGTTTTCTCTCCCTCTGAGGCCTCTGCGCCCAATTCCATAGCCTCACCCTTTCCAGGGTCTTCTGGTTCATTACCTGTTTGTTTTGTGGCAAAAAAAGTCGTGATTTTTCGATGTTTGCTCATTTTATTCAATCAGCGCAAGGGGAATGAGGAGTCGAGAGATGGACAGAAGAAAACAGATCGTTCCACATTATTCCATGACTGATAGTGTCCAATCTTTACATTCCTAACACTGCGACCATAGCAACGCGGAGCAACTTTGCTATCGTTCACTCTCATTGGCCGGTACTAAAAATAAGCGACCAATCACTAATGCCAGGAGTGACAACATTGCTAGATCGACAGGCTTAGCTAAACCTAGCCTAGGCCACCGTTCACACTTCACACGCCGGTTTGTCATAAGATTTGTGATTCCACGAAAAATAATGCAAACTCTGAGGGGGGCAGCAAAGAAGGGGGGGATCCGCGCGCGTTGAACGAATTTTTTGGGGGGGATTTTTAAATTTAAGGGGCGAATCGCGCTGTCTGGAGAAAACACTGGACCTTTCTCCAGGCACACACACAAATATGTCGGTTGGCCATACAGCCAGCAGGGGATGGGGTTAAGAGTGCCAGTTTGAGAAATGCCCTTTTACAAAAAAATATAACAAATTTTACTGAATCCTTTTCAGGATTAAGTTAATGGCATGTAGATCTCAGATATGTAAAAGACACAAAATGGCAATTCTGAACTTAGAAAGCTAAATCAGTGAAAAGGTTGGGGTTTGAAGGCACTGCTGTGGACCACGTTACTTGAAGCTTTATAGCCATTTATCCTGAAACCTGCAGAGTAAGATATTGTACAAAAAAATTTCATAAATAAATAGTGTGACTAGTTGAAAACATTGCTACATGGGTTCTTATTCATGCAAGATGGTTGAACTTAAATTAGTCATTTTGAGAATTCTGGCATACCAGAAAAATCATACTGCGCAACTTTGTTAAGCTGAAAATCAGGTGTCAAAGTAGTATTCATACAGATCAAACTAATATCAATTTGCCTATTGCTGATTTGAAGCCTGAACTGAGAGATCATATTTTACAATACTCTATTATTCGATTTCTTTTCTGTTGCATCACCCACTTTAAAAAGTCATGATTGTCTCATTTATTCCTAGAACCTGACGGAGTTCAATACCGCCCACAACAGAAGGGTCATTTCAGTCGCAGATATGCCAGATGTACCCAACCCCCTGAAACGCAAACACAAAAATACACATGTTGGATTTGCAGATGAAGAGGAAGTTATCAATCCAGGTAGATTTATGTTTGCCATGTTTTTTTTTTTGTTCTCATTTTCATGTATATGGCTGCAGAGCTCATGTTCATGTGGACTTCATGGAAAGCACGTGATATTGCATACTTTGCTGTTGCTGTATAAATATTTATTTTAAGATAGTTTTGAAGTTGAGGTCTAAAATCTTTACAGTGTTAGTGTTATCTGGGTTTTTTTTATTAACAGTTGGTCAGTGGTTTAATTACAGAATTCATTGTTTTTTTCTCTCAGGCAAATCTCTTTATCTTGCTAAGTGGAATAAAATGTTGAATGTAAATGGCATAATTATATGGAACAGTCTTTGGTTTGCAGACAGGCTGGATTCTCATCATGTCTTGGCCACCAACATGAAGAGCAGGAACACTAAATGATTTATTACTATAATTGTGGAGGCAACAAAGTGATATTACTGTAATTTCATGGACTGATTGATTGTTCTGTTGCTCAAATTAGAGTTGAGAATGTGAATTATTGACTGGAAATCCTAACACTTGTTACATCAATACATGCTTACAGTTTTGCATTGTTTTGTAATAATTTTTTATTTTGTGGTGTTGTTTTCACAGAGGACATTGATCCATCTATTGGTCGGTTTAGAAATTTGGTGCAAACAACAGTCATTCCCAAGAAGGTGAGTCTTGAGCCTGTGATTTTCCACACTTCACCAGTCTTTTTTTCTTCATTAAGTCAAAAAAACCTAGCTAAATCTTGGCAGAGACTGCCGCCCATTCCGATTTGATCGGAATCATTCCGATTTTTCTTTTAAAAAACGGGTGTGATTCTGATTTTCTGATTAGCAAGGCCAGCATTCCAATTTTTTGTTACTTCCAGCAATTGGCTTTTTTTTTTCCCGTTTTTTGTTCTTCCGGGTTCTAGTTTTTAATTATAACTTTTACACAATGCGGCGAATCGGAATATTGGGATGATTTTATGTATAAACCGGAAGTTAGTTCTACTTTCTTATTTCTTGTTTTGCACCGATCGGGAGTTTGATCACTTACTGCACACGTTGTTTACATTCTTTCTAGTAATTTTACCGTTCTGCATGGCGGCGATTCTGAAACTAATTGCGTAGATCTATCTATTCGCCCTCACTTAAGTCTAAGTGTTATATTTGGTTCCGACTGTAATGGAAGGAGGAATCAGTTCTAAACCTAGCTAGATGTAGTCTCTTCCTTCAAACTTAAGCTTAACAAGACATCGCCTCAGTCTAGATCTAAGTGATTTACTTGGCAGCAACAATGATGGATGCAGGAATGAGACCTAGATTCTAGATCTAGCAAGATTGATGGATAGACGTATTAAGACTAAAGTGATTTAATCGGCGGCGATTGTGATGGAAGGAGGAATCAATCTTAAACTTGCCTTGACCTAGATTTCTTAAATCCAAGCCATGAACATGGAGAAGGTTGACGTTGCATGGGCACAAACTGCCAAATTAAAACATGATATTGGGAGTGGGAAAAAATTATGCATGACATTTGTGCATTTTGGCACTCAAAGTCAAATCCCAACATGTCAAGGCAGCTCTTGTCTGACATAACTATAGGAAAAACACAGCTCCAGAGCAAAGACAAGTTTGGCAAGTGCTTTCGGATTCTTTTTCAGTTTTGACTAAGATCGTCAAAGTGTGGATGATAAGATCATGGTTGAAATGATCCGTAAGTAGTGTAAGTTTTCAAGATGATTTTCAACTTAATCCTTTGTGGCCAAGAAAAAAAACGACATAAAAATATGAGTTTAAAACTGGTACCCTTTCATTTTTATCGTCTTTTGCACTGATTCAGATTTTTTTCCCAGATTCAGATTTTTGTTTTTGTAGGGTGGCATCTCTGTTTTGGGATTACCATTCCCAAATACACCATATTCTTCTGGTGCTGTTCTTCAGTACCCTGTAAATTGTTTAAAATTCATTTTCCATAATTAAACGCACCCTGCACAACATTAACCACAATGTATCATATTTCACACCAAGTATTATTAAATTTTTGACCACCATTTCGTTCACAGAAAGGGAAGATGGACATCAATGCTCTCACATTAGGCTCCGACAATCACGCACATAAACAGTCTCACAATACACATGGTCTCTATGGAGACCTACCAAACTCTGGTCCCGGTTCTATGTTGGCCAATCCCCTGAGCATTGCGGCCAAACTTGGTCTGCCTGTGCCCAACCTGGCGCCAGATGTAGATTTCCAAACCCCAGCTCCACCACCTGTGGCTCCAGCCCATCCAATCCCTGTGGCTGCTGCAGAGGAACAAGGACCAAAAGAACCCAAAAAGAAAAAGTATGCCAAGGAGGCATGGCCGGGCAAGAAACCAACTCACAATTTATTAGTCTGATAGTCTCTAAGGTTAAGTGTATTTCAGAATTGGATTGTGAGTTCACATTGTGGAAGATAAATGAGAATCTGAATGTTCAAACATGTGAATTGGTGTGCATGTAACATGTAACAAATAGTGCAGGGTGTTAAAATCACTTTATGTCACTCTGATTTGTGACAACAGCAAAATTGCATGGGAACAGAATGGAAAACTGTTAAGATTTGGAGATGAAACTTTATACAAGTTGTTTTTGGACCTGTCTGTAGTTGCTGCAAAAATAATAGAAATGCAAGCTTGAATGGGTATAAATTCACAATGAAGTAAAAATACTAAATATATGTGAAGGGTTTGACCGCAAAACACATTAAATCCAATTTTCTCATTTGGAAAAAAAAGGTCAATTTTTGTTCCAAATAAGCCATTTTTGTTAGGAAATTGATACTTTCCATATCGCTGTTTGTGGATTTAAAAAAAAATCATGTCATGTAACTCTCATCGAGGTATTACATGTATCTCATGCGTCTATCTCTGATGTTATGAAAATGGCGCTTATCTCGTTTTGCAGTCAAACCCTTCATATTTTTAATATTTTTTTCATTCTGTTAGGGACATTTAACTGAAAAGACCTCTCCCTGTCTGTGAAGAACATTCAATTTTTAAATTGCTCGGTAGAAGACTTTCAAATTTATACCTCTTTTGGAAGAAACTCGGAATAAAGCACATAATTGTGAACATTTTGTAAGCATTTTTTTATTTTATTTCCAAACCGAAGATAATTGAAAATCCATAACATGTGAAGGAGGTTTTCACGGAGAACCTTTCATGGCCATATTTTGTAAAAGTAAGTCCTGAAATACTAGTGGAAATACCAGTAAACTTGACATTTATAGAACTCTGTAAATGCATAATGTTTGTTACAGTGAGAGGATCATCGATCATCAGCGAAACGGTTTACTACTTATCTTGTTGTATTCTGTTTTTGCTTATGTTGAATAAAGGGTTGTGTCCTGTTGTGCTTTATCTGGAAAGATGTGCATAAAATTTGGAGCCCTGTGCCAGGGTAGGTTACGTACAAAAGTGGACGTATGGCATGGAAGAGGAGAAGTACGATAAAAGTTGTGGGTGTTTTCAAGTTTGCTAAAGAGTGAAATGACATAAAAGAGAAATAAGTAGCTATCAACTTTGAAACATTACAGAAGATATGAGAAAATGATTGAGTCTGGATTGCTGTCATTTATATATGCGTAATTATTAAATGCAAACAAAGACTTGAATGAAATGCTGATAAATTGATTACATTAACCAGTGGAAAGATTGGGAAATGTTCTTTTTGGAGTAGAAAGTGTTCTAGATACATTAATTACAGTGTCATAATCAAGCTGGCATAGTGATAGTCACCAAGTCTTGAATACCCAGATCTAGTTTTCTTCAGTTGTATTTGATGGACATCCTCTATGCTGGCAACCAGATTTACTGAAAGTTAAAGTCTGATATAAAGCTATGAATATATATTTATATATTTCAACAAAATTGCATCGTTCTGAGAGAAAAGCTTTTGATCATGAGAGTTTGTTACGTATACGTGGTGGTTGAGGTAGATGTCATTTAGTGTTTGCTAATGGCGTCTCTTTCTGGGAAAAAGCTTAAGTGTGATCGTGAAAGATTGTTTCACATGCATGATAGTTGAGCTAGATGTCTTCTAGTGTTTTTGAATTAAAAAGGACATTAGCAGTTTGAGATACCGGTTGTCATAATTATTTTAACTGTAACAACATTTTTCATCAGCAAAACTGAATTAGAGGTATCACTGGCTTATTGCTGAAGTTAGAACCAAAGCTTTCAGCTGTAGTACAATGTATCAGCAAGGCAAAATACTGTATGACATGGTTCTTGCTGTGTCCTGATGAAGGACTGTATTACTGTCACATACAGGTAATTTTATGTATTAAATGTTAACAGATTTTATAAGAGACAATGTACACATTTTTATCAGACTTGCAAAATGATGACACAATCAAGAATGGTGGATCTTGCAGTATTACATGTATGTGTCACAGTTTTGTATTGAGCTTCTTGTCTGAACAAAACAAAAACTAAGCTGTTTGTCTGTCTTTCGTTTGATCAAATCTAGGAAGGGAATGTTCTTAAAGGAATGAAACAATTGTATGTTCTTTCTTGTTATATCTGTAGGGCAACGCTCTTTTGTTATTGTTAGGCTTTTTTTGTTGTTTTGTTTTAATAATAATTACTGATATTATCTACAGCTGTGCATACCAGTACCATAAAATGGTAGCTTGTATACATGAGATCTGGAACTGTGTATCATTTTGGTCTTCATCTTCAGTTATGAGTTACCATTAGATTTCTGAACCATCCATTTGTCAGTTTATCTAAATCCTGAGTTAAAATGTCACATTATGTGGAAAGTCATAAATGTCTAGAGTATGTAAATTCAGTTGTATATACATGTTTGTTCTTCTTTGTGGATTTATTGTACGTCTGAGTCAGCCGCAGTCTTGACAGGCCTCTCCCCTTCCACAGGATGACAATGCTTATAGACTATGAACTGTTTTCAACTCACACTATCCTTTAAAGAATTTATAAAAGGTTTTGTTCATTTTGCTGTTCTTAGTTCTCTGTCATTACAGTATATCTCTCAGTGCCAGAAATATAGAATATAATTTACCAGATTCATTGCCACTGTTGGTCTTGACGGTATTTGTTAGTACATGTAGTTTTTTTAACCCTACTGCTGTCACAGGCAGTGTTACTGTGCCATGCTCCACTACAAAGGTTATTGTTTTGGATGGGAGGGGGGCTCTGCAAGTGGTTATTTTACAACTCTTGCATGTGGAATTTGCATTGGCCTAGAAAGTCAAGTAAATATTTATAGAAGGCCTGTCTTAGTCATTCTGGCAGCAGTGTTGAAAAATGAAACAATTCTATAGACAAAAGGCATTTATAAGGTTGATAAGAGCAAAATTCTCATATTTTCCGATTTAAACTGATTTTATGTGAAAAATTTGGTCAAATAGCATCATAAAAGTTTTCTAGCGAACTTAAAAATGAGGTGATTGAGGCCATATCTGTGGCTTAAAGTATTTTTAAAATCGCCCAGTTTTGCCAATTGGAGATCAGACTCCGTTGATTAGTCCAACTACATATTGTGTTATGATCTGTTTGCCTCATTGTTGCAGTGGTCATTGTCCTTACACGGTGCACATGTGACACTATGGTGAAATGTCATGTGACTTCATCATGTTATGTCATACTAACACCATGACTGGTCCATTCATTGTCACATTATCATTTTGACATTTGAAGAAATGTCATGTACCATCATGATTGGTAATTTCAGTGATATACTATCATTTTGGCGCATAGTTATGTCACCACTACCTGTGCCACCCTCATCACAGATCATCATGAACTTATTCTCTATGCATCCTGCCTGATATGATTTTCTGCATAATTATCATCATCATCATATTCCGCTAGCAAGGATATCATTGGTCATTATTTTTTTATACATATGACATCATTCTCAATGCTTCATCTCGACAGCATTTTTCATTCCATTATTGTCATTCTATTACATTTATTAATACATGTACATGACATTATTATCACCCTCATCATTATCATCATTTTAGCAAAAGAAGGTTTCATTTTGACATCCTCAAAAGATTCATTTGTCTCCCTTGATGTCATTGCTGTGCATTCATTGAATTACTCCCTTTCCTTTCTCATTCACGTCCTACCAAGAAAAAACTTGACAACACGTCATGTTTCTGTCATTTTGTTCATGAGTCAAGTTGTTAGTGGTTGTTGAACATTACTGCATGGACATGTGAATACAAAGATTGAATTTATGTTACAGATACATTGTTTTCTTTGGTTGGTGCCATTGGTTCATCTTCTTTTTTTTTTTCATTTCATTTCAAGCACAATAAACATAATCACATCGGTGACACAGTACAGAATCATTTTGTAGTGACATTTTTAGCAGTATACATTTAACCTTCTCAAGCCCAAAAAGTGACTTAAATTTCAAACAAAGTCAAAGTAAGGCAAAAAAGTTCAGATTGTATGTAACAAGGCCATATTTTGACTTTGCTTCAAGCCTTGCTGTGATCCCACAGATTTTCTATGGCTTTCATAATAATATTTCATAAATTTCAAACGGTAATGCAGGTACAAAATTCTGACTTTTTAACAAACAGAATATCTTGCAGAGTGATGCACTGCACTTGTCCATGTGATTTTCTCTGGGCATGTATTATTTAGGGATGGCATCAAAATTTCAACTAAGGGCTTGTTGGGAGTGGCTGCCAGATTTATGATCATGAAAGTCACAAAAACTTTGACTGAAGGTGAATTTAGTGAGTGGGTGTTTAGACTGTGTGTCCTCTCATTTTTGTCTGCTTTCAATTCTGGAAAACAAAACAACAAACAATTATTTAAATTCAATTTATTTGAGCGAGTCTCAATTTAATTAACTTTTTCTTTTACCCAACAGTATAACAGTATTAGGCTAAACCTAGGCAGCACACATGCAACTTTATTGTGTTGGTGGTGTTGCATGGCATGTTTTGAAATAGTAGGAAAATGAATGAAGATGTGCACTCATGCCACATTTGGGCTCATTCCAGAGTTAACGGAAACATGAAACTTGAGATATGACAGCAAGTTGCATGTGTGCACCCAACCTAACTGCTCAGCCCTTTACAACCACAGTACTGAGAGTGGAAAAAACAAAAGCCTACAAATACTCGGAGTGGATTTTGCTTGAGGTCTCCGTCCATGGGTTATTAATGTGATTTCTTTACGAATGAAAATGTCTCTTCTGGATGGCGGTAATTAATGTCTCGATATCAGTTGTTTTCTACTTTGATGTGCATCCATTGCGGCCGATCTCATATGATTATGTAGCCTTTCACAATGGTAAATAGGATGAATTTCAGCATTGTAGGTAAAATTAAAATCGTCACGTTTGACTCTTACAAGTTGAGTTATGGAACCACCCTGAACACTAACAGGAGAAATATAAAGCATTCCTGAATTTTGCATCCCTTAATGATCATAAACCTGTAGAAGCCACTCTGAGTCTGAACAAGCCTTAAAATGTATTTCAGACATGTTACACAGTTAGTCTCTATATCATTCCTGACTCCTTGAGGATTCAGACTGAACTCTTGAAAAGGAGCTACAGCAAACCATGTATAAATATTAGAATTTGTTACAACCAGTTGATGCGATCTCCTTGAGGCACAGCCCACAACATACATGTATTCCCTTTTGTCGTACTTTGTCTTTGGGGAGTCATGTTCAGTGAAGTTGATAGTTATTTTACATTACATCTCTGATAAGCCCAAGATCCTAAATGAATGTTTAATTTGTCATGACCGGACTAATAAGCAAAATGTTATTACTCCATGTAAAGCATCTCAACAAATCGAAGGGATCAGGTCAAACCAATACATGTAATAGCTCGTGTTCTGTGGCGCCAAAACATAAAATGACAGGTAGACAACATGCCATTGTGTGGAATACAATACATGTACAGTACTCACATGGAGATAGGTTTCTCTCTCTTTTTCTCCTGGAGATAGCTTTCTCTCTCTTTTTCTCTTCTTCTGTCTCTCTCTCTCTCTCTCTCTTCTCTCTCTTTCTTTCCTTTTCACTCTCTCACTTACGCTCCCTCCCTCTCTCTCTCTCTCTCTCCTCTCTCTTTCTCTCTCTCTCTCTCTCTCTCTCTCTCTCTCTCTCTCTTTCTCTCTCTCTCAGCTTTGTTTTTCCTTCGCATATCAATTTCAAGACACTGACATATGCACATAATTTCTAGGAAACCATCAGGAGAACGTAAAATAGCATTCTCTGTGTATTCACTACTCACCACGTCTTCGCTCATTTTCAGCTCCTTAACAAGCACAAAACAAAGTAAACACTAAAAGACCATTCTCAACCATCTCTCCCGCCTTCATTTTCAAACGAATAGAAATCATTTCTGAATTTTTATAGCTCCTCTCGAACACTTTCACTTGCCTCACATCTCGACATCTTTGGTGTCACATAATAATAAAACATATATGTAGTAATATAATTATACCCACGTGAGGGTATAAATTGTCCCTGTGGTCCAATAACTCCAAATGAAAACTATGTAAGGAAAATACTCCATGCCCACTCAGCCCAATTTTCTTAGTCATCCATCGTGGTTTCTTAAGTTCTTCCACTCCAATCAGTAGAGCCCTAAAAAAGCGGTGTTTTAGCACATCGGTCAAGTCAGTTTCGCCTCGGGTTTTATCAAGTGTAAGCTGTAAACTATGGAGTTAAACCCCATGCACTAATGAGACTGAACCTGAAACAAGTCTGGTCTCGCTAATTGATTCAAGTGGAATTCAAGTCTTTGTCATTATGATGCAAAACAGACTATGCTATTGGCTCGTAGTCAACTGTTTCATGGTTGAAATACATAAACTTTGGAGTACGGTCTATTTATAATTAACCAAGGTTATTGTTATTTTTGCAGTCTCAAGGAACTCAGAATCGTTACTAAGTTACACCACCAAAGGACACAATATCAAAATATCTGTAAAGAATACGCCGTAGATGAAACAATTATTTGTCTGTCAAGCAAGAAAAATGCATCTTTATGAAACTTGCGTAGTCATTAGGAACATCATTCTGTTCTCTTCTTAGGCATTTTAGCCATAATTATGATAAATTTTAATGATATGGTCACAGCATGCTAATTATCGTATTCCACGCGCTTTCTGCTGTTTGCTTTCTACGATTGTGTTCTAAAAAGTCATAATTAATCTGCATAGAAATGAAACGGAAAAAAAAATACAAAACAATAACAACGAAAGAAAATGGCAAAGCAGAATGTCAGAATTTTGTTTACACAGCAAGTAAATGACACTAAACTTGGAGAAAAAGAGAGTTCAATACAAAAGAATAAACTTAACAACTGTCACAACAAAATTCATATTACTCAGTAAATTGGTTCATACATGTGGCTTAGAAGTCAGAAACGAAAATGTGTCCATCCACCTGCGAATTCCTTGCAGAAGAGATAAAAGTAAATGTAAATATTTCAGCTACCCAAATTTATCATCATATTTCTGTGCCCACTCAAAATGAAAAAAGAAAAAAAAATGGGGCAGGCTGGAGTGTGGATAAATGAATCGACCAGGTGTATATTTACATAGAACTAAACCAGTGAACACGTTACATGACCGTGAATTCCAGGCCATTTAGTACTTTCAGAGAAAGTTTTATGAGAGAAAATAAGTAAAATATAACATATTATTTAATTAACATCTTACCAAGGCTATGCTATCATTTAGAAAGAGAATGTGGCGTAAGATTTTAGTCATCCCGAACTACTAGATATGTGGACAGAATATAAACGGGTACAAATAGCTTAGAAAGACATACATTGTTTCATTTTGATTAATTTTAAAACTGTCAACACATGGAATAAAGTCACAACCGCTCGGATATCTACAAACATGCTGTCCATGACTGATATCATAACAGGTCATAGGAGATCCATCTACACTAAGTTAGGACCTGACTCTGTAACATGGGCAAATGAAGTAGAACGGCAGGCAGTCTATGTGGTATGTTGCACGTCAGCAGAAAGCGCACATAGATATTACATCTAGTAGTGTAGTCATGTAGCCACAGGCGTTTGTATGCCGGGAGATTCTGAATGTAACGATTGCGTAGAATTTTTTTTGGTAGTTGAGCTCAGCTTGTTAAATTATTGCATTTGGTTACACTGAGTTGCACAAACACGGAGTTAAATGTTGTTTTAAAGCCCGCAATTCAAGTTGAGTGTGTTCCCGTACCAACCAATACTGGTTGGAGTGCTGTAGCTGTTAAGAAGAGAAATGTATGATCTTAAATCTACACTTTCCTTTCAATATGCCAAAAGCCGGGTCTGTTGTCACTGTCAGTTTATATATATTTTTTTTCAATCTGTATCGATTTAACCAGTCGTTACAACCTACATGTCTTTCACACTATACATCTGGCAATTAAATTTTTCTAAGTGCCATATTTTGTTAGTGGCGTTTCCGCCGCCCCATTGGTCCTGATGTCAGGTCTGTAGTTTGAAAATTTAAATAGTAGAAGTTCTTCCGATGGTGACGGTTGCTTGTTGATGTACGCTCTGGAAGAACCATTGAGCATGGAGTCATTGGAAGGTATCCGTCGGATGGTGGACGGTGAACGATCGGTCGGTCCTCCCCAGGTAGAGCTCGGCCTAGCCAGGGAGGTCGTGGATCTTTGGATGGGAGGGTCACATAGACAGTGAAAGCAAAATGTTGGGCAGGGCATCTCTGATTCGTATTTTTGCTGGAGTTGCCGATGTACCGGTATGGGACTTAGTCCTTCCTGGTTCTGAGGGGTCATCGTGGGCCGGTTCTTCATACCCAAGAGGAATTTGAAGACACAGATAATCTTCCATCGAAGTTCCCTACGCACCAGTATATAGACCCAGGGATCAAGAATAGGGTTGAAGGAACCTAGGCGAATCATGAGAATGTAGGTTCTGCTAACATTGATGTGCTGGATTAGATCTGTCTGGCATATAATGATAAATATCTGAAAGTAAAGATACAAACAATACGTTACGACACGAACATTAGCTTAACGACGATAAGTAAGGAAAAGTGCGTCAAGATAAATAT
This sequence comes from Onchidella celtica, assembly GCA_963931925.1. Lineage (NCBI taxonomy): Eukaryota > Metazoa > Mollusca > Gastropoda > Systellommatophora > Onchidiidae > Onchidella > Onchidella celtica. The sequence goes on along the minus strand of OZ007571.1, from coordinate 29,522,472 downwards.
ATACATCTAAAAGCAGCCGAAATCATAAATTGCAAGATGGTGAAGGAAAAATATAACAGTACCAGTAACCAAAAAACTCTTTAAATTTTTTTTTACAAGATCAAAATGATTCCAATAAATGTTAATGTGGTGCAGATCAAGCGAACCGAAACTGCTCCGGAAAAATGGGGATGACAAGACAGGGTCCAAATGAAGGCCTTCATCTTAGCGCAGACGAGTGGGCAAAAATTCATCGATGGAACTTGTCAAGGGCGTGGAAATGATACAGACAGTGCGTTACTGGCAGTTGGATGTCAGTCATATTTTGAAAGAACCTATTTTATATATATGTATATATATATATATATATATATATATATATATATATATATATATATTATATATTATGATACAACGAGTTTGGGAGATACTTATGCCATTTGTTTCATCTCATTCAGTGCAGCTGAATTCAAATAAATTAACTCACTTTACAAGAGAGCAATTTCACTACCCTTCATATTACGCTCCTGCAGCTTAATGAGCCTGGATCTTCCACTGACTCTGGTTCACATACCATCTCGCACATATAATAGGTCTACAGGTGTTTACCTAAGGAAATGGTGTACTCATCAGTGTGTCTTTCATCAAGAAATCGATGTTTATTTGCCAGACTCTGGCCTTGCCAGCGTCCACCAACACCGGAACAACACATACACATAAGACACGCATTCTTGGCGAGTTCCTGCTGGGGACCAGAACTAATACATATTGTATGGCTGGGTCTAAAGCAAACAGGAGATCAGCAATCTTTAACAATAATAATATATCAGTATAATGGTGGTTGGTGTTAAAGACAGTGTTCAAATTATTCAAATCAACACTGAAGTTAGTGATTCCGTGGAAATATACATTGATGCGCACGGTCTTGGTATGGAACCGTACATCATTGCTCAATCTCATCAAGAAAAAGAAAGGTGAAATGCGACTACATATTATTGTTACGATATGTCATTCAGTAGGAAGGGATAGGAGCAGAAAACGAAAGTTTACTTTCACTGAAGAGAGAAGGTCTATGAGTGCAACACTGCACGAGGGAAACAGATGAAATAAAAAGTCAAGAGCAACATGTATACCACAAGATCTTAAATGTCTTTCCGGACAAAAAACACATTTTGCAGTCAGACTTAACTTCCACCTGCATGCAACCGTAAACGAATGAAGTGCTACTGGCCATCTCAGCACCTGTAAAACATGTGCGCGGACACCTGAAAACCACTCCAACCACTTTGTATGTCAACAGTTTGCCATCAAGGGGAGTTCAGAATGTGGCCATCCACTGGAAAGCGCGTCAGATTTCATGGTGGGCACGTATATATTCTGGGCATTAGAAGTTCGCTGTCATTAACACTCGAAGTGGGAAGAACAGACATTATAAGCTATTAAGTGATCCGAAAGTTTGGTTTGTACACCCCGAGTTTGGCAGATGATCACGGCAAAACGCAAAAATATTACGGTACTAAACCTAAATCCTGACAGTTTTGCGATTTTTGGGAGACCCCAAAGCAATGAAAACTCATTATGCATGCGTTTTTATCTGTAATAAATGATCCAGCAAATAAATGGCATCAGATATGGAAAAAACAGTTCTGTCCTGTGCATTTATGGAACATGTTATTTGAAACTCTCATATATTATTTTGTGAACAGCCCACCGAGAGCAAATGCATGAACTTGTTTTAGAACTTCAAGACATAAGCATTTATGTCACCAAATGTATTGTGTATCCACTGAAGATACTTTACCAACACATCTTTCCAGCATCAGTATCCGATACATGTACATGTAACGAATTTGTGTATTCCAGTACCCGTCATCATGCTCTCGGTATGCGAAACTATAATTGCAGGTAAGAAGAAAAGTAGACAGGAAATACCTATTCACAAAAGCAAAGGAGGCGTGTTTGGTATATTTATCACATCTATTGGAAGTTAATTTGGCCTGATGACTTTAAGTCTTCTGTTTGTCTGTGTTATTGAAATAAAAAAAAAGGGGGGGGGGGAGGGGGGGATTGCTGGTAGGGGGGTTGTTTCAAAGTTCATGTGTAAGACTCATATAGTTGGGGTTTCATAATATTCACCATAGTTTCAGGTTTGAGGATAAAGCATTAACAGTAATTTTCGAACTCTACCAAGATATCTCAGGCCCCGGTGGTTTTCAGCAATGAAGATGCTAAAACACTGAGCTTTCCCTACAACTGTGTTTGTCTGTTACATCTAGCTGCCCTTGTGTAATTTATGAGACTTGATTTTCTTCTTCACTTCAAGATTCAAGTTCATTTTGTGTGTTCTACACCTTTCGATCAACGTTCCAACAATGCAGAGTTTACTCCGGTGCTGGAACAAAAACAAAACATATTTTTATTCCATGTGAAAATGAAATATGTATTAAAAAGATTCAATTGAATGGGCATAAAGGGAGCGTGGCGAGCAATACTGCAAGCCCTGCTGTCAACTTACCATCAATGGTCCAAAACATATTGTAAAGATGGCAGTAACCCCGAACAACATCACCACCATATGGAGCTCTGCAAAGCGTTGAGCCAAACTCCGATAACGTTTGACCCCAGGCCCCTGTGAAGCGCTGAGAGCATTCTGTCGGCGTTTCAAAGCCAAGACGGTAACAATTGCAGCGATATTGCAGCCAAAGGTCACTAGAATAGCGAGGAGAGAGATGGTGGCGTAGAGGATGTTGAAGGCGATATCTTTGGGTGCTCGGCTGGTGGAGCTGAAGAAACACCAGGTCTTTGGAAACTGGACTGTATTGTGTCCCAGGCCGACCAAAGGTAACGTAGCGATCAGAATAGACAACAACCAGCTGGCGATGAAAGCATACTTAGCGTAGGACTTTGGTAGTTTACAATGGTAGGCGTACGGGTGACATAAGCAGATATACCTTTCAATAGCCATGGCGCAAACCAGTGACATAGTTGCAAAATTGGCAAAAATCAGCATGAATGAGAAATAGTGACAAAGTGGCATATCGGTATGCATTTGATCGTTCCTGACATAGATAAAGATGACCACTGGAGAGGTGGCCACAGTACCCACAAGGTCAGTGAAGGCAAGCCCAGCCATGAGTTTGTAGAACATAGTCCGTTTTTGTTCCGGTGGGGATGTTGCCATGAGCACCAGGGCTAGGACATTACCTATGACCCCAGCTGAGAACATCAGGCAGGATGTCACGACGGTGCGGTTACGTAGGGCGTCATCCAAGACGAAGACAGGTGAAACTGATGACGTTATATCGTCGGAATAATTGCCACCTCCAGCAAGAACAGACAAGTTGAAGGGCAACGTGGACAGTGAGGCATCATCTCCCATGTTGGTATATTTGTTTTTAAAAAAACCGGATGATTTCTATCAAGTAAGGAAATCCCACGGGACCACAGAGCTATTTCCAACTAGTGGAATCAATCAAGGTATAAAACAGGCATTTAGAAGATTAAAACAATCTCAGAAGATTTCAGACCTCTGTTCAACAGAAATGTTCAATTACATGTAATGTCAGTATCAGTTCGAATTTCAAATGCACATAAATGAGTTAGGGTTTTAACAAAACACTATCCCCTGAAACACACGACGTTCTTCAAGAGGACATTCAAAATTAGGTTTGGATGTCAACTTTGCAGTGGGAAGAGTGTAGGAAAATCATATGCTGCAGAGAATAAGGTGTCAGCCACAGAGCAGACAGCACTATCTGTTAAATTAATCATGCATTTTCATTGCTCACTTTCTGCATTTCCTTCAAGGACCCAAAACCCCCACTGACTTTGCCCTCGTAACGTGAACTGAATATTAAACATGATATCATCTTATGCTTGGAGGAAACAATTACGAGATGGTTTAATTATTTGAGCAACGCTGATTTGACAGGTGCTGCAGAATTCCTTTCCGGCTCTGAAGCTGTTCATTCTGAGATAAGGAATCAGTGGAGTTTCATCTGTCAGCGATTCTTTCCAGATAAACTCGTCCAATCAAACTTTTCAGGAGCGACTTATTAAGGGTCTTGGGAGGACCTGTCTTGGTGGAGAGCACTGCGTCTGATTTACAGCGTCCTTGGCCTGGTTGAGACTTCTGTAAATGACCATGCAAGTCGCAGCGTCACGTGGTTCAGAGTCCTGGTGTGCTGGTGCATGTCTCGAGCCCACTCCTGTGCAAGGAAAACCAAACAGTTTTATCAATAAAGTGTCGACGCTATAATTCAATCAGTTAGTCATGCGATAAAGGTTAATAACATACAGATCTCTCGAATTATATCCCATCTTAGGCAGGAAAATAGACCTTTTGAGAATTCCATATCATTTTAATATCCACAGGAGAAGGCGGCCAATTTCCTTTTCTTGACATAAACCCCATTTTATTATCCGCTATTTACATTCAATAAACTCTCAATTGACTAAACTTGCTGTTGAATGACATAATGCTCAGTTCGTCTAATTTCGTTTGACTTTTGTTGATTGTGTCGTTTTCCTTTTCTGTTTTCCACTTCCAATTAAAACACAGGCCTAAAGCCAAGACAGTCCAACCGCGGTCAAGCATTGTTATGAATCGTGGCTGTCTCCATGAGGTAAGTGAGGCCTTAAGGGAACTGTAGGTAAAATAAACCTTTGTAATTATTTTGCGTTATTGGTTAGAGTGGGCAGATGGCAGCCATGGGGAGAGAGCGAGAGAGGGGGGGGGGGGAGAGGGAGAAACAGACAGACAGCCACACAGATAGACGGATGGACGGATAGATAGATAGATAGATAGATGAGAGAGAGAGAGAGAGAGAGAGATGGATGGCTAGATAGATAGATAGATAGATAGATAGATAGATAGATAGATAGATAGATAGATAGATAGATAGATAGATAGATAGATAGATAGATAGATAGATAGATAGATAGATAGATAGATAGATAGATAGATAGATAGATAGATAGACAGATAGATAGATAGATAGATAGATAGATAGATAGATAGATAGATAGATAGATAGATAGATAGATAGATAGATAGGGGACAACTTAAAAGTGCTGAGTATGTCATACGTAATACCCCAATTAATGGAGAAACTATAAACACTTCTAAATAACTGTAAAGAAAAGTTAACACTCTCTTGTGAAGTTCAATATTGATCTAATTTCACACTGTCTCACTTAGACCAACAATGTCCCGCCAATGTTCCTCTATTCTCAAGATGTCTCCTGTACTTCAGTGACGTCACACATGGGTCGGGTTTAACGAACGTGGACTGTGGGGTGCTCCGACTCAAACAGAAATCAATAATCTCCAATTCAGAGTTTCTGAACTTTGAAACAAAGCTTATCTTCTTATGTCCCAGCGCTCCCGACTTTCCTTTCCAATCACAGATCTATGGACCGATGAATTGACTAACTGACCAGGGGAGTGAATCTCAAGACATCATACGGTAATTTTACGTCGGCCTAAAAATAGAGACGATAAGATGGAAATCTTAATTTAAAACTACCCCAACAATCTCTTCCCTTTTTAGCTTCGTAAAAAATTCATGTGATTTTTATTTTATGGCAATTTCCGCCAACTGTTTAAAAATCGTGTGTACAGATCTCCGACCTACTGCCTTAAAGCCTATTGCCACGAAGCGTGTTTTCTTTTTTCTATATGCGTTTCAGGCGAGGGTGTTTGTTTCGAAAAGTATTTTATCTTGAAAACAGGCTGACATGGGAACATCTACAATAAACATTGAAGGAGTGATTTTTAGAACACAGGTGGGGCGTGTTCATTGAGTTAAAAAGGCGCGCAGAAAAAGCCACGAAAATTAATACACTTCACGGGAGAGTGTTTTTAGATAAAACTATCCTAAAACTTTAATTCGACAGTTATTGTCCCATCTTGTGTGTGACAATCTAACCAGGCTTGTTCATGGGTAAGATTATTTGAATCTGCACCTGACCCGAACCCGATGTCTACAAACCTCACCCGAACTCGCATGTTCTGAAGCTCTGACACGAACCAGCACCAGAAGCATTTTTACCAGGAAAAAACCCCCGCAATTCGCATTTTCGGCAAATAGTCTTGTGACATATTATGCACTTGATAAGAACAATACAAGACCATTCTTATTCGTTTTTTTCTTCTTCTTTTCCTGGTGTTCCAAACTGCAATAAAACCATATGAAAAGGATAAAAGCGGGCAATGGAAACGCCAGGAGAAGACAAAAATTACATTTTCAGTTCTATACCTCGGGGTAACTGCAATTCACTCCACCTGACAAATCAAACAAAGTAATCACGTACAAAAACTGGACCTACGATGACTTGAAATGCCAAGATATCACCTCATGTGGGCAATAAAACAAAAGCTTCATATGTAAGGAAGTAGAACCTTCACAGGTGCGCACAGTTATCCTACCTGGTTTATTGAACACACTTCCTGATTAACACTTTCATCACCGGGGTTTCACACACAACAGAAGGCGATAGATAGCCAGGTAAACCTATAGAACGCCGGCACCATAAAGTCCGGCTTTTAATCTATGAGCTGATATCTCCAATCTGACGGTGAAAAAAAAAAAAAGACTTGAACTTGCCAGCCACGAGTCTTCGATAATTTCGGACCAAAGCAAGTTCACTGAAAGAATATCTGAGATTTGGTAATCAACTCGATTATTTTCTCCTGCCCCGTCTGTCGTTTTCTCTCTCCCTTTACGTCACCTTCTCAATGTATTTGGTATTCTGAATTCTATCTATCTATCTATCTATCTATCTATCTATCTATCTATCTATCTATCTATCTATCTATCTATCTATCTATCTATCTATCTATCTATCTATCTATCTATCTATCTATCTATCTATCTATCTGTCTGTCTGTCTGTCTGTCTGTCTGTCTGTCTGTCTGTCTGTCTGTCTATCTGTGTCTGCCTGTCTGTTTACCCATCTACCTCCCTCCCTCCCTCCTTCCCTAACTACCTACCTACCCACCTGCCTGCCTCCCTACCTATCTACCTACCTGCCTACCTATCTATTTGCCTGCCTACCTACACATTATCTATCTACCTATCTACCCACCTGACTGCCTGTCTACCTATCTACCTACCTGCCTGCCTACCGACCTACTACGTACCTACGTACCTACCTACCCACCTACCCAACTACCTGCCTGCCTACCTACATACTTGCCTGCCTGCCTGACTGACTAACTGTCTGTCTGTTTGTCTGTCTGTCCACCCGTCCTCCCCTCTATCTATGATCATACATATAATTTATTTATTAGTGTTTGCATTATTCAACATTCGTTACTGTTTAATGAGATGAGATTTGTAATATTTCTTAATACAACAGATCGTTAAAGAAAGGTCCGATTTAGGCTAGGATATTAATGTGGTTAGGCTATAGCTAACGAACTTAACATTATTTTTGCCGTTTTATTTCAAGTTATGCGTAATGAAAAGCAAAATGAAAACCACGTATTCGCTTACAGAGTATCTTGGCTTATACCGCCTACATAATTAATATATTTGTCTAATCTACCTATGTGTAATCGAATTCACCCAGTTGCCTGTCACAGTTTCTGTACGGCGTTCACTGACAAGAGCAGCAAGTGCAATATCGTCAGGGTGGATACGACATTTATCACACGCAGACTTTTGTTATCTGGACCTCCTAGGATAGGCCACAGGTTCAGAAGTCCAGGATTTTAAAAAAAAGTGCATTGCAGTGTTATTTCAACACATTTCGTAGCGCTTGACTTTCTGTAGCTTGAATAAGGAGGAAAGTTGGACGACGTTTAACCAAATATTGTAGGAATAACAAGACGTTTCACTTGCCGCCGAATGCGAAATCGGATATCAACAGGAGTGGCCCGAGCAAGCGCGGTAGTACGGTAGCCAAGACAAGGGATGCCATAGGGTTTTCATTGCAGTTTGTGTACAACGTGCTTACTGTAACAACATAACCCGAAAAATCTAGAAATCCACCGTGTCATTGGTGTTCAACTATGAATTGCAACAGTAACAGAAACAGTAGATCCGATCTATTTTTCTACCGCCTTCTTAAGACAGACATGTACGTTTTCCCCTCTTATTTATCGTACCATATAATGATACGATTTGGCTAAACAACAAAGCCGAAACAAGCCTGCTGTACACTCTCTTTGGTTAACTGAATCTACAATTCAGTTGTTCAGTGAGAATATACTTTACCAATCTTTTACTTAGTTAGTGAAGTTCTTTACCAATCTATAACTTAGTTATTGAATGAGAATGTACATACCAATCTATAACTTAGTTAATGAACTGAGAATTACTTTACCAATCTATATCTTAGTTAATGAATTGAGAATGTACTTTATCAATCTGTAACTCAGACACCAAACTATATGTTAGTAAATGAACGAGAATGTTCTCTACCAGTCTATAACTTAGTTAATTGATGAGAATTCACTTTATCAACTATAACTCAATTGCTGAATAAGAATGTACTTCAACAATCTATAATTGTCTTAATCAATGAATTAGAATGTACTTTACCAATCTATACCTTAAGTTTAAATGAATAAGAATGTACTTTACTGTCTGTACTTTCTCTCACTTCCACCTCTGAGATATTATTGTTTCACAAAATGCCCTGCAATAATGCATTTCTTTCATACTGTCATTCTAAATGCTGCTTTAAAAGGGCGTAATGTTTGTTTTTATTTTAAAAGCAACAATCTTACCTATGAACGACTATTGCAGAGAAGATTTGGAATGAATATCGGTAGATGCTTTATTTAAAGGAAACACGTCATGTAAAGAACACTTTGAGACATCTTTTCTAATTAAAACCAAAACAACGCAAATATTTTGATAGATGCTTGTTATCCAGATGAAATAATTTACAATTGAGCACGTAGCAGTTTTGATTATTGTTGGACTGTGATAGTCACAATGTCCTAGACTCTGCAGCGATTCTTCGACTATTTTCTATTAAGTTTCGCCCTACCGCCGTCTGCCCGTGTATTGTTCACCGCGCTTCATAGACAGCAAGGCAGTTTGCATCGAAGTCGCTTGTAGATCTACAACTTGATTTTAAAACTTTTATACTGGTTTACAAAACCTTTTCCACATCTTTACAAAAAAAAACTTTTTTTTAAAAAGATTTTTAGAATGTTACCAATGTGTTAAAATTATACAAATGTATTTGCTTCTAGGTTAAACTTAACAGCTCTCAATATGAAACATACAGGGGTGAGGCATCCTCATAATCAAATAATCAGTGATTACCCTTCGAATATTAATTCTAGAATTACTGTGCTTTCCAGATCGAGCCCAACTCCAAGTCCATTTAGTCAGTTCAGCATTCTATTCTACGTTGCTATTTTGGGTTTGTTGTTATAGTCTAACACCCCTCACCGAAAAGCATCCTTGTAGGGACTTACACCATATGAACTGGTCCAAAACCAGTGATTAACAAAGACGAAGAAGACTTGACTACACCCAGAAGCTAGCTTGAGCATAGCCTGTTTTCTTCAAAGCGGCGCCGCAGACAGCAAAATAGTGGGGGGAAAAATAGGTTTACAATCAAGGTTTGACCTGATTTTACGTACTTATGCAGGTTTTTCACTATGCGGTCGTTTTCATCCCAATCGAAAGGTAAAGAGTAGAGTGAAAGAGTTTGTGTGGATCTTTTTTTTGTTTGAGGTAATCTAAGAATAATTTACTTTACGCACAGCAAGAGCTATCAAAGAATAATAATAATTATAGTCTAGATCTAGATATAACTGTGATCAAAATCAGTCGAACGTATTAAGAACATCAATTTACTTGATAGGTCGCTCGAACCTAAACCGCAACGGCAGATAGCCACTTCTCCGAAATCGCTACACATTGTTGTGTCACAGAGATGCCATTTAAGCACTTTCTACCATTTAATGTTAATGGGTCCTTTCCGAGAAACTTTATGAGATGGTAGAATATCAAAATCTCTGGCTATGAATATGACAATGAAAACGTGCTGTTCAAATTATATTTTAAAAAATGGGTGAAAAATATGCGTTTATAAGTCTGTTAGTATGAATGAATAGTTTTTCGGATTAGTTTGGCTTGTAAATTGCTGCATTCCTGTCCTGTTGACAAGAATAGTCCGCCCTTTAGATGTTTGCAGTGCCTAGCAACCCTTTCATTGTTTTAGCCGCTGCATTTATAATTATAATTATGTAAATATGATGTAGCGATACGTCCTATTATGAGGATCTTACTAGCTTAAATTCTGATTACCCTCTGCAGAGGACCACGCTTCGCCCCTGGAAACATACATAAAGAAAGTGTAGCCAAATAGGCTCGGTGACGGCAATAAGAAACCCAAACTCAAACTCAAACGCCATGTCCTATTGACCAAAACCTTGTTGTGTTCTTGTCATTGTTTATTTCATTTTTTTTGTTGTTGTTCTTATTTGTTGCAGGTTTGGCCGTTTCATTCTGCCCAGACATGCCTTTGAAGAAAATAATTCTTAACTCTACATATCTGATAATCAAATGAATGCATAGATATTTAATATTTATCACGCAAAACCATTTTACTGATAAACTCGGAAATGCCTGAAATACAGGCAATGGGCATAAACTAAAACGTATCAAATATGTTACTGCGGGCGCTAGGGGATTTTAACGTAAGTGGCTGCTTTTGATTTGCTCAACAAATGGGATGAAATATAACTTTTCAGCGCTCAAAAATTAAGAAATCGTTGGAAAATCAGCTGGAACCTGTTTATAAAATATCACTTATCAGATATTTTAAAAAAAACAACAAAAAGCAGGTGAAGAATTTAAGTTAACGTCTATCTTACTGATTTTCACAATAAAATCTGAGATAGGGCGAGAGATAATACTGTACGGAGAACGGCGATATGCGCCATTTGCGGTGGAAGATTGGGATGGATAAGTCTGGGTTGCTACCTGAGATGAATAGCAATAGCAATAGTTACTCTATCTGTATTTCGTTTTTAGCCTGTCTGTGTTTACCGTGAATGAGAGTTGCGTCTGGCCACATAATGCCCTGCTCATTCTGTGGATGATAAACATGTTTGTCTAATGATAAGACGTGTGCTTTATGCATTTTTTACATGATTTTTGTGTTTCCCCCTGAGAACATTTTTTAAAGCAACTGATAAAGAAACTAAACAATAAAACCGCACACAGGAGTAGAAACTGGGCAAGGGTTCAGACTTTCGCCTTTATGACGCCACAGAAACTTTCAGGGCCACAAGATGTTAATTGGTCGAGCATTACTGAAACCTGAACTATGCGGTAAAATGTATTTTAACAATTTTGATATAACTCTACTCACACAGGGAACGCAAAAGATATACGGAAAAAATAGGGAAAAATATAGAACAGTTATATCTGATACCAGAGAAATGAGAATTGCAAGAACTAACTCCAATGAAAAAAAAAAGTAATGAATGCAATAACTTTATGAGATAATAATAATACTAATATTTAACATTAATAACAATAATAATACAAATATTAATAATAACAATAATAATATTAATATTTAATAATACCCGGTAATAATAATAATAATAATAACGATATTCATAGTGAACTACTGAGAAAGAGGAAGACGAAACAAACCACGCCCTTCAAAATGAGAAACTGGTCACATTTCCAATAAAATTCTGAGTTCTATTACAACCCAGAATTTCATTTTTTTTTTTTTTAACTACTCAGGGTAAGTTGGCGCGAATAAAAATGACACAATAAAAACCGCCTCATTTGTTTTGATGTCCAGTCTGAACACTGTATATCTATTGATTACCATGGCTGAAAAATTTAAAACGGCGCACAGAAAAGCAGAAAAGAAATTTGGAATCTTCCAGTCCACAGAAGAGAACAATGTTATCAAGAGAAGTATACCCCATAGGTCAGTGTTTATATACGTGGTCCAATCTCGGAGAAGGGTCAGAAGTGAAGGGCCAACAGGGACTAATTCGGCCAGTTTATGTTACATACATGTAACTGAGGCTGTTTCAGTGGATCCCACGTTATCCAATAAAGCAGTTTTCAGCTGGTAGGAATGTCTCTAGCGTGACTCACTGTCTGATGTTACTGACTCACTTCAGACATAATAAGAAAATGGTCCTTCTTGCCAGATTGCCATTTTAATCTTCCCATAAACAACTCGGACACTGACAGAGCTCTTTTTATTGAAATAAATCAGCATGAGGAAGTTTCCCACTCTGCGTTACGGAAAACCTAACCTTAACTACAGGGTTTCTCAAACATGTAAAGATACTTTGTATATCCATCATACTATAATGGAGCTTAAGGGTGAATATGTAACCATCTAAATCTCTGTGAATACCGGGCCAGAAATTACGAATCTTTATGGAATACCTCAAGTTTTGGTGATAAGTTATGTGGACACATCCACTTTGAACAAAATGTGGTCTTTAATATTGTTTATATTTACTATTTTTTTGCGCCGCAAAAAAAAAAAAAAAGACCCACTTTCACCGATAACAGGGAAAAAGTATTACTGGAAATTTCGTTGTGACTGAGTGACCAAAATTCTACGAACGTCAGTTTAGCCAGATAAACTACTGTCAGTTGAGATACGCCAAGAGTTATAATTCAAATTAAACAGAACGGTTGTGTAATTATTTGAATTGTCACACGTGCTCAGACTGATGGCCGTTATGGGCCAAACACTGATGACAACGCAGTTGAGTAGAATGCAAACAACATTCATTTACGAATACATTGTTTTAGACAACCCATATTTAATTGCATTCGAAAAAAAAAGCATCGGCGTCGGCAAGACTGACATGACGTGAGATGTGTGAATTGCAGTGAATTTGATTGGCCAAAAACTGTCTGCTCTGGTATTATAGTCGTAATTTTATTTATGCTCTCAGACATACACATATAATTATATATTAGAAAATCTGAGATATTGTAGACAAAATGGCCATAAACACTGTATGTTGAATATTTATCAGTCTTGCCACGTGACTGCGCCTTATCGTTTAGTCTGGGGAAGAGAAATAAAATTTCTGTGCACTGTGCACTGAACAGTTGAAAAATAGGACGATGGCAGGCTCTGGTCAAGAAATAGATTTAAGAGTAAAAAGAGTACAAGGGATGGTGAAGAACGTGCCAGAAAAGTATGATATTAAGAAAACTGAGGGGAAGAAAAGAGTGTGTGTGTGTGTATGTGTGCTTCCATCACAAAGTATACACTGGTATAAAATACCCGATGGATACCGTACTGTCTTGGACTAAGCAGACCACCAGTTTGCTACACCTATGACATGGCAACTGCAGGCTCGGTAATGCAAATGGAAAGAGCTGCCGAGAAAGTCCAGGAGACACCAACCAAAAGACAACAGACGATGAACAGTTTGCAATCCGGTGTAACTTTCCGGATACTCACAGTACGATGCGAGTTTAATTATTTATCAATTTTATTACAAGATTAAGATCCGATTTCCGAAAGTGTGCCATGTTGCTAACTGTCTACTGTTAACATAAGACAGAGCGGGACTCTTTGTGGTCCTCGGTGACGGGAATGAGATTACACACCGAATAACGAATGCGTCACCTTGAATAAACTGAACCTTCACTAGGAATAGTTGAAAAACGAGAACAACATCGAGAAAGAGAAAATACAAGAAAATATGAATTAAATTTTGTCTTTTTAAAAAATGACCCCATTCTCGAGGTTTTGAATCTGGCTCTGGGCAGGATTGGAACCATGTATCCCTTGCACGTGGTCACCGCCCCTGCCTACGTGACTTTGTAAATCTCAAACATGCAAACCCTGCAGAATGTCACAACGCTGCAACTTTTTGTTTGCGTCTCTGTTTGTTTTTCCATAATCCTCATGCCATAAAATTGACACTGAATGACGCACGACGGTTCCCTGTACGGATCAATAAAAATGTTAACCTTTAGAGCATTGTCATATAATGCTAAATAACCGAAATATAATGTGCCGGAAGTAGAGTGAGTTGGGGGTGAGAGGAAGGGTGACGGGTCTATGAACGAAGAGGAGAGGGACAGATTGAGCTAGAATTGTTGTCTTTGTATGTCTAAGATTCTTATCAGAATGGTCCACAGAAGTTATAACCCTGCCCTTCCCTAGCAAAACACTCTCTTAGGGCTTACCCTTTCCTCTTGTATCCTACGACTGAAATCTTCGCCATCATAGAGTACTGAGTTAGATAGATCTAAATTAAAAGTCGAAGGTGAACTAGCCAACGACTGGCAATGAAAATAAAACAAAATCCAACAAAAGGTAATTGTTATTAGGCCTACGACTCTGATTTCTCAGGATAAATGAAGTGGAAACGTTAACATCCACAATAATTTAGAGAATTTTTTTTTTTTGACATTCGAGTTACATCTTTTATTAAAATTTTGGACTCTTAATGTTTGGAAAAATGGGTGTTTGTTTTTATTTTGAAACTCAACATATGAGGGGGAAACTGAAGCATTGAAAAAAGAAGTATTTTTATTCTTTTGTGGGAAGTAATCAAATGTAGGTCAAATAAGCTATATTTATTACGTAACCGATCACGCTGAACCAATATAGTCTAGAAAAATGTTTTCTTTCCGCAGGCCTGCAAAGAAACTAGAACAAAAGAGAGGAAAGCACAGGCTCCACAAAACCTACCTGTTTCGATCGGAATACGGTACAGTAAGATGGCAAAGTCTACTGCCATACGCAGCCATAGTCAAGACACTGAACAAGAAAATGAAATAGATTATGGACATTAGGGCCAGCAGACATCACTAACGAGGGTAATGACCTCCGACTGTGCGTTAAAATTCGGGAGTTTTTACCACTGAATGACTCCCCGTTTCTCTCTATCTCGTCCGTCTAGCTTCAAAGAGTTGTTACAGTATTCTAATGTCCTTTCAGCGCCTACAAAAAACAATCAATAAATAATGGAGCTGCAGAACGCCAGTGTAGATTAGATGGTAATTTGGTTAGAATAAACGGGGAGTGCGACTGGCATAACTTGGTGATATTTCACAGGCCAAGGACATTGCTTTGGTGCTGAATGATCAGTGGGTACAGCTATCTATCTATCTATCTATCTATCTATCTATCTATCTATCTATCTATCTATCTATCTATCTATCTATCTATCTATCTATCTATCTATCTATCTGTCTATCTATCTATCTATCTATCTATCTATCTATCTATCTATCTATCTATCTATCTATCTATCTATCTATTTGTCTGTCTCTCTCTATCTATCTATCTATTTGCCTGTCTATCTCTCTATCTGTCTGTCTGTCCATCTATCTATCTATCTTTCTATCTGTCTATCTATCTATCTATCTATCTATCTATCTATCTATCTATCTATCTATCTATCTATCTATCTATCTATCTATCTATCTATCTATCTATCTATCTATTTGTCTGTCTGTTTCTCTATCTGTCTGTCAGTCCGTCCGTCCATCTATCTATCTATCTATCTATCTATCTATCTATCTATCTATCTATCTATCTATCTATCTATCTATCTATCTATCTATCTATCTATCTATCCGTGATTTTACCTGCCTGTCTGTCTACCTATCTGTCTTTCTACCCCCAGGAAGAAGATATCGAAGCATACCAATAAAACGGTGCAAATGTATGCACATATTAACAAACACAAGCTAAATGTATAACGTAAAAACACCCCAAAACCTCTACCCTCTGTATAATCAAGAACATAATAAACCCCCCAACTCCCACATTATACATAGATTAGTGATACAAATGGGCTAACTATTTCTTAACCATGAAAAGTTCCAGCTGCAGCTAAACCACTTCTCCATTGATTCAGTTATTCAAGTCATACATGTAATAACCTCAGTAAAATACCAGAATAAACGGTCGACTTGAAGTCCAGCATCACAACGGCAGGAATGTCTTTCAGTACTTCATACGGTCAGACGCAAAGCCCTCCACAATAGCCAAGATATGTACTCATTATTTACTACACGTTTCTTCTTGAGGGGTAAATCCGTTACTGAAGATATGGGAGTAACCGACTTGGTATCATGCGATCAAGAGTTATATTTATTTATTTATTTATTTGATATTTCTTTCTTTACTTCTTTGTTTATTTATGTTATTTATTATTTATCTCTTTTTTTTTAGATGTTAGTCCTTTCTGCAAGGCTTTTTCATCTGTTTTTTTGTTTTCTAATGCTTGCTTAGACGTCCACATCTATCCACATTCGGAGAGAAAGTTAGTGCACTAAGCAATGACCTTGAGTACCCGAGGGCAGCCCTGGCACTGACTATAAAGAAAGTTTATAGCCCAGGGAGTTTGATGATCGAGTTCTCAGGTAGTTTTAAACACATAAATAAGGGGCTCCTAACATACTAGGAATTACTGTGAAAGGATCAGGACATTAATTTGTTCATTCTCTCTTTCTGTTTTCTCTCTCTTTCCCCCGCTCTCTCTGTCTGTTTCTCTCTTTCTCCCTGTCCTCTCTGGGTTTTTTCTTCTCTCTTTTTCTCTTTCCATCTGTCTCTCCCTCGCTCCCCTCTCTCTCTCTCTTTCTCTTCTTTCCTTCTTCTTTTCTCTCCCTCCCTCCTTCTCTTTCTCTCTATCCCCCCTCTCCCTTTCTTTCTTTCTTTCCTTCTCTCTCTGTCCCTCCTTCTCTTTCCTTTTTCCCATCCCCCACTCTCTCTCCCCTTTTTTTTCTTTCTCTCTACACCCCCCTCTTTCTGCCTTCCCTCTTCCCTTCTCTCTTTCTCTCCAAGGGAGAGAATTGTGTCCCTACCCATAGATCTCAGCCCCCCTTACCTCTCACGTTTCCCCACATAAATCCAGTAGCCCTTTACAAAAATCGTTTACCTCCGTATTTCACTCCTTTTGTAACTGTCATGAATTTTCTAATCTTATAAACGCCCCTCGTTCTACTCTCTGCCATGAATTGAGCTGTGCAAACAGTAAACGTCAAGACAGTTCTTGGGCCTGAAATCTTGATTGCAGATTGTGAATCAAGTCGTGAAAAAAATTCAAAAGGAATGACACACATATGACATTGGTATTCACACAACAGCAGGGGCGAGGCTTCCTCATAATCAAATAATCAGTGATGACCCTTCGAATATTAATTCTAGAATTACTGTGCTTTCCAGATCGTGCCCAACTCCAAGTCCATTTAGTCAATTCAGCATTCTATTCTACGTTGCTATTTTGGGTTTGTTGTTATAGTCTAACACCCCTCACCGAAAAGCATCTTTGTAGGGACTTACACCATATGAACTGGTCCAAAATCAGTGATTAACAAAGACGAAGAAGACTTGACTACACCCAGAAGCTAGCTTGAGCATAGCCTGTTTTCTTCAAAGCGGCGCCGCAGACAGCAAAATAGTGGGGGGAAAAAATAGGTTTACAATCAAGGTTTGACCTGATTTTACGTACTTATGCAGGTTTTTCACTATGCGGTCGTTTTCATCCCAATCGAAAGGTAAAGAGTAGAGTGAAAGAGTTTGTGTGGATCTTTTTGGTATTTTTTTGTTTGAGGTAATCTAAGAATAATTTACTCCACGCACAACAAGAGCTATCAAAGAATAATAATTATTATAGTCTAGATCTAGATATAACTGTGATCAAAATCAGTCGAACGTATTAAGAACATCAATTTACTTGATAGGTCGCTCGAACCTAAACCGCAACGGCAGATAGCCACTTCTCCGAAATCGCTACACATTGTTGTGTCACAGAGATGCCATTTAAGCACTTTCTACCATTTAATGTTAATGGGTCCTTCCCGAGAAACTTTATGAGATGGTAGAATAACAAAATCTCTGGCTATGAATATGACAATGAAAACGTGCTGTTCAAATTATATTTTAAAAAATGGGTGAAAAATATGCGTTTATAAGTCTGTTAGTATGAATGAATAGTTTTTCGGATTAGTTTGGCTTGTACATTGCTGAATTCCTGTCCTGTTGACAAGAATAGTCCGCCCTTCAGATTTTTGCAGTGCCTAGCAACCGTTTCATTGTTTTAGTCGCTGCATTTATAATTATGAACATATGATGTAGCGATGTGTCCTATTACGAGGATCTTACTAGCTTAAATTCTGATTACCCTCTGCAGAGGACCACGCTTCGCCCCTGCACAACAGAGGATCTACTTGGGGTTTGCCGAAACTCCTCATGGAGCATCGTAATCTAGATTAAGTCCACACTTCAATTTCAATTTCTGAACACTTTAAACTTCATACGTTTGTCATCAATGTGAACCATTTGCATGTTATTTAGCTACCGACCTTATTCGGGATAAATTCTGTCACTCCTGACATTTTAGAACATGTTCTCTAAAGTCCACAATATGCATCTCTCTCTCTCTCTCTCTCTCTCTCTCTCTCTCTCTCTCTCTCTCTCTCTCTCTCTCTCTCTCTCTCTCTCCCTCTCTCTGTAAACTTCGACCATTATAAGGCTATGATGGTGCCATGAAATGAATGTTAAATGCGCGCCCTTTTACGGCGGTGGGGAGTGGGACAGGATTTTACTTCTTTGATGTCCTAGTTTTAAATACTCATTGTATCAGTGATATGCAGCTTGAACCCTGAGATAGACAGATTGGGGACATTACAGATACGTAAAGTTTATCCCCACAGCGCACTCTGCGATCTCTGTCTTCTTCCCTTTCATGTCAAAGTGAAGCAGTTTTAAAGAAATAAATGATGACTGACCTTTTGTGAATCAAATTGACAATGGCGTCTTCCCCTTTTTTCTCAAAAGGGCACACGGTGTGCAAAATTAATAGCCACCAACTGGAAACGATTATTGAAAATAGTAATCACAATAATAATACCAACACGTCCTAAGTGATATCCTTCATCTGAATCTTATTTATCTTTCACGGTGACATTAGTGATATTGTTTAATCTCCTAGCTGAGATTGGTTTTGGAATACACACCACACTTCTGTCAGTATAACTTCTGTCTCCAAATAAAATTTCGAAAAATGCTCATTTTCTTATTATAATTTCCACAAAATCATTAGAGTTGAACACCGTGCTGGTCTCCACACCTGCAGATGTTCACCACAAGATCATAATGATGACGCATTGGTTATCTCTCAAAAGAAGACCTTCGCCATGATCGACACTATCTCCATTGTTCTCAGCTGAAACAGTTACAGAGTAAAGGCTTTATTTTCTCTAAACAAAAACACATTTAATGTGATTACTAAACGTGTATGGTATGCCATTCCTCCGCCGAAATATTACTTATCTACAAGCATATTATCCAGTATGTACATGAATATTACACTTCGGCCACTTGTTCTTTCAATGTAATAATATGCTGTAATGTTGTGTGTGCGTAACCCAGAAGCAGCTGCACATCGGATGCACGGGCGTAAACCAAATGGGGGCCGTGAGAATTAGGCTCCGAACGTACGAGCCGATTTTGATGGGCTGAACAGTTAGATGGTGACATGCCGTCTTGTAGTTTTAGTGAAATGAAATCTCACACACCAGGCAGTGAGTTTGTTTCTCATTGAAACTCAGTGTCGTTACATACCAACCACAAATTGGCCGATCAAAATCAGTGAGGGCACGCTGGGCATTAGGAATAAAAAGAAGTACCGTTTAACTCTCACCTACCTGGGATTATGGGTGAAGAGTGGTCGTTGCGTTGTCTCCTTAAGGCCTTATCTCGGCCATAAAATGTATTTTTACCTTTGTGTATTACACCTAACTTGTACTTTCAATCCTTGTACAGTAAATCATTACGTAATTTACAGGCAATTGGGCCACTAAAAATGAGGTAGAAAAAAAAAGAATGGGGAAAAAAAATATGATCATGCTGGTGTTTCCTTTTACTGTAAGTCTGTGTGCTCTACTTCTTCTTTGTGCTGCTGTTTCAGTTTCTGTATGATATTTATACAGTGATATACAAAAGAACGCAAACTTCGTGCCATTATACTAACAAAATAAAAAAATGTAAGAGTGTTACATTCCATAAAACAGCGTAAAAAAGCGCAAACATGAATTTAGGAACATTTTGCTAAAAGATACGGAAAGCCGCCGACCTGCCAGAGAGGGTGGGAGTGGGGTGGAAGACGGGAGGGGGGAACTAAACTCAGCACAATAAGTCAAGGAACAACTTACATTTTCACATGTCAAAATAAAACTTCAGTATCTCGCAAACCCGTTATGTCTAATCAACCAAACTGTCATGAACTCTTGTTAAAACAAAATCGCGACCTCGTTTAGAATTCAAAGTACACAGATGTAATCTATGGTCTCAAAGATTGTGGAAAAAAATGAATAAATTGTGTTCAACCGTTTTGGAGTTGTCATTCTTTGAAATTTTGTTCCTTGACTTATTGTGCTGAGTTTATATGGTGGTCAGGGCTGTGAACGAAACTTAAACACGACAATCGCAGAACAGCGAAACTGCATCAACAAGAGCCAAAAATATCCTTTCCAACGATACTGTTTCTCGTAATCTATTATATATTTCAGTAACTGGCAACCTTTGGCATGACTAACTGACCAAACTACACACTCTTCGGGCCTTACATTTGGCAGGAAGGTGGAAATTGAGATAAGGATGATGATGGATATAATTAAAAGTTGTTTACTTCAAGCATGTATTAAAAAAAAATAACAATGTTTATTGCTATGTAACATCGGTATTTTTGCATGTTTGTTTCGTAATATTATATAGTACCGTACATGTCATAAAAAGTAACCGTATCAAGCGTTCAGTTTGGTGCGTAGTGTTCTGATGCGCATGAGTCCTGAAGGAAGACTGTAGTTAATTACTTTTATTATACTAGAGGGGGGGGGGGGATCACATGATTTATTCTGGGCAATGCCCTGTAGCTCATCTAGTGTCTAATAGTTCGGTGGACTAAACTGTACAATGAACAGATTGTGATGTATTACTCGTGACGGTTTCCCGATTATCTTTAATACGCCGTTTTTTGTTTTTTTAAAAATGTTTTTCAAAGCTTGTTTGCATGATTCTTCTGTGTATTTTGAATTGGCCGTCAGGCCTACAATAAACTGGAACTTGAACTCGTAATGAAAACATGCTCAGCGGACTTGAGAGACATTTAAAGAATATCCCTTTATTTACCACCTTGAGAACACCGTCGTTGAAAGACAATGATGTCTGAATACACACACACACACATCACAAATAACCGACCACCGAGTTTCAAAAGCAAACACTTTCCGTAATCCATCATGGTTGCAGAACGGAGACATCGTTTTTTCTTCTCTTTCTATTACTCATGTTATGTCAGTTTCTAAGTGTTTAAAAAAAAAAGGGAAGGGGGGGGGGTGTGGGTAAAGGGTGTCTAGAAGATTATCTTATTTTCCTCCATGCTTTTGCTTGTAGGTATGCGATCTTACATGACGGCTAGCATGTTCACTTGGAGAGCCAGGGGAAAGTAGGCTAACTAACATGTCAGTTTTATGTCCCACTGAAGCCTCATTCATGTCAAGGATTAACTGTTATATAAATTATTTTATTTACTGATGGGACCTGCAGAAAGTTCAGAGAGCTACTACGCTTTGTACCAGGGACACGAGTCATGTGCAAAGCAACCGAGTTAACCGAGTGACGTCATATAAATGCTTTTTTTTTTTTTCTTCACAGGGCTACCGCTAAAATGACGTGCTATACTGAATAAACATACATACACTTTTTAAATATCAGCTGAAGAGTCCTCTTTTAGAATGTCCATTTTTTGTTTTCTCCTGAGTATGCCCGTGTACTGCGTGTGCGATTATATGATATAGGCAGAATTAATGTTGTGAAGAGCTTACAGCCTGGTGGTTAACGGGATGAAGCGCTATATAAGTGATGTGTATTATTATTATTATTAATACTGTAAAATTATACACAAGTTCACAAAGTCGAGCATAAATTTAAGTCTTGTAATTTAAACTTCTACTTGCAATAAAGTTGGACATCCAACATAGTTTAAAGTGCAGTGTATCTGAAGGTTATCTGTATAGACGTGCAAAAAATTTCTTCCTGGCCTCATCTTTGTATATCCCTTAGGTTTTTTTGCTGTTGGTTTCTCTTTGTTTTTTGTTATTTTTTCTTTGTTTCTTTTTTCTTCTGGTGTTGTTATTGTTGCCCTGTGTGCTCTTTTTGGCCTGTTTTATCGGTTTAAATGGGATAATGGTGGTTCTTGAGCTGTATTATCAACATCAGTCTAACTCTCACTTTGTGAGTATTTCAGAAATACACGAAGACACTACCCTTCACCATCTTGACTCCTGAAGCCAGACAGAACAATAAACCACATAAGGAACCAGCACATGTCTTACTATGTGGCTTTATTTATAGTTGCCAGGTTTTCTCTCGATACAAAGTGCAAGTAAACTACCAGAAGGCGAGTTTTCCTTCTTTCTTTCCTTCTTTTTCTTTTAATTGTGACAGTACTGCTAAAGTATTTTTACGACTGAAGTTGCCCCAAACCAGTTAGAGCAACAGCAACACTAAGACACTAAAATCTACGTCTCTCTTCCGGAAAGAGTTATTTCCAAATAATACGCTTTCTCAGTGAGACGTGAGTCTAGGTAGGTACAGTACCTGATATGCAGGATTTAGTTAAAGATCCAGCTAATGAGCTGTGTAATGTTATAAAGGTCATGTGCATGGCGGGAGGCCTGTTAACCCTGTCAAGGGGGAAAACAAACAGCCATTCATACGTTAACGTAGGCCCGGGCTGTGTTAGTGACGCAACGTGCATTGTGACTCATGGCTTTTAAAGTACGCTGTCTTACGTAGGAAGTTGAGAATCAACAAGTTGACACTGCGGAGAATAGGAGATTAGGACCTTAATTGTTTTTAGTGTGTGGACTTCTTTAAAACTCCACAGTCCCGGGGACCTATCAAAGAACAATGGGTACAAACTATCTCACATAGATCAGCTCCCGATTCGGGTGTATGCCATTGTTCCCGCATTCTTGCGTGTATAGTTAAGACGTCCAAAATCAACCCTATTTTTGAACACAGGGTTATGAGAATCCGACCACGCATACCACTAAAAGAAAGAGATATAGGACATTAAAAAAAACATTTATTTCTCATACACATGTCACAAATTTACACCGATATCATGTTATGGACATGAAAGCATAAACCAATAGTTCCCTCATAAAATCAAGGCAGACGGCGCGTACATGATATTGTTGGTTTTAGCGTGTTTATTTTTGATGTAATAAAGCCGTGTGTTAATTTGAAGGATCTGCATAAATGCAGAAAAGAGCAACAAGTGAACATAACTTAGGGAAATGTTATGGGATACACATTTTTGATAATGGTCCATGAAACCAGCAAAGGTCACCGTGTCTTGTGAATGGCTCAAGGGTTAGCTGGCTGGAGAACTTTCTAAACTGGGATAATATAGCCTGTCTTATACATATCGACTTCGGCAGAAATTCTCCTCGCAATCCATGCTCGATATCTAGCGGCTCTTTCGATTGTATCTAATTACAGTAATGTGGTCAGCTAAAATATTAGTTCCTGTTTTTATTTTGTGGGACCAAGCCAGAACTATATCAAATGAAAACAAATTTAGAAAATATTTACCTTCAGCCTTGTGCATTAGAATGTATTAACGCCACTGGCAGGTTGATGTAAAGAGGAAATGATGGTCAAGTTTCTTTATTTTATATTTACATATTTAAAAAAGAAAGAAAGGAAAATTGACTGTTTTTCCGTTAAAAAAAAAAATTGTGAAAGAAATATCTCACTGAATTCATATTTTATTCATTAGCCATATCAAACAATGCTAACATTTTAGAGTTCATCGCACGAAAGTAAAACTGCAAATCTTAATATTGAATTCAAACACAAAACTTGTAGCCTATGTTTGAATATCACATCACCTTTTACTCACTCTTATTTGTGTGCCGTAAGTTGATTTATTCACACAAATAACTTCGGTATAGCCGTTCCCTTATGCACCTAATATTGATTTTCTTTATTATCTAAACTGGGATAATATAGCCTGTCTTATACATATCGACTTCGGCAGAAATTCTCCAAAATCCAATCACAAAAAAAAATCTTTTAACCTCATAATATTACACGAATAAGTATTTTGCTCCATTAATAAAGTGGGCCAAGCAATATTACTCGGTTTATCGTGATCTTCTGCAGAAAGCAGACCATACTGTTCACAAACATAACACTTGTATATCAGATGTACATGTCATGTGTACATAAAGTAATGAACAGAATTGTCTCTTGGCTCAGCATAAAATAACAATTTCCTCGTACTTTCATTTAATTAAAAAAGCATCCGTTTAGATTATTTCTGGTGACTTATTTCATTTAGTATTATTAGCCTACACTAATAAACAACAGGGTATTTTATTTACACATGACTAACCTCATTGTTATGTGCTGTTGTTGAATTAGGAAACAAACTGTTACCTATACAGCCCATGCGACACCACTTGACTTGTCAACACGATAAACTATCACATACTAACTTGCTGTTATTTCCTTCATCCACAACGGAATGTTTCCAAGTCAATGTGGTCTAAGCTCACTAATACTAAGGCAATTCTCCGCGACCACGCTGTTTAAAGTCGCCGAGACGTTCAACTTTGGCCGCGCTTAATTAGGTTCTTATTGCTTAGTCCGGACTTAGGTAATTTGGCTGACACAAGACACGTCATGGGCGGAGTATGGCTAAAAATAAGACATAATTTTATATCGATGGAAAGAGTGACGTACAGAAAGACAAACTGTCGGGTAAGCAAGAGTGTAGACAGACAGGCAATGTATGTAAATTGAGAAAGTAGTGTCTAAAGTAGACTCTCACTGACAGATAGATAGATAGATAGATAGATAGATAGATAGATAGATAGATAGATAGATAGATAGATAGATAGATAGATAGATAGATAGATAGATAGATAGATAGACAGACAGACAGACAGATAGACAGACAGATAGACAGACAGACAGACAGACAGACAGATAGATAGATAGATAGATAGATAGATAGATAGATAGATAGATAGATAGATAGATAGATAGATAGATAGATAGATAGATAGATAGATAGATAGATAGATAGATAGATAGATAGATAGATAGATAGACCGTCTTCTCACCTCCCTATACTACCGCCTTTTATTATATTTTTGGAAGTCTTCTTGGTGAAACAAAACTATGCCTAGCCTTGTGGCTGCTGATTTCATTGGAGCGCATGATAATCGTTGGCAGAAAACAGGAACTTGGAACTTGCATAAAGGGCAAACGGCGGATGAGAGCTAATCAGCAGTTCTCTTTCTAACGAAGGTTTTCGCTAGTTCATTGTTCCCATGGCGTCCTCTATCAGATGCAGGATGAAGATTATACATAATGATCATGAAGTTATCGTGGGCTAGGCATGCTCGTGCGGCTTTGTTGCATTGCAGTCGCGTCGTACTCGTGTCACAGTTTTTTTTTTTAATATAAGGTGAATGAATAGAGATGCACACACATGTGAGACACGGGTACACTGGAAACTCAACAGGAATATGAAACTCAGTAACGATTACAACACGACAGCAAGTAGACACCTAGACTTTCAGTAAATGATAGTACATGAAAGTTAGCACTGGCATGTTGAAATAGGAAAGCATTGTATCCCTGTACTGGTAGAAAAGATTTAATTTCGTTGATATTCAAAAGCGGATAATCATGTGCTCAAATATTAAAGAGAAACAACGAACATCCCAGAATACAGAACATCAAGCTAACCTCCTCATCTGTTCAAAGGTTTACTAAGCACACGGAGGGTTTGCGTGATATCGGCCGTAGAGTAGGAAAACTGAGACGAGACCGGAAGATGGACCAGTTTTTCAGTTTGAGTTTCAGTTTGGGTCATCGTCACGATAACAGTCACTTTGCATCTTTCACAGCTTTTTCCTTACATTACTTTGGGCCAGCTTCCAGCCCTGGTGGACGAATTGTGTTTCATATATAATGTTATTATCCAAGGTGCAAAGAGGGCCACAAAAAAACTGGCTTTGATCAGGATTCAGAATTTCTTGTTCACCTATAACACATGGAGGCCGTTGTCAGTTCATCTCAGAAAATTGCACACTGTTATATACATTGTCTGCTCATTCAAAATGATAATGGGTTCAACAGCCAGATACGAATGTGCGGAGATTGCAAAGAAAACTTTTAAAAAATATTGTTCTGAAATATATATAGAATTGCAAAAAAAAAAAAAAAAACCACATTGTATAGAATCCTACGAGATTTGTACTATTGACTTAATACTCAATATGGGTGGGACTTAAATGCTAGGAAAACTCTAATATTGAGGACTCTAAGTTCTGCAGATTATCAATTACTTATTTGAATTCAGTGTATGGAAAAGTCAAGTTTCTTTAGACACGAAAAGAGCTCATTAAAAATTCATAATTTTGCAAGAAATGTGAACGAGCTTTTTTTCCGGAATCTGTTATTCTATTGAGTGTCAGAACCAGTGCAAATATCTACACGTTGTGTGTTCCGGGTGAGGCTGATATTTTATTACATTAGCTAAAGAAATTAAGTCAATAGTGCAAAGCTCCCACGGCCATGAAGTAATTTTGAAACAGGATATTCCTTGTTATCATGGCTTTAGATATTCTCAGAATCCGCTTGTGGTTAACTTATTTATGTCTGCCAATAGTGTTTGGCATTTCTGAGTTTGGTGTCATTTTTGTTTTCTTTTCTAGACATTTTCATGAAATTCATTAACTCTTCCCGTGGCTATTCCGGCAGTCAGGCGCAACCTGTTGATCAGTTTTCCTGAATTTCAACAAAAT
The DNA here is from genome assembly GCA_963931925.1 of Onchidella celtica. Taxonomy (NCBI): domain Eukaryota; kingdom Metazoa; phylum Mollusca; class Gastropoda; order Systellommatophora; family Onchidiidae; genus Onchidella; species Onchidella celtica. The sequence continues at coordinate 29,495,662 of OZ007571.1, read as the reverse complement.
TTTGGCATTTTCTTGATTTTCTTGATTTCCCCAGCTCTCCAATGACACACCTACGCCACGTAATAATTTACCTGTGGACGTCTGGCGTCGCCATGCGAGAGAGAATTACTGCCCGAGGCGTTGCACAAAATCAGTTCTCTTTTGAACAGCAAAGGTATCTATCTTAAGACCTATCTTACAGCAACCCGGAAGTTCAGATAAGAAATGAGTGGGCACTGTTTATAAAGACAAAGAGGGAGAGATACAAAAATTCTGTTTTACTCAATTGCAGCCGGTCTAAATATACAACAGGCAACAAAAAACAACAAGAAAACAAAACAAAAACCACTACATTTTTAAAACTGCTCTTAGACTATGATCCAGAGTACAGCTCAATACCTGTCTGTAAGGAGTATTGCCTTATCATGTGAGAGGTTTGGGAGAAATGTGTTGTCCAAGTTCATGACGTCGGTATTATTGTGGCGTACGAGTGCTCTCGTACGACAATGGTTTTCTCCAAGTTGTGGACTCTAAGAAACTGACGTTAATCTTCTGACTGCGCTATTTTTGGACACGAATTTGTTTTACATTATTATCATTTTAACCTTTAGCGTGAAATTTTAGGTAAAAAATGTTCGTCCAGTGATGTATAGCATTCAGATCTTCTGTCCGTTTTTATCACTTTGTAAACTGACTTGGTCTCTCTTGGTGTTTTTGTATTTGTGAAGAATTGAAAGCCGTGGGCAAGCGAGGCTACAGAAGACCTTCAAAATAAAAGAATCCCTTTAAAATAAGTGTTTCGGCCCTTTCTTGACTTCCGTACACTCTTACGTGACCGTACCACACCCAGGTTATGAGTCTGGATGTTCTCCTAGAGTGTGTGGGTGGTAGTTGTATTCTTTAGCTGGTAGCTGCACCCTTTACCTTTCTGTGTTTTACACACAAAAGGCTATGGCACGAAGGCCATCCGGTGCACCCCATTGCACTGAACGCACCTGTGCCACTCGACCGGAAGTAGTTCGACACCTGGATCGTGGCCAGGTGGACCGTAGATGAGGAGACTATAGACGTAACTCCTTCAAGTAGCCACACACCCTGCTATAGGCCAATAGAAGACTTTCATCTTATCGACTGACAGCTTTAACATTTGCGGGTGGGTTTCACGTTAAGGTCATTAAGGGCCTACGAGGCAAATCAGGTCTGAAGCCAGTGAATACATTGTGAATGACACAGATCACGTTCGTGTTATAACCTGGGGCCTTATGGCCTTACACAGACTTACGCAATAACTCCCCGGGTTAAAAATTCATCAGAAAGTAATCATTATTTCATCATCCAACACAAAAGCCTGACCTGAGCCACCCTGAAACAATTGTTCCAAGAGGGATCTGGGCGAAAGTGTGAGTTTTCATCTCGGTTATATTAGAAATCAATACCCTGTGAAGAAAACATCCATGCATGGATAAGAAATCAAGCACGGCTTTTTTCTAGCTAATGTAATTAAAACACCTTCCGTGGGGCCAAACTACCCACCTGTTGTAACCAATATCCTATTTGTGACGGACGTGCGAAGGATCGGATGATACTTGTAAAAAGAGAATCTCCGAGAGCTGCATTGGCTTTACAGTTTTGCTGACATTCACCATGTTTTCTCTTTTCCCAAAGAAGGTCAAGTCCCCGGAGATAGACGTTTTCGGCGATATTAGACAAGTTGATGGACAAAATTAATGACATCGGAAGGGAATAGACAGTAAATTGGCCATTGGTCACGTCTCGTTGGAAAGTTCCTGATTTTCTTTCCTTGTGTGAAAATGAACATGGGAGTTATAGGGGAAAACGAAGGCTCTCCGAGGAGGTGAAAAAAAGCCAAATAAGGAGTCCAAGGCTAAATGGCTCTGGCGTCTAGACCTGCAGATAAAACTCTAATAAGCCAGAAGTTATCTTAAGGTTTAAAATTCTCATCATTGAACCCCCAAATACTATGATCCTCAGAGTTTAAGGAAATGGTAAAGGCAATAATTTCGAAGGACATTTTATGATGATGGGGAGAGGGAACAACGACTAAAATAGGACAATTTACTTTGAGAGGAAGAAAAGAAATAAGTCAGAATATGTAAATGTGGTATGTGGTATTTTGGGATTCAGTATTTTGTCTTAAAGGAGCGTAGGAGCGTGTTCCAATCACAGTGCTCAACTGTGAGCGACAGTTAGACTGACCCGCCCCCAAGACCGTGGGAGGATGGGAAAGAATCGTATAAAACCCCGGGCCTGTCAAGCCCCAAGCACTGCGTCTCTTCCCCCAGTCGAGAGCAGGTGTGTGTGTTATTGAATAAACGTCTTTTGTGCCCTACAATAGACTTATATTCTTCTTTGACAGGTACGTGCTCTTTAATACTTATAATACTGTTCTTGCTGATTTTAAGATGATAATATCAGATGCTATCAGATATTTACGATAAGTGTAACTCTGTAAACAATAGATATATTTTCCTCATAAGTGTATTAGACTCTGGAAGTTATGATACCAGACACTATCATAATATAAGAGTCCCGTGGTTATGCTGTTTATATTGTTTTAGACACATGTACTGAAATACTATATACTATCAGCGTAACCGAGCAGACTGTTTGCTCACAAATGTTATGTTATATCGACGACCACGATATTAGTGCGTACTGAATGTTTAGAAGTCTTTGGATAATATTGTTCTCTCTTTCTCTCTCTCTCTCTCTCTCTCTCTCTCCTTCTCTCTCTCTCTCTGATATCGCACATCTCATGCTGTGTTCATTATCTTCACTCTTGATTTATTTACGTTTTATACATGTATTATTATTATGCTAGTCGTGTTAACTATGCCATGTGACATTACATGTAGCCTATATATTTGTCTTGTTGTTAATTGGTATACTGTTACACGACTGCGTCTCTTCCCCCAGCCGAGAGCAGGTGTGTGTGTTATTGAATAAACGTCTTTTGTGCCCTACAATAGACTTATATCCTTCTTTGACAGTGTGAGCAGTTTTACCGCCCTGGCACGAACCGAGTGAATGTTGCGGCCTAACCAGTCGCAGTAACAAGAGTGAAACCCACATGAATGGTTCATCTACACCATATCTACACCTTCACCCCCACCTCTCGACTGGGGGAAGAGACGCAGTGCTTGGGGCTTGACAGGCCCGGGGTTTTATACGATTCTTTCCCATCCTCCCACGGTCTTGGGGGCGGGTCAGTCTAACTGTCGCTCACAGTTGAGCACTGTGATTGGAACACGCTCCTACGCTCCTTTAAGACAAAATACTGAATCCCAAAATACCACATACCACATAAATATAAAAGATTTTATCATTTATTTTCCAAGCCGCTGATTTGAGAATACACTAATTTTGTAGCAGTACTCTGGTGATAACGTTCAAATCCCACTGGAAAGCACTGAATTATTCTAGATATTGTTGTTTTGTTTCTCACTTATGCTGATTTCCCCCTTAAAGCGTTCTTTCTAAAAGATGGTAGGCATTTCATTCGTTGTCAGTGTTAACTTCAGAGAGCTGGCGAATCTTGTCAGGCCATCAGCTGGGACGCATAAGGTGGTAGAATGTCCCCGATGTCTTCATCCCTACTTTCTTTCAAATGTACAAAAGGTCATATTTCTGACTCTTCTCACTGACGACAGAGAGCCTAACACTATGTATCATTGTATGTTAGCCTTTCCACCCACTGACCTGCTCTTCTGGGAGTTAGAAAATGGAATTACAAGGAAATGCCCTTTGGTTGTCCAGAAAGTCCATTAAACCCACAAATAAGGGACATAACTAGTGATCTTGGTAACCTAGTTAAGGCGGGAAGGTCATTATCACCCCTTCCCCGCCCCCCTCCGACCTGTGGAAATTATCACTCGGATGACCGTGCAATAGCGAGCGCAAAGGATACTGCACAGGCCCTCCATTTTGGACAGGAGACAAGCGGTCACCATAGGCTGACAAATAGTAGAAATGGTGGACAGGAGAGAAATAAATCATCAGATCTCATCTTAAATGTCAGCTCAAACTGAAGCCTGGACAATCCTTTGCGTGATGCAGTCAGAATTGGACTTGTAGTATCTTGTGGGTATCTACCACCCACTCCCCCTCATCCCTCCACCACCAAAAAAAAAAAAACGCCGACCGGCGCTGCACTGTGGCGACGACGTGCCTGCTCCAGTTGTAACTGGGGTGCAGTGGCACAAAGGCAAAATTTCCCAAATGGGATTAAAGAGTTATACAAATACAAATACAAAATACAAATCTTTAACATGATTTATCTGGCTTTAGATATATACTGTACTCTTGTCCTCCCCGAAGACTGGTACTTCAGGGCATTGATAAATCGTGACACTTTCCCAATAAAACAAGTGCCCTGGACGGTATTATAAGTATAAATGAATACATCAAAATGATTAGCTCAGATCTCCAATCGGTATCCCTACCATCCCCTGCACAGTACCACCACCCCCCCCCCATCCCGCCCCCAAAAAAGGTAACAAGTCAATAAACAGATCCCCTTTCCGTGCAGGAGAGCGAATCCTATCAATCAGGAAAAAGTTATATAATTGGACAGGAGAAGACAATTGCTATCTGGCTTGACATCATGGGTTTTCTATACCCGACCTCGATGCGTGGGTCAAACTTAATAGAGTTTGACCGGTGGTGACTGACCTGCAGTGGACACCAGATGGCTCATTTAGATTTCTACCCGTAATCTCCAAAGCTGGATGAAACATGGCCCAATTGTCTATGATCTCGCAGGCCACAGTGACATTATTTTCCCCCATGCCATGATTTATACGATCTTGCCACGTATCAAACCAGTTTGTTATTCCTTGACATTGCAATGAGAGACGTTAACAGCAAACCAATTGTTTTCCTTCCCGAATACCAGGGCAGTCTGGGGCAAGGAAATGACAGTGTTGTATAAACAGATTATCCGTTCAGATTTCAGGATTAACAATTGAACGAGGCAGAAAATCATGGAATTTAGGATTGGAGTGGGAAAGGGACAGAGATTATAACATACCAGATCTGTGGGTGAAAAGAGAGACCGGGGTGTGGATGTGTGTGTGGGAGAGAGAGAGAGAGGAGACAGACAGACAGCCAGACAGACAGACAGACAGATGGGCAGAGCGGGAGAGAGAGAGGAGACAGACAGACAGCCAGCCAGACAGACAGACAGACAGATGGACACAGCGGGAGAGAGAGAGAAAGAGAGAGAGAGAGAGAGAGAGAGAGAGAGAGTGGCCATCTGTAAAAAAAAAAAATAGAATGAAAGAGGAAAGACAAAGAAGTCAGTTGTACTTGTAAAAAGTGAATCAACAAAAAAGAGACACTAAACTGAGCGCTTAATATTTCAGCAAGTTTAGAAAGGTTGAAAATAAAAATGTCCACTGTACTTACTTTACATAAACAAAATAACTCCTTGCAAATGCAAGGAATTCTCGGATCCATTGGAAGAATCGGCGTTTGACAAGATAACCAATAGCACTGATTTCCAACATCATAATTGGAGGTTTGAGTGTGCAAGGAATCATAAGTCAATGTTTAAGTGATCCAAACTTTACATACTTACTGAAATGGTATCCTCTATAACAGAACTTGTGACACAAAAAGAAGTTCCTGTACTTCAGCATTTGCCAAATGACCTGTTGTAAGATATAACGACCATTTCACCTCTTTATAACGTGGATCTAACCGACAAGCAAATTTTGGTATTCCGTTTCAGATGTTTACATTATACCAGGTCGTTAAATTAATACGTCTTAAATAAGCACATCAATCCATCAACTGATAACTATTACCTTTCGGTCGAAGAGATTTCTTACCGATAGATAGTATAATTATGAGCCATGAAATACTACCAGATCGTTTTTAGATACTCCAAAAAGCACATTCTGAACATAAAATATGTACACCAAATCGCACAAACTGGTTCAAGGGTTGCACGTCACGAATTATTTACCCTATTACCTTCATCATATTTGCATTTCGAGCTGGAAATACATAAATATTTACAATTCAAAACCGTATCAAAATGGAGCATCCCATTACCGTCATGATATACAGAAATCATTGTCTGTTATAAATATCACCGTCCTTTATGCATTAAACAGTAAATGTAAGAATACTCACACAGTTTTTAAAAAGCATCCCATCATCGTCATGATATGCAGAAATCATTGTCTGTTATAAATATCACCGTCCTTTATGCATTAAACAGAAAATGTAAGAATATTCACACAGTTTATCGCAGACATGCTGCACCCACAGATACAAAGTAGGAGTATATACAGAGGCAATTTCCATTTCCGTCACTATTATTACTGGGAGGAGCCGAGAGAGGCTCTATTATTAGTTTCGTTTTCCAATTTTCCGACAACCCTGGGGTTTATGTCCCGAGATGAAGCCACTGAGGTCAGGGTTATACTCTAGTAATGATGGGTTAGCAAGGAAATGACTGATTTGGAAGCGGTGGCAGTGTTGTAACTGGATGTGATGAGATGGATAATAGTTTTCTTAATGCGGGGGGTCATCACCACAATGGAGGTGCTTGTGGGCTGGGGAATTGGATTGAAATGGCTGATGGTTTGCTGATGTTAGTGGTTTCATGACGTGTGCATCTCGGTGGTGGTGATGGGGATGGTGGTGATGGTAGTGGTGGCGGTGATGGTAGTAGTGGTGGTGGTGATAATGGTGGCGACGCCAGTAATGGTGGTGGTGGGGTTGTTGTTGTTGTTGTTGGTGGTGGTTGGTGATGGTGGTGGCGGTGAGGGTGCTGTTGATGGTAATGACGGTAACACTGATGATGTTTGATGGTGATGTTGGTAATGAATGATAATGTGGCCGAAATAAGATTGAAGTTGTAGTTTTGATGGTAGCGGTATATGATGTTGTAGGAATATGGTGATAAAAGTGGTGGTAAATAGTAATACTTTCAAGACAACACTGAAAAAAATGGTAACTATAGTGGCAAGTAGTGCTATGGTGGAATACCATTGAAGTGGTGGTAATGGTGGCAACAGATGGTTAAATAGTGATGTTGAGGGAATAAGACTGAAGTGGTGATTTATGATGATAAAAGGCGATATTGCTGGAAAACTGTCTAATGTAAAGATCTCTCCAGAAACAGGATTCGTTTATCCAAAGAACTTACAGTTTAGTTTTTACCCAGGGTGGGTCAATGTATCTTTCTCTCGCTTTATCAGTGTTGCGAATGTTCGTTGACTCATAAATCCAAGTGTGTGTAGAGTCTGCGTGGTGAGATGCTTTGGCTTGCCTGTATTTACTTGGTGATATGGACACAAAAAAAGAATGTGATATTGATGTCTTTCTTAATATTGGTTATCTTGCTCTCCGATGTGAGTTCCGTAATTGATTAATCGATCTCCCCCCCCCCCCTCTCCCTTTTTCCTCTCCAGAATCAATGAAGTTCTACTCTGATTTTATCTCGTCTTTTATTCTCTACCCTCTTTGTCCTCCCAGCCGGACTTTCCTAGACTTCCTCAGTGCTTTCCTTGCCCCTTTCTGCATTTAGGACTCTTCTAACTCATCTCCTCTCTTAATTCACTCCTTGTCCCATCGTTTCTTGTCTATTGCCCCCCCCCCTCCCCTCTCCTATCCGGCCACACCCCCCCTCCCTCTGAGGTCTATCCTTCTCTCTCAATTTTTCATGAATCCTTCGGGCCATTTCGCACTCGACAGACCAAGTCAACGTGTGAATGGCGATAGTTACAGTAATTGAAACAATTTGTACGGTGAGACGAGCAGTGCCATTCTCAAATTTCAGGTCGTATCACACATTTCGGGGCCGAAGGACACCACCAAAGTTGTGATTCATGACGAAAAAGTGCCAAGAAAAGCACGTACACACAAATTGGTGGGTGTGTTCATGGAGTCTGAGTTTGGAGAAAGTATGACGACACTGTCACCCTCCCCTAAGACCGCAGTAACTCAAAAATTGGAAAATTCGGTTTTTATGTATGTCCAACCACAATTTACTCTGAGAGAGACAGAGAGAGAGAGAGAGGGGGGGGGGGGAGAGAAAGAATGAGAGAGAGCGAGAGATGCAAATCGAGAGAACAAGACTTTCTGTAAAGCGCCTAGAGCGAACATGTTTGGATTAGACGCTATATAAATGATCTCCACTATTATTATTATTAACATTATTCACAGCCGCATCCAATGATCTTGGTTAGAGACTCCTAAGCCGAAAAACAATCCAATGGAAAACTTTCAAAAATTCATTGTAGATCAGTTGTGCTAAAATAAAACAGTTTTTTGCCTCTTCTGAAAAGTAGCCAGAACCGATCACTACAGTTTTAGGGGATAATGACGGCACAACAGCGGCCATATTGTGCTAAGAAAAATCAAGACGATAGGCAAAATGTAACAGAACGACAGGACAGGAGACCCAAACAGGAGCGCCCACCAACCACGCACCTGCGTTTGTTCACAGGAAGAGATCTAAATTTACGTTTGATTTCAGGCAATTTGGTTATTAAGAGAACTTTCCACTGTGGCTTGGAGCTGTTGACAATATATCATAAAGTTGGCCCGTAAGTGGAAGTAATTTTGATGGGTGAGGCGGGGTGGGTCAGGAAAATTTGATAGAATTGTAGGCAGAGTGGCCAAAACTCTGTGAGAACTCGAATATCAGGCAAAATCATATGTACGCCATCACCCATGATTTATTAACACTTTGAAAAACATTACTTGTATGTTATATCCAGCGATCAGTTTTGTGAGTTAAAAAGCGTTGGTTTGTGAGATAGAATGAGTTATTGAGAGTGCTAAGTTCACATACATAATGCTAATATGTGTGTATGTTTGGTTCGGAGGAGGAAGGGGGTTATATGTTTGAGATCTTTAACATAAACTGGGTAGGACAATCTATCACTTTGGAGATCAATAATTCTGTTTATACCCAATCTGTTTCATCGGCAAAGCACATATTGTATAGAATCAGATTACTTAGAGAAAATAAAGATATATAACGTGATCTTTTCTAATTTAGATGTCACATTGAAGCTATTTACAATTAGATAAACTCAGCACAATAAGTCAAGGAACAACTTACACATGTAAGTTACAACATGACATGTCAAAATAAAACTTCAGTATCTCACAAACCGGTTATGTCTAATCAATCAAACTGTCATGAACTCTTGTTAAAACAAAATCGCGACCTCGTTTAGAATTCAAAGTACACAGATGTAATCTATGGTCTCAAAGATTGTGGAAAAAATGAATAAATTGTGTTCAACCGTTTTGGAGTTGTCATTCTTTGAAATTTTGTTCCTTGACTTATTGTGCTGAGTTTACATCATTTTATTGCATTAATTACAACATTAATGAACAAATCTCCATATGGCGTGAGAGAAAACCAAAATGTAGAAAGGGGCCAGGAAAAGACTGAGGAAGACAAGGAGTAGGAAAGTCTGCCTGTGAGGACGAAGAGGGTAGAGAATAAAAGGCGAGATAAAATCAGAGTTGAACTCCATCGATTCTGGAGAGAGAAAATGGGAGGGAGGAGATCGATTAATCAATTACGGAAGTTATTAAGAGTTGTTAAGGGAGTTATTGAGAGCTGTGGTTTTGTTAGGTGTGAACCCTCAAAGACAGAATAAGATGAGAATCTCAAAGGTCGAAGTCACAGGGTTGTTTTTTTCTGTGTCATAACACTGTAACTTACACTGAGTTATCAACCAGGACACATACTCAAAACGACAACGTTAAGCGTGTCCTATGAGATATTACAAACAGGCCGATAGATTATGCCCGTGGCGACACAGTTGAGTACAAGGTCAAGTACGTCACAAGTCATTTTCACATCGAGGGTTGGCAACCAGGATGTTTATGACCAGAATAGTCAAATTGAGAAAAAATAACTTGAAATTGGTAACCTTAATGAAAATTGAAATTAACTGCAATGGCGTTAATACAATCACATGAATAGTTTTACTCGGTTATGAAATAAGTAAGGCAAGCCATTGGACCATACTAAGACCTGTTGTCCACAGTGTAAAGAAGAAAAATGAGATATTATGGTCGCGTATCAAGATCAACAGGACCTGCCAAAACCATTCTACAAGGAACAGTGCGAGGAGGCAGAAAGAGAGGAAGACAGAGAACGATATGAGAGGACAACATCAGTGAATGGACTGGCCTCACACTCAGCAACTGCCTAAGAGCGTCAGAGAACCGGGAGGAATGGAGGAAGCTGGTTGCAAAGTCTTCTAATGATAGATAGATAGATAGATAGATAGATAGATAGATAGATAGATAGATAGATAGATAGATAGATAGATAGATAGATAGATAGAGAGACAGATAGATAGATAGATAGACAGATAGATAGATAGATAGATAGATAGATAGATAGATAGATAGATAGATAGATAGATAGATAGATAGATAGATAGATAGATAGATAGATGGATAGATAGACAGATAGATATATAGATAGATAGCTAGATAGATAGATAGATAGATAGATAGATAGATAGATAGATAGATAGATAGACAGACAGACAGACAGACAGACAGACAGACAGACAGACAGACAGACTGTCTATCAGATAGACAGATAGATAGATAGATAGATAGATAGATAGATAGATAGATAGATAGATAGATAGATAGATAGATAGATAGATAGATAGATAGATAGATAGATAGATAGATAGATAGATAGATAGAGAGAAATAAAGTTACGCACCTTGTGGCTTGGATATCTACTTAAATGCAGTGGATAAAATTGGACATAAAACATTCAGGCTGATAACCCTAGACACGCACTCCTATCTTTACGTGGTGTTCGTCATTAAGGTCTTTGCGCCCCCCCCCCCCCCGCCCTCCCTTTTTATACAATGCTCAATCTCTAATCATATCAACTGGTGACTAAACTGTTATTTAATTTAGATTCCTTGAACTTTAATGTGAAATGCTTTGACGTGTCGATCGCTTCCATAGAGCATTCATCCCCAGGGATCTCTTGTCTCACCTCAGAGATATCTTATCTCTGCCTTACCTTCACTCTAACTCTGATCAAAGCCTTCATCATACTGGACTCATCTTTCCCCTTCCCATTTCCGTCTCCATCTGCTGATTCCGAACTTTCCATAGAACAAAAGCCCTCAAGTTTCCTTTAAATGAGCCCAAGTGTCTGCAAGTCACGCCAACTGAATACACAAGACATCCTCATTTTTAAGTGTCCAAATTACATGGAAACGGCTACATTTCTGGGGTGTTTGAATAAGACAAGCTATGATCCTATTGGGATTCATACACAACCACAGATCGATCGACACAAGCCGTGAAATTAAATTCTTTTGCTGCCATTCTGTCTCCCCCCCCCCCTCCCCCCTTTCGAGACGTTAGACAGGCCCGAAAACAATGTGATCGTTTCAACTGGGAGGGAGAGAGGAGAGCCCCTTCTTGTACCAAATATGCTGGCAATTTGGCATTAAGAGCGCTCTGACCTACACTTTCACAGACACTTTCAGATTACACAAATGGCTTAATATGCAATGGATGAAGCAGAGAAAGGAATGTAAGACATGACAATAAACCACCTGGGACTAGAGGTGGGGAAGAAACTATTGCAGGCTCAATGGTAATATTTCTGTCAGGCTGAGACAATGTTTAAATTGAAAAAGATTTTCATTCAAGAAATTTCAAGAATCTTATAAAAAAAATAGTGGCGCGAGTATTTCATTGTAGTGCAATTTTTGGCCTTTTTTTCTCTCACGTGTCAACTAATCTAACTAATTTGTGTTTGTTTTTTTTTCAAGTTTAAGACAATCTTTGTCAGAAAGCTGTTAAAATGTAAAGTGCAATTATTATCTTTTTTTGTGCTTATTTCGCTAAACCCACCTGCACGGGAGATTGCATTTGATAGGGCCTTCAGTTTGTGCGTAGTGTCCTGTCGCGTACGGGTTCTGAAACAGGACTGAATTATTATGGGAAATTGTCTATATCAGAAAGAGGGAGAGAAAGGGATGGGAACACTAGTTTAACCCTGGTAATGCCGGGTGCCTCATCTAGATCTAGTCTTTAAAAAAAAATCGTATTTCTTTTTTGTAACGCAAAGACCTAACGTTCAGTGGCAGTACAAAGTGAATTTAATACATGTTGCATTTACAGTAGCCTGATGTACCTGGAAATGGTCTGATTTTGAATTGAGCAATCGCCACAGAGCCTAGTCAGAACTGAAGCTACACATTGCAAGAATGCCAGAAATGACCAGGGAGAACAATATAATGATCAGCTGAGGTCGCACAAAGTATGTCCGTCATGTTTGTTGTTGTTGTTGTTGTTGCTGTTGTTGCTGAGTCTGTGATGGTGCTGGCCCAAACTGAGATGAGGTGGCGAGTGAGATGGAAGACAAAAGAATGTCAAGCAAGTGTGAGAATTCACCATGTGGTTCACAGATTTCAGTATTCCGTAAACGTCGAGCGTTTGAAGACTTTTTATCACAATCACGTGTGAATAACACGTCCTTCAAGCAAGTGTAACATGATACGTTTTTGCAAGACGTGCCAAGTGAGAGAACTCACAAAGAGCAGCAACGAGTTCAAAACAGTTGCATCGTTGTGGTAAGGATCAACAAATTGGTTTCAGTCTGCTTTATGTCCTATTATGTTCATTTTGAGGGGGGGGGGGGGCTCACATCTCCACCGCCACAGCAAGGCCTTCACAAGTTAATAATGTCATGATCTCATTTTTGGGATCCAGTGAGTAGTGTTAGGGTGATCAGACCCTTAGAATAAAAAGGTGGGAGTTTATAGGTTAGTGGACTCACGCCCTAAGGCGGTGAGTTTTGCAAGCAGTGCACGGGGCACGTGAACCCGGCATGATTTCGGAAGGTGAGGCAAGAAACTTTCACGGGGTTTGGCTGGAGATATATAAGCTTAAGTCGCCATTGTTTAACCAGAGAACGGCTGTGGAAATCATTCGATCCAGTGAGGTTCCTCTCGGCTCGAGCTCCAGGGCCTGTCAATAGGAGTCGAGCACAGACAGAATAGACACAAGTGAAGTCGAAGTGGAGTGACCGTGTCGTCATCCAGAGAATTGATAACGCCTCGTCGCACTAGGCCAAAAGTGCGAACCGTGTCCTTTGGATCTACGCTCGTACTTGGCTACGAGCGTATAATGGTAGGCAATTCATAAGTCCACACAATAGAGACAGGAATTACTAGATCAGCCCAGTGACGAAGCTGAGTAGTAGGAAAGCCACCTGGCAATCCTCACAATAGAGACAGGATTAATACAGTGTAGAATGATAGTGTGTGTGGAAAGAAAGAAGTATTGAAGTCAGTCATAGAAAAATAATCTTTTGTAGACGTAGTACGTAGATATTGTATCTCATGTTATATTGAATGCCTTAGTTGTATCCCATGTGAGATTAGAACTTTTGAATTACAGTTAATAAGTTCAGCGACAAGCTGGAGTTCCCACAACGGGGCTTTGATGTAGCCACTAATTAAGACAGTCCTATTTATTGTATCTGCAATCCTATCTATTGTATCTGCAACCATATTTATTGTATTCTGCAATCCTATCTATTGTATCTGCAACCATATTTATTGTATTCTGCGATCCTATCTATTGTATCTGCAACCATATTTATTGTATCTGCAATCATACCTATTGTATCCGTAGTAATAAAGTAGTATGGCCCTTCAGGCCTGATATATATATTCGAGTGTGTTATTAATTATTATGATTGTGCCTGGACGAGTGTGAGTGGCCTTTCGATTGGTCGAATGCGCTATTATCCCCAAGACCTTACTCACCTCGAACGTTGACAAATAATAATAATAATAATAATAATAATAATAATAATAATAATAATGATAGTAATAATACGCCTATAAGTGTACTCGCCCAAGAACTGGATCTTGTGCTTCATGAACAACATTATAAACAGGAGCGAGTAGGTAGGACTCTGAAAACTCAAACAGGTTTGTTGGTATTTATATAGAAAGAGCGAAATGTCTCTGGTACTCAAACCATTCATGATTATGCAGAAACAGCCGATCTTTCAGATTTCCTTTAGAACTTTGGAGAACGCGGAAACCTCCATCCACTTCGAGAAGAGTAGCCGAATCTGGATTTCATATTTGACCCTAAGCAACTCCATCCACGCCATCGCCAATCATTTTCCACACATACAAAACAAGACAGCAACAACATCAGCCAAATGCAGTCCAGATCCGACACAGCAAGTAAAGATAAATAGCCCAGGAGCCAAAAGATATCGGCTGTTTTATCTGCCAAGAGAAATGCACATAAACTAAAGGAACGGCGCTTAATATGAAGTTACATTCGATCTCCCCTACCACTCACCTCCGTTGGGAATAATAAGGAATATACCCCACCCCCCGCCCACACACATATACTCAACACAGACGAATCCTTTTCGACACAGCAAAAGGTGTATCATCTTACACGAATCTACTCAGCCCCAACTTTCTACTGGAACACACAGAATAAGCATTTTGAGAGTAGACAGACGATACGGCTATGAACGATACCCATTACGGTCTCAGCATCCTCCAAACCGACGACACAGAATAGGTTAGGCAGCAAACTGTGTGCACTTATATCTTCAATACAATGTACATTATCCCAAGTACGCATGTCTAAAAATTCTGCCATTTCAAACAAAGTGCCTAAAAGACCCTTTTCATTTACCGTCCTCCATATCACGTGATTTGCAAACAAAATGGCGGCGTGCACCACTTGTAGGGCGGAATCGGTGGACAACGGTCCAACGATGCTATCCTCTTGTTGGGCACCCAACTGTACAAACCCGTTACGCGCTGGTTCTGGCATAAAAATGCATCTTTGCTTTGACTGTGGACATATTCAGATGCTATCACTAATGCAAGTGGAGGTTTTTGCCCTACTACGGTGCTTTTCGAAGCCGTGCGGCTCCCCGCAAACAACCGTAACGCGGAAGTGGAAAGCGTCTATACTGGCGGTCATAGACTTTTGAGGGAGTGAGACTGACGTCAAGGCAACCTGAATAAATCATCAATGGGTTTAGCTAGCACCATTATAGTGGAGTAACTGACGTCACATGTTTGCCATAACCCTTCAGGATGTAATGTTTTTCTTTCAATTATTATTTAGTTTATTACCGGGATAGAACGCCCACTCCATAAATTGATATTGCTAATAGATCAGTGTTGTGTGCTTTCTTTTCTAGCTTTAAAACAAATTGTCACTGCCTGTAGGAGATTGTCTTCATGTAATAAAACGTGCAGTGTCCGTTTCCAAGCCACATTTTTTTTAGCAATCTCTTTACGTATTTACACGGAGCACTCGAGCTGTCTGTCTTGACGGCGCTGCTGCGAAAAACAGCTATTTTTGTTGTTCTAGATATCCACAAACACCAGTTGTGGGCCCATAATGTTATTACGAGGCGTTAGCTAAACAGATTGATGAGATTTGGACGCCCAGACATGAAGGTAATTAATCTTATACAAATTGTTTTTTCCTTCCTCGTGTGCTGTTTATGTGTTTGCATGGGCAGGGGCATGGTTATGTATTTTTGATAGAGGCTCTTTGGCCCACGTAGCCAAAATATTCACAAACGTCTCATTGTGGCAAAATTCCAAAAATGTCACTGTGGCCATTCGGCCACCGCTAAGGCTGTTGTGGCCGGAGACGCAAACTTAATCCTATTCATAACCTAAGCACTTTCTAAAAAATCACAGTGTTCCTGAAAATCTAATAGCTACATGGCCCAAATATTTTTTCAAGATTTTATGACGAGTAGCCGTTTTGAATATTCCTGTTGTGTGTTTTCCTTGATGCCATTTAAACCATTTCCAAAATAACACAGAAGCAAAGTAAATACTGGAATATTATAGATGAGCAGAATTGCGCCATGCAAAATGAGTGTGTTTGTGACAAAGAATACGGGATGGAGAGATCGAAGACAACCATACACGGACCCAGTACAGTCAACCTTCTAATTTTTTGTAACCTTAACTCAGATCTATCGCTCTGTCCTTCAGATTTCCTGTCCTGCTCACCTCACAGTCATAGCATTTACAGAGGGATAATCCATTCTTTTTCAACTTCATTTCCTATCAGCATCCTGGGTGGAACTCGAACCTGGGATGTCTCGCACTGTAGACAAACACTGTAACCACCAGGTCATCCGATAGCATGAAGAACTGGTAACAGAGACCAGTAGAATAGAGGCGAACTGAGAGCGCTTACTTAAAATAATTATTTTAAACAGCAAATATCCCCCCCCTCCCCCCAACACCCAAAAGATCAGACGCCTCAAATGCAATTCAGTGCTAATCAACATGGATCGCTGACGTGCGTTATCGGCAGTCGATTCAGTGACACTGCTGCCCATAGTGTTTAGATACAAATGGGAGGGTTTAGACACGAAGATTGTGGAATAGAAATATTTAAAACAATCTCCTGAATCCCGTGAGAGAAAAAAAACCTTATGTTATTTAGCTGAACATAATTATGCTATCAGTGTCAATCGCTGCAAACTGTATAAACAGGCTGGAATACAACGCGTCAACAAACTGAATTCAGTGCTGTAAAGTGGACCGGATTCTTCCCTCAGATCAAATTATTCAATCGGGTATTACGTAGAGGAGCAGAATTTTTTTTAAAATCAAACTGTTGTTTGGCTCTGTGATCGGGAGGGGGCTGAGGGGCAGATATGGTGATTGGACGGTATTGAGAGAGGGAGTTATCTGCCGTGTACGTCACCAGACATTTTGCAATATTGAAGAGCGCCAGGACCTGTGCCCCATGTCTGTATCAAGCTGTGGACTGTGTTGACCTGAGCTGGCCTCACAGCACTTTATTAAAGAGGAACAGCACACAAACACAGTTTCATACACACACACGCACGTACACTCACTACATGAACAGGATATAAGAATGGACGTCATGGGGAGTGATGCTGGGAGGGGAAAAGGTGTCGGAGAGGGAAGAGGGAATCCTGCCGTCAGCCGAGCTAATCGTCAGGAGAGTTAAACAGAAAACGTGAATCAGAATGGAAAGAGGTAAGTGGGTGGAAGGAGGGAGGGGGGGGGGGGTTGCAGGGAAAGTAATCTGATACGCTGGGGTTGAGTTTCTTTTCCTCATAGCCGAATGAATGTTTTCTAATGCATTGACAGTGTCACTTTGTACTTGCTGATGCCATTAGCTCGATATGGAATAAGAAAAAGTATTTGATTCAACTTTACCATATCACCGCCACACTTTTTACCTGATTTTTCTCTTTAAGCTAATTAATGTCATTATACTGCATGCCACTGACCACTGAAGCTGATTCCAGCAAATGGTTTGCAAGAAGTAACGGAGGGAGGGGGAAGGTGAAATAAAACAACAACAAATACCATCATCCGGCTGCAGCAAATAGGCTCTTGTTGGCGCCATGACAATTACTTCATAATTATTGAATGATGGCGAAATCCCTGTCAAAGAATACAAAATCTGTCTGGGTCATTTCGTCAGCCCACGTAGCGGGTGGTTCATGGTGTAATTAAATTCCCTGAAATGATCCTATTGCAGTGAGTTAGGGATGTGTGCATGATAAGTGTTGTGCCCAAAAATCATTCTGGGCGTGGTCTTCAGATTAACGACCAAGACATGGCCCAAATTTTAGAGTAGATGTCAGGATTAAGGTTTAAGTTTAAGTGAGCTTGTGGACAAGACTTGGCTCAGGCCTTTGCGATAATGGCTATTCACAGCACAGACAAGGCACAGAATGTCTGTAATCCTTAACCTACCGAATGGTCGAAGGAATATCAGTTCAATATCTGGAACGCCTGAGTCTTGAAGTATCTTTGGCTCACATCATGCCAAACATGATGAGTATGTCCAACACTGCTTGGGGATAATTATGTCCTAAATAGTGCATGGTTACCATGTCCTACTTAGCTCATGATGTATATGCCCCACCTTACTCGTGGTGGGCATTCTTTACCTCGCTAATGGCGCAGATATGTCCTACTCTGCTCATGCTACGATTTTCCTACTCTCCCTCATGATTTGTCTATACTCTTCACGGTGATAATGTCCTATCTTGTTTATCGCCAGTGTTTTCTTCATAAGAAGCGACGAATGAACTGTTTAGAAGGAAATGATTGGTATAAAAAAAAACAACCATTTACGTTCCGAATAAAAACCTCAAATCATATTTATTATTTATGAAGGCCGACAGAAAGCGAATAAAAGAAATGTTATGCCCCCACACTCATAGCATGTTGTCTACTTCGCTCTAGCTTGGTTCTATCTCAGTTTTATGACAGCACTGAAAAACTAGTCTTAACCTGATGTTTTCATTTATTCCTTGTTACTTCAAGTTTCCAGGTTAACCCTTTACATTCTGTTTGTTTTCTAAACATCTCTATATGAATTTGAGTGAGTGAGACAATCATTTCTGTTGTAGCCGAACACACTTGAGCATTTTGAACAGCACGGGAATGTGGTAACTGTATCCGTTCTTGCCATACGCTGACAGACAGTCTACACATGCCTGGCATGTTCCAGAAACTATAATCCCCAGCATTTTCGTAGATTCAGAATGAGGCATTTTTAGGATATATTGTCAAATATCACTTACAGGCAGGTTCAGCTAATGTCTTTCATCCTAATCCTTTGTGAAGTGACAAAAAATACCCTGCTTATTTTTGTTCAAAGAGGAATTCAGTGGGCATACTGCCCTTGAAGATACACAGTATTGCATTTTAAATAATTTTTTTACTTCTTCATCAATATATTAAGCCATTCAGACCTGGCATTTTCAGAAAGAAACGCTCTTAGCCATAGTTCACCGAAAATGATCCAGTTAATTGTTGCATCGTTGAAAATGATCCCATATGAAAGTAAAAAATATTTCTTTAATGTACAGAAAGAAGGCAGCTGTACACACGTATAACCTTGAATATTCGCCCAGAGAAATAGAAGATGTTCAACATTTCAGATTTTTTTATATTAATATTTTATTTACAAAAGGAGAACTATATCATTTTCTTCGCTGTTTACCAGTACTGTTGCAGGTCTCTCCTATTGCCAGAAGACTCACTTTGAGTAACTTGAAGGTAGAAAATATTGATGCTCTCTAGACTGCATGTGCATGTTGTATGTGGCACAGGGATTATGGACTTCTGTGAATTCATTGTTTAAGTTCTGGTCAGAGTCAGCAATGGTGAACACAGATGACAAAACGATAACACAAGGGCTGCCAACTGCAGCTGCCTTTATTCCACTTCTCTGACACTGTTGAATTAATCCGTCAAGCAATGTGCGGCATTTAGCACCATTTTTGCACAATTGATGTCAAGCCCATGAAACAAAGTGCATTTTCAAATAGTCATCAATAAGAGCCACAAACAAGGAAATCGATCAGTGCTGAAACAACAACTGGCCGGGCCACGTCATTGACAATTTGACCGTATCAGTCCTCCACTATTTGATCTCGTACCTGTACTGTTTGTTTTTCTCTTGTGGAGTGTGAACATTGTTTGGATGTTGTTGTTGCTGACCTCGTTTTGGATGCCGGTCTACAAACTGCGCTGGTTTTGAAGTTGAATTCAAGCATTCTGACAAGTGACCAAACAAGTTCACAGAAACAGTACTGAATCCATGCACAAAATATTGTTGTACTGCTACAAAACTAAAAAATTCTATTAAAATGACATCCAGCATCTTTTGGTGGCGATACATAATAATACAGTGTAGTAGACCAACTTCAATTCTACAAAATTGAGAGATCTACCTAGATAGAAAAAGGTATGCAATTGTGTTTGGTAAATTTCTTTGCAACTTCTCGCGTGTTGCAGTGAAATGTCAGCACTAAATAGGCAAGACAGCCAGGCCCAGCTCTAAACATTTATGAGTCTTTCCTGCGCCACATACAGAGCCAGTAACTGCTATGATCGTCCCGCCAATCCACAGTTTCCCAAGAGGACTGGGTGCCGAGATGTAAGGGAGACAGGCACAGATCCGAGACCATTATACGACGAGAGCCAACACAATTCCAATAAAAACCATGATCAAACTCTTTAACAAGCGGGAAGAGGGAAAGAATTGGCACAGTAGATACACCCAGATCACGCACATAAGCTGGAAGCCATTTTAAGCCGAAATGATTTTGTGTGATGCACAAGTAAGAATGAACAACTGCTCGCGGGTACCCAGAGCCCGCTCAGCGGCCATGTCCATCCATCAAACAACCAAACCACGTATATATTCTGTATAAAAGACCTGGCGCTTGGAAATGGTACGTCCGTTTTTGGGTGTTGTTTTATTTTGTTTGTTGTTGTTGTTGTTGTTTTTAACTTTGTACAACAACAGTCCTCAGATACGGGTCAATAAACCACCCCAAGCCAATATATTTCACCCATTCATACAACTACGAGAGAATAAATTGAACGAACTGCTATCACACAATCACTATGTCCTGACATTTTTCACCAACCCAGCGAAAAAATTGTTTCCGTCGATAGAAATTTGTGATTTGTACGTTTTATTTTATTTTAACACTCAAGTTTGATTGGATAGGCATGTAACTTGAATTCGAACCATTAGTTTGCCTTTTTTTTTTTTTTTATCTCGTAAAGTGTCCCCTTTTCCTATTAACTTTTTTTAACCTGCTGCTGTTTTTGTTTTGTCGTTGATATTGTATCTGTTTAAAACAAAAAGGAAGCCTAGGGTGAAATCTGACATATCCACAGAGCTCTCAGTGAGATGTTTAGGATCTCACACAGCTTATACCGTGAGGTTTATCAACACCAGGTGAGCTGGAATGTACAAACATGGCATCAAGTGGGTGTCAGTGTGTACACAGACAGGGCCAGTGCAATCTGTCTCATGGCAACAGATTTGTGTATGTTCATGTACGCCAAGGGATGTGAGCAAGTGAGGGATAATGTGGGAAACTGGTAGTCTCGGTGCTACATACAACTTTTTCTTTTGCCATATTTTGACTTTGCTTCAAACCTCGCTGCTACCTCACTTATCTTCTGTCTTTCTTTAGCTTTTTTATTATTTTTAAAATTATTTTTCATCTATAACACTAATATGAAATTTCACGCAACGGGACAATGGGTGCACATTTGAAAGGAAAGATAATATTTATGGGAAAAAAAAATAGCGTATTGGTTGTAAAGAAATTAATACTGCATGCGTTTGCCAATATACATTCGTAAACAGAGAGGGAAAAACCAAAACGCTTAAGTAGCTGATTGTTCTCGATGTTTACTGTAACTATTTACAACAGTTATAACAAAAACAAATAAAACTCAGATTCAGACCTTGCAAACTAGCCTTCATCACACCATTACGTTTCACATATTAAGTTAAAATACAGCGAGCCAACCGGGTGGTTTTGCGTAACTCCATTGTTTCATTCGCTGAATTTCTAGGCCCATGCATTTCAAAGGTATCCATAAAATCAGTATCACCTCGTTGCTGTTTGCAGTATGACTGCATTTGATTAAGCCTCCATTTGGTGCAATTTCCTAACTGGAAGAGTGGCTATCTCAGGTGGTCATCAACGTTGTGACCCACCATGCGGAAAATCGGCTAAATGTAACATCGTCCTATCATGGATTTCAATTCCTAAACAGTTACCCCTTTTTCCATGGGTCAGAAATCGATTAAACGGTGCCAGCGACTAACTCATAAATCTCTTCGTCTCATTTGAATCAAACCAGGCCAGATAGTTTCATCGGAAGAACGAGTTCATTCTATTGTGTTAGTGGCTGATTCGGGGGCCTGGGTCAAATATCCCAGGGTGGGTTTGGATAATTATCTTGAAGGCATTAGCGAATCCAGTTATCTCCAGAATACAAATCTAGGGTAGGAGTGCCATTCTAACGGGGGGTTATTTCAAGTTCTGAGAGTTAATTGCCCAGCCGTGTGTTAACTATAAAAACAATCGGAAGCAATACCATAGGAGCTGCACAACTTTTGTCGGGCACATACTTCATACTCTGAGCATTAGTAGCCCCTAATTTACTATAAACAAAGGTCCATCCAAGAATGCTGAAAGCATGCCCAAACTAAGACAACCAAAAACAAACAAACAAAAACGTGAAAAAGGCGCAAGGTGGCCGTTATCGTGCCGACGCGCCCTTTAACTCAAACTGAAACTCAAATCTAGTGGACTAACTCGCTGAGGTTAACTCTCTCGACGCCCTCTGATCCCTCAGCAACGGACCCCCCTAAAGTCGCATCCTATGGCAGCTCTATTGTGTGACTCAAATGGAACACCTCTCAAAGCATCAGTCCAGGGAATAAACTCCCAAAGGCGGCTCCTAAAGCCGGATTCTTGGGTCTCAATCGGCAATCTTCCCCATAATTTCAAACCCTGATGAACCTGGATGCAGTCTTCAGAATGGCATGCGGTTTCAAAAGAACCCCCTCTCTCTCTCTCCTCGTAAAGATGATGAATATGTATGTGAGCATGGGACTCTGTAAGTCTTTGCGCAGATTGAATCATCCTGTCATTTTGTTGTGGTGAATGGAGCCAGAGGCTTTGTCCCTCGGACAGAACTCGATGGCCAACGTCTCAAAAAACTTGTAAGAAAGCTAAACATCTACGGTGGACACGTCGTGTCGCCTTCCTGCACAATATAAAAAGACATCCAAAGTCTGTGCTGCTGAATACCACTCTGTGATCATAGGTCTGAGACAACAAGTTGCGCAAAACTAACCCGATGGCGACATTTGTGGGGCTTTCTGCATAGTAGTACTAAAAACACCAGACATAATTATGTATTTTGTCCTCTGCCTGCACTCTGTATTAAAGTATTCGAAACTGCACTACTGAAGGCCGCTCAATCACTGGAATTTTGAGAAAAGGTGTGCAATCAGTGTGCAAACTCTGCAGGTTGAGAATGCTTCGGCTCTGTGGGGGATCAACGAATTTCCTAACAAAACCTACAGGCAGAGAAAAGTTACACTGACATTGCTCTACGCTAATGGCATACGTCATTTTTGACACTTTTGAGGCATTAAGAAAAAACTGTTGTTTTTTTCCTGTCATTTGGTGGCTTATGCCATTATGATTCTATTGGATTATTACGTTTTCCTATTGGCGAATTTCTTTCCATGATATTATTTCATAGCCCTCACGAACAGGCATGCAATGAACTGTCCGTTGCCTACTGGGAGAAGTCTGACATAATGCCATTATCGTAGAGAAGTGAGGAGATGAAATGTCTGACGGCGCGCAAAATGTATTGTCTGTGCAAGCAGGAAGCTCTCTCTGTGAATAATTTTTTTTATTAAATTTCCTTGACGCATGATCACTTCGTTGTTGTTGCTGATGTTGTTGCCCATAATCCTTACTGCACCTGCTTCTTTGATGATTACGATGTTGCTGTAGTTGTTGTTCTCTGTTTATCTGTCTGTCTGTGGGCTGTCTGTCTGTCTCTCTCCCTCTTTCTATTTCTTATTGTTCCACGTATTTCGCCGGTAAACAAAGAAGTTAATACATGTACTAACACACACACACACACACACACACGTTTTGCCATACATGAAAACATAAGGGATGGGGAAGGTCCACATTCATTTATTTTTCTGGCTATGTCCCGCAGGTGATGTCTCTTACTTGCATGAATGCATATGTTTGTTTATAGCTCATTAATATCTCGCGGTTGGATTCCTATTCCCACCCGACCGTTTGAAGGAAAGTGTCCCAGCTTAATTCAGCATGTTCTATTTCCCCTATTTGTGTCATAATGTCGCACACATTGTGTTATTTGTTCACACAAGATAGACTAGACATGCAGACAAACAGCCAGAAAATAGGCAGATGGGTAGAAAATAATGTGCATTGTGTGCATACACAGACTACAGAGACAGACAAACTGATGACCAGATAGGCAAAACTTTCAACTTTCTCTTTCAGGCAGATGGGTACAAGAAGACAGACAGACAGACAGGACAGGAGAAAAAGACAGAAAAGAAGCAGAAACAGCATTAGTTGGTTTGTTGTCTTGTAGTTTTAAAATGTCCACTGAGAAAGAACGCTTCTGTAATGAAAGATATATAATTATCTTCTGTTAGTTCTACTGCATTATAATGATTAACAATTGAAGATCCACATCTAAAAGTTCATCTGCTCGGTTGTCCCACCATCAACCTTTGTATCCCCGCCCTACGGGGACAGTGATGCAATTGCAAGAACCCAGCCGACCTCGTCCTGTAAGGTCTGTACAATACAACGTTTCTGCCAACTGGGAGGATTTTGGGCCAAGATCAACGAGGCCTGTTACCACAATTACATGCCTGTGTCGTGGAGTTGGCAGCAGAATGCATTGGGAGAAACGAAAGAGCGGTGAAACAATAAGCAAGCCATGGCTTTGGAAAAAGTAGGGAAAGGAGGAAGAATTTGGAGGAAGACAAAAATGGCGGAAGTGAAAGACGACGAGAGGGAGACACCAAAAAGACAGACAAGCAAGGATGAAAGGGGAAAGAGGGAAAAAAAAATCTAGGCAAAGATCTGAGAAAGCACTCTGAGAACCCGCAGATACTGTGGGATCCAACGAGACAGAATTTCACCAACAGATTGGAAAATGAAATACAGTAATATAGAAAAAATTCAAACTTTGTTGTGGGACCTGTTATATAAAACACATGATACACTAATGGTGAGAGAGTAAGAAAGGGGGGGGGGGGAGAGGGGGGAGGGGGTAGTGAAGTGATAGTAGCTACTTTCATTTCAAAGTTAAATTTTTAACTTCCACAAAATGAGGCTTGTCCACTCCCCCAAATTACTAACAACTGCCCGCCGCGGCTAAAAAGTGCAAGACAAATGCCGATAATAATAATTACTGAAAATCTCTTCTTTCTCCTCGAAGTTACGAAATGTTCCCATATTCTCACATGGAGCCAATGTGTTATCATCCCTGGCGTTGGCTAAAAGCGAGGGTAAAGGAGAAACGACTTCCTAATTCATGGAAATCTTTTTCCCATGGTAAACAGAGTAGACGACTATCCTTTTTGTCACTAATTTAATCTCATCATTTATTTTGCTTGTATGTTCATTTGTTAATTAATCTTGTGTGCGGGTGAGCACGCGCTTGTGTAAATGTATGTACGTGCGGGCCTATCCGTGTGTGTGTGTGTGTGTGTGAGTAAGGCAAAATTGCAAGCTCCCTCTAAATAGTGTGTGTGTGTGTGCTCTCACCTATGTGTGTGTCGCAAAATCAAAACCTTTCTTTAAATGAAGAAAAAGTGAGCACTGTTAAGTTTATATTGATAGAGATCAGAGACCAGATCTGCAGATGCCCGAAGGTTGGGTAATTTGCCAAGAAGAGAAAATCAACATTTTGGACTGTAAATTGGCAGTAAAACCTAATTTAACAAGACCAGTACAGAAGACTTTAAACTGGAGAGACAGGCATTGGTTCATTTGGACAGACATTGCACTTTCCACCAGGAAATGGTGTATCTATCATATGGTTCAAATACAGGAATTACCCAGTGAACTGAGAAGATGTACAAGACAGATAGTATTTGTGATATGCCTAGTGTGATTCATGAAGATCGCTGCATAAAAACTTGATAACATCTTTGCAGGTAACGAAAACAATGACAAATGCCCAAAAATACTTAGGTTCATGTAAAGATTACAGAGAAAAGTCACAGAATCCTGTACCTGTGCACCCGTGTCTGTGCTTTGGAGTCACCCACAGAGTACGTACCGGTACGCTCACGTGCGGGCAGATGGATTTGGGGGGATGGATGACGGGGAAGGGGAATCCCCAGTGTATGAAAAGTAGGGGTGGGGAGCGTAAGTACGCGTTTCAATCACGATAAAAGAATAAAAGCTTGGTTTAATTTACTTTTTTCAGCAAACTAAGTTTTTGAAAAATATGAAATCATGTTTCTAATTAAAAAACCCAACAGATAAATGCTCGTAGTCCAGATAAAATGGCACTTGGAATAGCAGAAAATCAAAACCCTATGGTGGACACTAATCATTCTTTTAGCCTTACGCTGGTACATGTGTGTGGGAGGGGGGGGGGTGCTGGAGCATGTAACTATGTTGGGGAGGGTGTGTGTGTGTGTGGGGGGGGGGGGTAGAGGTAAAAAACTGTCAAAAACGATTGTGCGTACTTTATGGATAGCTAGGCGGCTAGGCCCCTTTGGACAAAAGCATACTCGTTCAAACAAAAAACTATTCACAACTACTGGCGTGCAGATAAAACGTTTCGCCGATCCATTTAAATGATTTCCTTTGATGTGGATTCGTGTCACGTAACGTAACAGATGTTTATTACCATCTGCAGTTGTGTGAATCACACTCGTTTTCTAAAGCGCATTTTGTTGTTGTTTTCACCTGAATAGCCAATATTTTCATAAAAGTCCGTCATCAAAGCACCTATTGCTGCATGTGGGCAGATGCCCATCCTTCTGTCCAAGGACAATCTACTGTGCCCGCGTTCTTCTAATACCCTACAGCCACTTGCAGTTATATCACACTCCACTTCGGAATTACATGGCTGACCCCCTTTTTCCGGCCAATTAGTACACTGCGTTATCGCAACGTAGGGAAGTCATTGTTTTTACAACAGACATTCGTTGTTCCTCCTTCAAACCATTCTCTTGTAAAGAGGGTGTGGTAGAGGGAGGAGAGCCACACGTATGCAGTCAGCCAAATGTACAATGAATGTGAGTAGAGCTGGTCCACCAATTTATTGGATAGTTTATGGCCATCTACAAATTCCATTATTGCTACTTTTTTTATTCGTTCTTTTCCAGTATCCAGTAGGAAATTCTCTTCAGAAAGATCACTGTGAACCGAACACGCAATCTTTATATCCAAACATGATTGAAACTTCTTTTTGTATTATTATTATGGTATTTTATATTATAATTTATTATATGTTGTTATTACATGAGAGTGTAAAACAAGAAAACACAGGGACAGACGTCTTTCATTGATTAAAGGAAATGAGTTGGAAAGGCGCCCAGCTGACAATTTCATTTACATGGGACACTGAACAGAAAGCGTGAGAGACACTGTAGGATATTTATTTTACCATCAGTAAAGTCCTTGCTTATTTAGAAAGCTTGAAAAATCCAAGTTTAAAAGTTATTTACTTAAATGCTTAAAGTATTTTCTCTACAGTAATTTTATGTAGACGTCCTTGGACTATCTAACAGTTTTAGATCAGAGATGGTCTGTTAAATAAATAATGATAACAATGTTTGGTGTGCAAATGCCATTAGTCCGTAACCAGCCTTTGAGAAACCGGTTGTGTGGCCACTGAGCTTAATGGCTTAGAAAGTAGAGCTTTCTCAAGATGTAGAATTATTTTGGGAGATCACTGGCTTTGTATTAAAGGTCCCTGGGGTTCCTGATGCATTCGAGTTTCAGCTTTCCATGGGGAGTCAGTGTACAATCATGTTTTTTCTTGTCGTTGCATTAAAAAGATGTCTATGCAGGGATTCAGACTATGCCAATCTTCTTCTAGGGTAAGCGGGAGGTCATTGAGATGGAGTGGTGTCTGTTACTGACGTTAATGTGCTTTTAGTTATTGGAGCGTGTTCCAACTGAAGTTTTACGAGGCAAAACATCTGCACTTACGCATGATCTGTGTGTGTGTGTGTGTCTGTCTGTCCGTCTGTCTGTCTGTCTGTCTTTCTCTGTGTCATCTGACTGTCTCTGTCTATCTGTATCTCTTTCTGTCCGTCTGTCTCTCTCTCCGTCCGTCTCTCTGTCTGTCTGTCAGTCTCTCTCTCTCTCTCTCTCTCTCTCACCTCCCCCCCCCCCCTCCACAGACAAACGAGCAAAATAAATAGCGTGCAAATCCTGACATTCAGCAATGGAATTACGGAGGTTTTAGTCCACTTACGGCTGATGTTCCAGGGTCGCGCCAGATCAGGGCTGCTAGCCTGCTAGATCTCATCGGTGCCAAGGGAAACTAATCATATGGCATAAATTCAGGACGAGCAGTGCCATGAATATTTATAGGAAAATTGTTAAATACAGAACTACCAGGCTACTCCTCAACGGCTTGTCCACTGACCCCAGGGTCAACAGAGTGTTCATTTGATTACTAGCAGCTTATTTAATTTCGATACTCTCATTTTCCTTCCCTACTCTCCCTCTGTCCATCTGATTATCTATCTATCAAACCGTGTGTCTTTTTATTCATCTGCATCCACCCAATCAATCGCGCAGTCATCTTAGAGCCACAAACTTTTCATTCTACAATGTATTTAGTCACCTATCTACTGATATTAGTTCACTGATCTATCTGTAGACTCAGTCACACACCAAAAACTTTGAGAACCAGTCATCATCCATCCAGTTATAGATCCATTCATCCATTCATGCAGTCGTTCATGCAGCCAGTCAACATCCATCCAGTTATAGATCCATTCATCCATTCATGCAGTCGTTCATGCAGCCAGTCAACATCCATTCAGTTATAGATCCATTCATCCATTCATGCAGTCGTTCATGCAGCCAGTCAAAATCCATCCAGTTATAGATCCATTCATCCATTCATGCAGTCGTTCATGCAGCCAGTCAACATCCATCCAGTTATAGATCCATTCATCCATTCATGCAGTCGTTCATGCAGCCAGTCAACATCCATCCAGTTATAGATCCATTCATCCATTCATGCAGTCGTTCATGCAGCCAGTCAAAATCCATTCAGTTATAGATCCATTCATCCATTCATGCAGTCGTTCATGCAGCCAGTCAACATCCATCCAGTTATAGATCCATTCATCCATTCATGCAGTCGTTCATGCAGCCAGTCAACATCCATTCAGTTATAGATCCATTCATCCATTCATGCAGTCGTTCATGCAGCCAGTCAACATCCATCCAGTTATAGATCCATTCATCCATTCATGCAGTCGTTCATGCAGCCAGTCAACATCCATCCAGTTATAGATCCATTCATCCATTCATGCAGTCGTTCATGCAGCCAGTCAACATCCATCCAGTTATAGATCCATTCATCCATTCATGCAGTCGTTCATGCAGCCAGTCAACATCCATCCAGTTATAGATCCATTCATCCATTCATGCAGTCGTTCATGCAGCCAGTCAACATCCATTCAGTTATAGATCCATTCATCCATTCATGCAGTCGTTCATGCAGCCAGTCAACATCCATCCAGTTATAGATCCATTCATCCATTCATGCAGTCGTTCATGCAGCCAGTCAACATCCATCCAGTTATAGATCCATTCATCCATTCATGCAGTCGTTCATGCAGCCAGTCAACATCCATTCGTCCATCCCTACGTCCATCCATCCATCCTTTATCTGTCCACCCATCCATCCGTCCGTCCATCCATCCAATCCGTTCATCTATCCATCATTTATCCATCCATCCATCCATTCGCCCATCCATTCACCCATCCATCCATCCATCCATCCATCCATCATCCAGTCATCCATGCAACCAGTCAATCATCCATTCAACCAACTCATCATTAATTTTTCACCATCCTGGCATCTTGTCAAATTCTAAGCCCTCAATGATCCTATACATCTATACAAGTTGTTCACCCAATAATCGAAACTGAAACACAAATAATTGAAACAGAAGCACTTGACATTGCATGCTTCAAATACTTGTGAACAAAATAGAAAATGAAATTGAACAGGTCACGCCATTTCATTTTGTTTCCTGGAGCCGACCTTCACAACACTCCGCTGACTCCGTGGCGTCTATAAGTGAATGGACATGAGCAATCTTTAAGCCGCTGTGATCGTGAAATGAAAGTAATGGGAGTAAATGCATAGTGAAATGAGCTGAGAGAAGAGGAAGACGATGATAAAGACAGCCAAGTCACTAGTGGACAATGCCCAAAGGAAAGAACAATGACCTGGAAAGGAGAAGGAAATGTACAATGATGTGAGATATAATGGCGAGAGCAGAGCATAGGAGGTACTAGGTGAACAAGAATAGAATAGACTAATTAACAGTGTAATTAACTGAAAGGAGATTCAAGGGGAACGGACACAAAAAGTCCAATATGAAAGTGAAAAGGACAGAGAGAGTAAAAAGAAGCGAACTTCTTACTGAGTTTACTGGGTTGTGACATGTTTACGTAATGATGAGCATGGCATGTGTACAATGGTTTGTGCTCTTAAAGACTCTGTGAATAAGAATTTCCCCCACGGGATAATAAAGTGATTCTTAGCTTATCTTTTCTTATGTCTTATCTTATAAGTGACGTGAAGAAAAGAAAAACAACTCTACATCATTTTGAGATGTGAAAATTACAATAATCCCAAACCTTGATGCTCTAACATGCTTTGTTTACTTGAAAAGAAGATAGGATTCCACGAATAGAATTTTAGAGATGGAGACATCTGGATACATCACAGAACAGAGAAATAAACGACATCGGAGATCAGAAAGAAAAAAAAAAAGGCAATTCCTGGGACCTCACACACTGGAGCTGCAGTGGCGAGACTGGTCATGGCAAATCGTGCTCACCTACAGAGAGACCTGCTGTTATAGGTACCGATGACGTGAGGGTGGGGCAATCACGAATGCCTCACAAATCGGTTAATTTGTTTTTCCCGTTTAACCATGCGATAAGCCAAAGTAAAGCGGATACGGCCTGGGATTATGTGTCTGCGCCTTTGATTGTAACATTCTAGAGACGTCTTGCGCAATAAACTAGGCGACGTTAGTAACATATCGTGGCTCTCTGAGGTGGGCGGATATAAAGATTGCACATTGCCCTGATAAACCTGTTTCAATTTGTATTTAATGATAAAGTTTAGCACTAATGGTTCGGATTATCACTCCCAAATTTCTATAAAAAAAAAAAGATCTGAGATGGTTAAATTTTGGGAATATCCCAGCAGGACAATCTATTTTATTTAAGACGGAGGAAACACTGGCGAACTAAAAAGATTCATAGGTAAACAAAAGAAAAAGGGCAGAAGTGATCACGCCTGTTTATATTATTTGAAAATAATTTTGCTGTTTCGAATCTTTTGAGAGAACAGAATTAGTGGAAAGAATTCAGCGGGTTTTCCCTTATTATTCTGATATCTCACTGGCCTTTGTGCCCTTAAATAAGGGCTTACTGAATTCCCTTTGCGTTCCTACTCACTCTAATTTTTGTCCTGGCTGTTATTATTAAACCTGCAGCAATTTTTGCTATTGTTACTCGTATTGTTGTTGTTTTTGTGCCCGTTTCCCTAATGCAAGGCCATCAGTGCAGATAAAATCGTTGCTTTTCATGGACTCAGACATATCTCCAGTCCTCTGAGAGCGCACGTCTGTCTCTGATAACCCACTTTTCATTAACCAATCTGAAGGTTACAATTTACAGTAGCACCGGAAATTACGTGGATTCCTGCAGGGTACCAGGTAGGCTGTGCATCTAAATAACTTTTTTATGAGAAAACCTTTCCCGTGGTTTTCTTTCCTCTTATTTCTACTTTTGTTGGTTTTTTATTGCAAGATCTCTAAATAAACTTTGCCAGGCTTGAAGAAGTATTTAGTAAAGAGCAATCGGAACAACGTAAACAAATAGTGGAGAGAAAGGAACCAACAAATGCCAGTCGAAATGTTACCAAAACCTGGGCCGAATATTTGCAAGTTTGACTTGATCGTTCCAAGCGTCAAGCATGCAGAGAGAGAGGATGAATAGGCATGACTGTGGGTGGTTTTCATTTGGGAGAGGCTGTAGATGAGGCGGTCGAATAAGGTCCAAGTAAGTTTATTACTTCCAGCGTTGTGGGGTGAGCAAGGCTGGCAGGGCAGTGGCTCAAATCTGCTTTTGCCTTGGTTTTGGTGTGAGACGTGGACTGTGCAATGTGGAATAAAACGGGATCTCGCATACTAATGAGACAGAACTGTCTGGGCAGTTGATTCAAAACAGGTTCAATTCCGAGTAAAAAAAAAAAAAAATCTCCATTTTACAGACTTCGGCTTGGCGAACAAGTATATTATTATCTGTATCAATGATATAAAGTTTGGTATTAGCTACTCTGTTGATTTTGTTGGGTTTTTTTGGAGGGGGTGGGGTGGGGTGGGGGTTGGGAGGGGGGGTTGGGGGGGGGGGTAAAAATCTCATAGATTTTAATAAATGACTGTAGTATCCAGATAATCTAAGAAAACCTAAGCTTTTATTACTTATCAGATTGATGCACGATTTACTCTTCAACCTGAAGCTTTATCTCCATGAACACAGATTATTTCAAGTAGGCCCTACTAAATAGAGGGGTGGTGGGGAAGGGGGGGGGGGTATGTACAAAAACTCAATAATATATATACTATTCCGGTATATACTATTTCTCAGTAAGTTATAAACTAAGTACAAGATAGTTATTTCCTATTTTATAGAGCTAACAATACACAAAGCGGCAGCGAAACGTCCTGACAGTCGGGAGGTGGAAACGCAACTGGCCATCGCTATCTCATGTTACTCTCTATGGTGAAAGCTGATTGGCTGAGTTAGAACTACTATGTTACGTTGCATTTCATCTAATGAGTGGCAATGTTGTGTAAGTTCACCTGGTGTACATCACTCACTGTTGCACATAGCAAAGTAACACCTACACAACACGGATGGCTCCTTTCACGTAAAGGGAAATGTCAGGAAATGCTGGTTTCATAGTCAAAGAAAGACAGGATGTTTGGCTACGGACAAATGATACCTAAATGACCGTTTTTGTTTCTATGTACCGGAGGGTGGGAGTGAAAGGGGGGGGGGGGAGAAAGGCGAAATACTTTAATAGGTAAAGCAAAAGCAAGACACATCAAATTTCTTTAGATTTATACTGCATTTACATTTGGATACTATTTCTCTAGTAGAGAAAAACGGAGGTCAGGAGTGCTGTTTGGAGATGTGCTGTTAAACGATAGATTGTGCGATGACATCATGAAACCTCATTACTGCAACAGATGACAAGGAAAATGATACGTGGTTGTAAAAAAGGGACGACGGTCATTAATGAAAGAAGAAAACAGAGAAAGAAGGTTTCAAGAAAAGGTAAAAACCAAATAATGTGCTTAATGAAGCAAAGGCGTAGACAAATGGTTTTGTTCCTTTATGAATGAATTATTTACAACCAGTATCGTGAATCATGCATTATTCACTGTATGCCAATATTATAGATTACAGCGTATTACACTTAACTGCGTTCTACAATTCTCCAGAAATGTAGCATTTTTTAATTTCTTTGCAATATTATCTCATGTAGGGAAAAAAAAAAACAAGAACAAAAAAGCAAGGTCACACTGAAAATCTCTCACTAATGGTCAAAAGGTTTTCATTATAATGTAACCTATAGTATACTGTTCGCCACAAACAAATATCTCACATTAATTCAGCTGCAGTCAAGTGGTTTTTCATTTTTTTTTTTTTTTTTGTTGGCAACAGACCTGGCCTGACTGCGCTTAACAATCTACCATAAGTGGTTTCCCCGCTCGTGTTGGAGAAAGCCCGAGTGCCAGGGTCAGTCATGGCGATAAGCAACACTTTGCGGGTCGGCTGTCACCCTTACGGAAATTTGGCTATTAAAGACGATTTATCGGACTTGATGCAAGAGTTTCGCCTCATCCATCTGCAGTAGTCCGCAAGCTCCCATCAAGACCTTATCAACTGTGCATCTATCCGACAGTTTACTCGGTGCACTGATAAAACCGGTCTATACCGTGAATGGGACTAGGGTAAAACAATCTTTGTGATATGGGGCTCGCACAGAGTAGAACCAAGAGGCAAACTGATCAGAAATGTACCTGCAGTTGGACACAACAGTTTTCAGTGCGTGACGGCTGTGATTTTGAAAACAATCAATTATCCTTTAGCTCACAGTAGCAAGTACGTTGCAAACTTGATACCACTGTATATTTACATTCACACAAAGCTGGAGTTCTTTAAAATAAACGAATCTGCTTTAATTCGTCTCTTGCAGCAAATATCTTATTATTCTCTCTATATATTTCTCTCTTTTTCTCTCTCTCTGTGTCTCTCTCTCTGTCCCCATATCTCTCTCTATATATTTCTCTCTTTTTCTCTCTCTCTTTCTTTCTTTCTCTGCTTCTCTCTCTCTGTTTTGTAAATTTGAAAGTAGATCAATTTGATCCATCTTTCTTTGAAATACTTTATATTGACACACGAAGGCCTTAACGATGTGGCCCTTTTTATGCAAACAAACTAACACAACCTCAATACAAAAGCTCTACAGGAATAGAATTATGTTACAGTGAGGAACAGTCCAAATGACTGGGTAGAGACCACCGGGATATCTCGTGAGCATCAGATCTGGACCTTTCAAACCCGCTGTCGGGACAGTCTTCACATAATGAAAATATGACGAACAAAAACTGTCATACACAAAACTTATCTAAGGCAATGTCGTGTCTTTGTTGATGTTATAAGCAGTGGGCACAGTTTCTTTGAAAAAAATGCCACCAATAATTCGTATGCTGGAAATAATGGCAATAATTATAAATTATTCACGGATCAGTGTCGAAGATAAATTCCATTTTTCGGGACCAAAGCCAGCTGTTTATTTCAGGGATGTTTTAGTGTGTGTTTCCAAAGCCTGGCCTGCACAGGTAGTTCTTACCATGATCTGAAGAGTTCTCAATTTATATACTGTAGCTTAACCCTGTATTATCTAGTGTTCCATGTTTGACATCCATTGCACGCTGATCAAACTTCCAGTTTTGGAAGATTTTCTTATCTATTTGCAAACAATTTTACGAAATTTCTAAGATTAATATTCTTGCATGTATCTGACCATTTTAAATCAGTTTGACATGTTTCAGAAATTCTGGACAAAACAATCTATTTATGGTCACCTAAGGATAAAGAAACATCGAGTTTATTGTTTTGCATTACTGTTATTACCTACCTGGTATTCCTGGAAACATGAGTGGATCACCAAAAAAAGCTAGTTATTTATATTGGATAGAATGATGGTGTTGTGGTGTCGAAATTCAGTCAGGCCATGTACACAAATAACTGGATGCCCTTCTCATGGAATGATGAGATTCTAAGACGAAATCCCAAAACATGTTGGTTGTAGGTCTCGGTTTACCATCATCTTCATGAAACTTTCTCATGACTGATGAAGGCCTTATGAAGTCCAGGAGTGGGGGTAAGCCTTCCTTTAAAGAGCATGGTTCGAAACTGAGAAAGTCATCAACGCTTACTCAGAGATATTCGGGTTTAACGTGTTGGATAATTATGTATACCGACGACTGGAATACACATCAAAAAGTATGTTTTGTTTAGAAGTGTGAGAAAACAAATACAAACGGTAAATAAATTGTTTGCCAAGTGCTTGATGAATCCCAGGGGTTGCGTGATGCCAGAGGTTCTGGCAAACGCCTAATCTATTTCTAGACATGGAAAACAGACCAATTATAATTAATATATTTGTTTACAATATAGGTTGTAAGGTCAGTGAATGTCACTGTTTTCATAAGAATTTCATTCCTACATAGTGAACCTTAATGAGAGCAGCCCGTCAATAGTTAATTGCAGGCAAAATAAATCAGTGTTCAGAGAACTTGGATGAAGGGTATGCGCCATTCCTCAAAAGTTGCATTTTAATGTATAATATTACGGAGGATTTGTGTGCAAACTGTGGTGGTTAAATTAATTGAAAGTGAGAATAGTCAGGGCAATGGAAGGAAGAATGCTTTACACCAGTCTACAAGATAAAATTCCCCATGCCGAAACACGCAAACAAGCAAAGCTAACGAACAGAGTAAAATTCATGCTACAGCAAAAGTGGAACTGGGCCGGACATGTGGGAAGGATGAATGACAATAGATAGACAGAGCGCTGCACTGAATGGCAACCATGGACAGGAAATAGAACGCAACCAGGAAGAAGATAGCAGGGTGATATTAAAAAGAGAAGACATGCACGAGGAAGACATCAGACAGAAAGGAATGGTATTCACCGTAGGAGGGCTACATCCTGCAGTGGATAGACAATGCCTAGGTGAAAGGTGAAAGACAATATTTAGAGCCAGGGCCCAAGTGGCTCCAGTTTCCTTTCGCGTTAGGCTCAGAAAGACATCAGTTTCGGTGAAAAAAGAAACGAGACGAAAATGGATGCACCATTTGCTCGAAAAGGCGCTGTGGTGGTTTTTGATATTTTATCGGGTTTTCGGCAACGCGAGACTGGCGGCACTCGGCAAAAATGCCGTAGGTGAGCCGAAAACGAAACAAAACCGAAACCACTGTGTATGGACTCTGAAGTAGCTTTTAATTACCACTGATTTGATGTCTTCTATTTTATACAACAATTTTAGAGCTGATGAGACGAAATTTCTGGAGTGAATGAGTGAGAGTGAATGAGTAAGAGAGTGAACGAGTGAATGGGTTGGGAGAGTGTATTCATTTCAAGTTCTGTGATGTCCATTGTGATCGCCGCCTCCCATTGATTTTCTAGCACCGATCAAAGAATGTTGTCACTGTATTATGTCACCAATTGTTTGTGTCACACGCCATGTTCAACAAATGGATCAGCTGTATAAATGCACGAATCTCGAATCACAAATCACGTTTATCAAACTGGTCACTTGTGATGCTGAAACTGAAAGAATAAAATGATCCACCCTATCAGGAGAGCACCGAACTTGTTGCCATGTTCTCTGTTTTCAGTGTTGTTGTTGTTTTCCGGTACCATAATTGTTGGTGACACGGCAGAGGGAAGAGCAGATTTACAGACTAGAAGGCAAAGACAGACAGGGAGACGGACAAACTGCCGGGAAGACAAGCAGACAGGCAGGCAGGCAGGCAGACAGACAAACAGATAGATAGATAGATAGATAGATAGATAGATAGATAGATAGATAGATAGATAGATAGATAGATAGATAGATAGATAGATAGATAGATAGATAGATAGATAGATAGATAGATAGATAGATAGATAGATAAATATATAGATAGATAGGTAGATAGATAGATAGATAGATAGATAGATAGATAGATAGATAGATAGATAGATAGATTGGCAACAAATTCGGTGGGAAGGTAAATAGACATTACAACGAAACGCCCGTGTGTGTGTGTGTGAGTGCGTGCGTCAGTGCGCTAGTGTGTGTGTAGGCCCGCACTCGCGTGCAAATGTGTTGATTTATACCTGAGTGCCCTCCCTAATCTTTGTCTCTTTACTCTTCCTCCCATGCATGATTGTTACCGTTCGTGGACAATGATCAGCTGCTGATTCGTGACGTGCACTTTTTGGAATTATTTCACAGACTATTTACGTTTTGAATACGCAGAAGAAAGAAAGGCGTGGTGAAAAAAAAAAGAAGAAACAAACGATTAAATTCAAGTGTGTCGCAAATTGAGGGATGTGTTTTTATATCCATACAGCACGCGAGCCTTTCAAAATCCATTTTGCGCGTGATTAACGAGCGGCTTTGAACCCATGTTGCAATGAATTTTATGTGCAATTTTTTTTTTTTCATCCACTAAAGAACTTTCCTCCTATTGTTGTTCCAACAAGTGAGGGAAAACACTTTGAAACTCCCACAGGTCTCCCGTCAAATAATTTGGTTCAATGTACTAGACAGCAAATTGCTTTTTCACTGGATAAAAAATGGCTCCAACCTTGCTCTTTTTTTTATTTTAAAGTTCCCTCAAAATAACCCGTTTTCCAGTAACCATCAAAGTGTTTTCTGCTTTAATCCCACACACAAATCGAACAACAAGATAAACAAGAAATTTCGCCATTTGACTAAAGTAGATTTGAATGGCCTCAAAAAGAGGCACAGAACATTGTTTGCCGGCTGATATTTAATGAGTAAAAAGCCCATCAAGGTCGCAATTTGTTCAGCATCAAATGTACATTACATTTATGTCTTCCCGACGGTATTAGAACTTTTGAGGTCAAAATGAATTAACCTAAATGTTATTTTGGCATCTGTACATAGTAATATAATACAATTATGTCAAGATATATAATGTCATAGGCCTTGCTGAAATGTCCTGGAAGAAGAGCATGTGAAAAAAATTCAATGTTACAAAGTACCAAGTGTGCGGAGTTCAAAATTTGCATTTTTTATTGGTCAAAAGAATAAAATCAAAAACAGAGACTTGTTTAATCTTTTAGTGTCCAAGCGGAGATAGACTTCGTCAAAAATGTTTATCTCGTAAAATGATTTAAATGATTAAACGAATACTAAAACATAATTGTTTATCACGAATAATCATTTATCTATAAATGAGAAAATGTCTGAAATATAGGACAGTAAGTGTCAAGCGAAATACACTTCAAACATAGACCGGTAGGCACTAAGGCGTTTAGATACGATCAACTCTTCAAATTTGTTTATCACGTCGTTTTAAAATTTTGAATTGAATAAAATTATTCTAGCTCTCTAATTTGGATCTTAAATAGAATGAGGCGACGGTGATTTGTTTGAAGGTCTCCGACTCAGAATTCTCATTTTATTACGTACAAAGGAAACCACACACTCAGCGATACGCCACCACATTCACTGCAAGACTCGAGAACAGCAATCCTGGGATAAATGCATTGTGATATGAAGTTTATATGATACTAATAACCAACATCGCTGTTTTACTTGTGATGATCTGAAACCTGATTACAATATGAATGTGTTTGGTTTTACAGTACAGTGGCAATTTCTGCATTTCGGTTACTACTAGGAACTATACTGTTTCTCAGAGTGCCCTATTTGCTACACTTGAGTTCAGATCTACCGAATGAATTACGTATTGGGGCTCTGTGTCCCTTTTCAGCACAATAAAGCTTTTAGTACGCACTTTAAAATCACGGCGAGAAATAAGACCATCGCTCATTAAAAAAGTCCTGCCTTTGTCTGAACTTATCCTTTTTGGCTTTACGTTGATAACACAAAAAAGTCTGTTTTCTGCCTTGTAAACGTGTTCGAGTTTGCGATTTCATATCTGATTAGCAAAGTGTGTATACTTTCACGAAAGGCTTCACTTATTTCCACATAAATCGACGTTAAAAAAGAATTTCTGGACACTGCAACTTGAAAAAACATTGCAAGAAAAGTTTCAACTATTTTCGTCCATCCATTTTAAAGATATTGCCATTTTAGTTGCGCCAATAGTTTTGATACGCCCTAGAGTTCAGCTGCACCGTAAGTGGACTTTGTTGACACATCTTCCTGTTTGTGTCTTAATCACTCAAATCACGGAGCAGACACAAACAAAAAAATATCACTTTTTATTAAGTCTTGATCCAGGGACATAAGATATTCTGGCGGTCAGTAGGCTAATATAGGACACGCAAGGCTTGACAGAGTAACTGATTGCAGAACGTTGTATCTCAAAATACAGACGCTCTACATGAAATTCAGACAACGAGAAATGGACCATGGTGTGCAATATTAAGTACGTAATCAAAGACCCAAAGGAAAAATATAATTCAGTTAATTTCCAATGTTGGCCTTTCACCTTGTTATTGAGACCCATATATGCCTCTGTTATAAATAGTATTATTGCATCTTGTTGCCCCTTGTTGTGGCCCTTTCTGTTACGACTTTAAACCCATTTATTTATCTTTTTATGTATTTGTATATTTAGTTATTATTAGATGGATTCTTATTTGAATAGGACGCAGTTATAAGTGTCTGGGAAATACACTACTTCGTAAACTTCACAATTTCCAAAGTCCTTTCTAAAAAAAAAAAAAAGGTTTGGTTGTCGTTTTTTTTTTTTTTTTGCTGTTTTTAATTTTATTTGTGTGTGTGTGTATGTGTGCGTGTGTGTGCATCAAATGCTATTAGATCATCCATTTAAGTTTTTATTCCAACACGTGAAGGCGTGAAACCTGGCGCTGATTATTTCCTATGACAAGGAAAATTAACAACAAATGCTACACTACTTTAATTAATCTGGGCCATTCTGTGCTCTTCCCTCCGATGAGAACTTCGTCAGACGGGGTTACAAAGAACTTTTCGCTTACAATTTGTAAACTATCTGAGTCAGTAATTTTCCTCTCCCTTACACTGCAGGTACAAGATTTTCTTTATTTCAGAAGCTAAGGTTTCCTCTTCACCAGTGCAAGCGAGTTTAATTATGTTTGAAAAAGGTTAATGAATGAACTTAAAGATAACAGGGCCAGCACAGCAGTGAAAAGGCGCACCGTGCCAACAATCGAAGTGTGCACTCAAAAGGTTTTTTTATATTAACCGCATGGGCATGAGTTTTTGTGAACCTATCAGTTGACTAATCTCAATCAATTATTCATTCCGTTGATTCATTGCCATTAATTAATCATTTGATTGAGCTCTTTGGGAAAGATGAGTGATCATGATGATC
Source organism: Onchidella celtica (assembly GCA_963931925.1). Lineage (NCBI taxonomy): Eukaryota > Metazoa > Mollusca > Gastropoda > Systellommatophora > Onchidiidae > Onchidella > Onchidella celtica. The sequence continues at coordinate 29,455,357 of OZ007571.1, read as the reverse complement.
AGAGGAAGGACTGGAGTGGACAACCAAATCTCAAATGTATGTGCATGGTACAGACATTTTTCCAATGTTTTAAGATAAAGAGTGATTTGCAATCTGGTCGATTCATTTACGAGCAGAATCTTTCTTGTCCTCATTGACATAGTCTAATGCAAAACGTTGTCATTGGAATAGAGCCACTGGTGTTTAGTTTACATTGTCAGATAGAGGTCTCTGCAAAGCACTTGCATTGGAGAGTGAGGGAACAGAAAGTTTACCACACCACAGGAAGTTCTTTCATCAACAAACTCTCTAAAATAAATGTGTAACTCAGTTTACAAAGTCCCGTTAATCTGTTTGAAGATAATGTATTATTCTCTTTTTATGAAAGATAAAGGTATGGCTCTTTTTAGGTAGGGGTAAAGCACTCACTGTGATATGATAATAATAAGAATGAAACTGCGACTGTTAACACATTTAAATTACACAAACCGACGTTTTACGTTGACAACACACTCAGAGATATAAGATTGCTCATGCCGATACGATTGAAAACACTGCCGCAGCAAAATGCGGAGATATGTTTCTGTAATGGATGTAAGTTTAATATTCCTTTTACGACCCACACAATTCTACTCTTAAAATAAGCTGTGCTATAAAAGGAGAGCAGAACGTTACTGTATACGCAGTCAGTGTGACTTTATACAGTTTGAAGATTCATCATTAACGAGTTATGAAAGGGGTAAAGGAGGTACCGGGGATTACCCAATGACTCGAACTAGTATTTAAAGCCAACATTAAGTTTTTCAAAAACAAGCCAAAATATTCTTTAAGGATAGCCCAGGCTAGCCAAACTGGCATTCTCCATTTGACTTTGCAGTTAAAATACCTTTCCCTAACAATAACCTTTTCATTTAATGTTATTTCCTTATGGAAACCTGTTTGTTACAATTCATTCCTAAATTATGTCAAAATATAGCAGAATTACGAGTTCCACAGATCGCACTATCGCCGGTAGATATATCAAAATTATTCACAAAACCAACCAATTTCAACACTTCTAGCAGCTGTACGAATAAAGACAACATCTATGGTATTAAATTAACAAGCACTAAAATGTAATTGAATTTTATTGAAGAACTGGACTGCTATAGACAAAACCGCTATGACCGGACAGACCGATGGATATGTGGACATGTAAATGTTGCCAATTCAGATTGACACCGAGCAATCATCAGGATTTGAAGAGTCAGGCTGCCAATTTAGTTTTGACGATGCAGCTCGGTGAGGGACATCGTATCGATCCTATCCTATTGGGGACACAGAATGCAATTGCCAAATCGCATAGTGTCTGGCCTGGTGTGCAGACAAGACTACCTGCTGAAATATGGAAGTGCGCAGTTAAAAACGGAGCACAATCGTCCAAGTCACAAAAGCAATGCATTCGGTTTAATTTTCTCTGAAGAGCCATAAAACAAAATAGATGACAGAAGCGGTTAAAATAGCCTGAGAGAAAAAAATTTTTAAAAAAACAACAACAACAAAACAAACAAATCTGAAAAGTGCTTCATTTGAAATGCCAGTGACTGGTGTGCTGGAATCAATGACCGACGTGCAAATTTCATTTACATTTGGATGTCGTAACCGAGAACAATCGCTATTCATTTTACTGCATTTATTGCTCTCCCGCTGTAAATACAATAAAATCTGACCTTTTCAGTAACACTTTACATAACTGATTGCCCCGAACGTTCACATTCACGGCTGGCCTAGATCTGAGTTGAATTAGATTACAAACGTGACACAAAGTTATGTAATGTCTATGCCCGGACTATTCAAACACAACTTCATTTCCATCACTGGATGATTTACATCTTTTGTGCCCACAGTGTCAAACCAGCGAGTAACCAAATTTGAGATTTTTTGGGAGCACTTAACCAAATAATTTATTTGTTCTCACTTTGCTTGTTGCTGGAAACAGCAACAAAATATTGACAAATATTGCCCGTTAAAAACAAAAAACAACATCAGGAATGTCAATAACAACAGGAAAAGAAAAAAGAAAAGAGCAGCAACAGCAGCTGCTAGAAATCTTCGTGATGTCGATTTATGTGATGGATGAACACCTGAGATTTGCTCACTTGTGAACAGTACTGATAAGCCCGACCGAAGCAGACAATCCTAATGCAAAAACTTGCTCATGGACAACATGCTGTGCACAATTGGCTTTATAGTAGGTGGTTATCGGAGACAACAACAGCAGACAGGAAGAAGATATAGCGATTAAATATAAGGTGGAAAGGGGAAGGGGGGTGTGAGGGAGCTTATGCAAGAACAGAAGTACCACAAGCATGTTTGGACCTAAATGATAATCCTTATCCAATTCATTAAACAAAAAAATGATCAAGTTTGAGGCAAAGAAAGTGACAGTTCCAATCTAAATTGGTTTTCTTTCCCTCTCATAAAAAGACTCAATTAGACCCATATGGACGAAAAATCCATCATTAAAGATTTTTTTCCTCATCCTCCAGAAGTGGCAAATGATTCTTCTAATCTTTTATCTTTTTTTTCTTTTCAGCAGGCTGATTGCTGGTGGTTTCAAGATTTCTTGATGTATTGAAAAACTAATTAGCAAAATTTGTAATTAGAGACTCCTAATGACAAGGCTAGCGGCAAGCGCATTCATCAAAAAACCAGTGCAGTTTTACATCCGAATTGTCACAGTTGTCGTTTTTCAGCTTGTCAGTTGCAAATTGAAATTATAAATGATTCAGGAGTCCACAGTACCAGGGATGCACAAGGAGAAGGAGAGCTAAATCTGCTTGACAAAGCTCGGAGGGTTGAGTGGTCACACAACCAAACACTTGTACAAACAGCTTTCATCTTTTCCCCATCTTGAGACACGTACAAACTGAACGAAGTTTGTGTGGATTTGTTCCTTAGAAATACGAGCTCTGCTCTCCTTGCCTGCAAGTATGGTGTAAAATCAATCAATAAAATCAATCGCCACGCTCAAAGAAAGTTTGTTTGATAATCCAACTCTTCATGAGTAAATTTTGCTAAGTGATGGAGCGGATGACAAGGGATCAAGTTAAAAACTCGACACGGTTGTTTATAAAAAGGATGCGAACTGCTATTTACAATGCATTTTGTGATGTTTTGAGATTCAAGGCAAGGAATCGGGATAAGGAGGATTAACACTTTCAAAGGATTCTTGAGAAATAAAAGAAAACTGGAATAAAAAATGACAAAAACAATTTAATAAAAGAGTGGAGGAGATAATGCCTTCTGCGCATGAAGATCGGCAGAAGAAAGACAGGGCGGAGAAGGACAAAAGCGAGAACGAAAGATAAAGAAGAGAATAAATAGGAATGACAAGTAACATATTATAGCAACAAAGCAAGTAAAAATGGCCATTTAACGGTGGGACGGGGAAGAAAAACGATACCGATAAAAAAATTTAGCAATAAAACCAGAAAGAAACTTGCGTCAAGGTGAGCGTGACCCGGGGCCCGTGAGATGTAAGGAAACCACGAACTGAAACATTTTTTTTGATGGGGTTTCTCTTCCTCTGAAGATCTCCCGCAGCCTCACTCTCCCAAGAAGTTTTGTTTGTTTTTTGTTTGTTTTTGTTTGCAAACATTAACAATACCCAAGACTGAGGGCAGAATGCACTCACAGCCCTCACTCCTAGCCCATTTCTCCAATGTTTCGGGACGAATGATGAACGAAATATTTGTGAAAACAAGATTCAGCATACAAACTAAAATATTCATCACTGCATCTTACTTCAAGAAAAGCACTTCACTTTTGTACCGCTCACTGTCTGAAACTGTTTGCACTAAACCATTACTATACTTCAGTTCTGCCTTATAGTTACGGGCAGTGAAAGTTGTTTGACGATGCTGGGAGCTATTTCACACCATCTTAAGCCGGCAACTGTACGCATTACTGAACCAAAAGCCATGGAGCTCAACTGTGACACGCGAGTACCCTTATTACCTAACAAGTGCCATGCAACAATAGGACACACAGAACTGCAGCTCCCATACTGCACAGTGCTGAACAGGTATACTTTTACTGGATCCAGGAGCGTACACAGCAGGAGAGAAGGTGCAGTGCCTTCAGAGTTATTCATAGAAACCGATGACTGCTGGGTCATATATTTTTTATTGACTTGCAACCGATTATTCTTGCTTTAAAAAAGAAATTAAAATGTTCATGTTCTAGTAATGGTATCCATCCAGACTTGTAGTTGTAGACATGATCTCATTATATGAACATCCTTATTATAGCTCTGCTAATTGCTAATGACGAAGTAATGCTGAAATACTGTATATAGATAAGGACATTTTCTTTGAATTTGATGCTGGCCTGCATTTCTAAAGAGTGTGAAAAAAATACAAGCAGTAACTTTTTGGCCCCGAAGACTTGCGGATTGAGTGTAGTGCATACGTCGGTAATTACTCTGTTTCTGTGAGCTAACCTGGCAGTCTTTCAATTCCTTGTAAAACTGTATACCACAATAATTCTTTACATGTTAGGCCTTATATGAATTAAACAGCCTTGACTCCAGAAATAGCTATATTGGAGGGCTCTGGCGTAGAGGAAAACATCATTATTTCATTTGATGATTTAACTTAAACTCCTCAGCTACACTAATTTATGTTAGGAAAGTTTTTATGACTTTTAGCTCCATAACTCAGGATTCATGACGAGGTGATAATAAATATCATGTAGCGAACACACAAACCAAAAAAACAAAAAAAAAAAGCATTAGATCTACGTTGTGACAGTAATGAGTTCTGTGGCTAAGTTTTCTGTTTGGCTTTTTTTCTTCTCTTTCTTTAGAAACGTTACAAATGTCTATAAAAGACTAACAGTAATTATTCTCTCAAGATTTTGGATAGGCTGATTTAACACATCAGTCTTAAAATAGTTGAATAATTGCGAGTGTGTATGTGTTTTCCTAAACAATCGTTTTTACTTCCTGTTTTGAAGTTTTAAACCAAAGGGAAACAAGTGTCCAGTTCCTGCTTTGTCTTTTGAAAGAAAATGCATCTGATAAATCCGTGAATTAGACAAACTAGGCTCTGTGTGTGTATGCAGCAGCGTCAACGGTCCTGGGAATGGAACTAAAAGTGAATTACGCATGGTTGGAGGCTGGACGGGAGGGGAACTTAACCATACTGATAACGTTGGTAATTCCATTACAGTGCTTTGGACGATCCGTTTCTCATCAAGTATAGAGGGAAGGTGTGATCAAAGGGATGGCCCATTCTATATCTGTCTGTCCTAATTTGTTTCCAAACAACTGGTATTGCTTCATTGCGGTACAGCAGTATCCTCCATGGGAAACAGAAACCTACTGGGCAGGTTTGGAGAGAGAGAAAAGCCACTCTAGTTATGAATTTATAACAGTCATTTACATGACTAAAACAGTCCTTGCCATTTTTATTGTAACTGTGAGAACATTGAAAGTAGTGATTTGCCTTTGATAAAGTGAAAGAAATAAAGGAGGGAGTTGAATAAAATGAGGTTTTGTTCACTATTTCCATCACCAACGAACATGTTAGTGTTTATGATGGCTGTGTTTACAGAATAGTGATCAAGATAAAGGCTTGAAAACTTGATTGTCCTGCTGTGGACCAATTGCTTTAAAAGAGGACTGATTTTTAAGATACAGCTTTAACTGTTTTCCCCAATCTTCAAAATGACCCCGCCAGACAATCATAACTAGATTATCCACATAAATATTATTATCTATATATCGAGGACATCCCACTATACGTATTTCTAGAGAAGAAGCGTGCGATGTCCTCTACTGAGACTAAACCAATTACCACTTGATTTTTTGGGGGGGAGGGGGGTAAATTGGGTCTACATTCAGAACAGAGAGAATGAATGTGATACCATCCGTTTCACCGACGCTGGAACTCCCCAAGCTATGGTGCAATGTTTCACAACATGTGAATAATTCTTAGAAAACGATCAGGCAATTCATGTAGCATTCATGATTGAGCACACAATCTCCCAATTGTTGTAGATTTGACAGACAAACAATATTGGAGACACGAGAATTGGACAAACATTGAAGAGCCAGCATTATGTATTGTGTCTGTCCCAGAAGACGTCTGGCTACAAGATAGGGCAAGGCGCCCTGATTTTTCTCCCCTTATCGTAAAGAAAGGCGTGGAAGCGGCTGGTACAGTGATCTCCCTGTCTGATTTCCAGAAGTGATACTGTACTTAACTTGACATTCTGAACGTCTGAGGCGTGAATTTAATATATTAGTCTCTGGCTTCAAAATTGCGTGTAAACGTCATACGCAATTTGTCTTACTTATGTAAGGTATCAGGGACCTAATTTAGGAGTCTGACCCGTGTTAAGTAATATCACACTTAACCATTCAGCCTCACACTACAACTTTTACCCTTTAAGCCCTTCACAACCTTCCAGCCCATAATATCTATCTTGGAGAAATCTTCGTCCAACATCTTTTTTTCTACATTTCATCCTTTCAAAGAAGAGGGAGAAGATCCTCCTCCCCAAAAGTCTCCCCAAAGTCCAAAGAGATTTAAAAACACTATCAGATTCGGTGTCCACCGGGATGAGCGAGGCGGGTGGAGGTGGAAATATTGCTTGAAAATCCTGCTGGAGCGGGATTGAGAGAGATGGATACCCCATCGCTGATCTCCGCCTATTTGATTACTCAATGATATAACAGATAGCTATAAAAGCCAATTTACATCTTTATTCTGGAGCAATTTAATATCATTGTAGGTAAGATTAGTCAATTACATTGTCAACATGATACCCCAAGTGGAGGAAAGATCTAAGAGCGGGCTCTTGGTTCCTCGGCAAAATGTTAAACATACAACACTAGACACTCCATAATTTACCAAAACTATATGGAAAATAGCTCGGTCCACTCATGAATAGACCATTACTCAGGAACTTTCATCCCAAATTCATTCAATAATAATAATAATAATAATAATAGTTCGTCCATCAGGTATGATGATGACCTTAACAACACCAGAGGAATAAAGAACAGAAATTGTTGAGAATTTCAACACATGGACAATAAAGAGAACTAAAGGACACAGAGGACAGAATGGAAAGACTGTTCTTTCATGACTTATGGCTTCTCATGTGACTGATAAGTCCTATTTTTGCCCTGCAGACCCTTCCGCATAAATGACAAGAGTGCTCCGTTGGTTCAGTACCACTGGGCCTTTTCTTGCGCCGTTCTCTTTTTTTTGATAGCCTGCTGGACTCTGTCAGCTTCCCATGCTTTGCTGCCTCTGGTAAGGGCCGCCCTCCAATTTGCACGATCAAGCGAGAGCTTTTCCCACTCACTCACATCAATGGCAAAGGCCTTCAGTGATTGCTTGAGAGTGTCTTTGTAACGTCTCTTTGGGGCCCCAACATTCCTCGTTCCATTGGAGAGCTCAGAGAAGAAGATTTGCTTAGGGAGTCTGGAGTCGGGCATTCTGACAACATGTCCTGCCCAACGTAGCTGAATTTTTTTCAGGTGGCAGAAGATGCTCAATTCCTTGGCACGATTGAGGACCTCAGTGTCTGGAATTTTATCCTGCCATTTGATCCTTAGGATCTTTCTAAGGCAGGCCAGATGAAAGTGATTTAGCTTTCTGGCATGCGATTGGTACACTGTCCAGGTTTCAGCCCCATAGAGTAGGGTGGGAAGGACCACAGCATTGTACACTTTCAGCTTAGTGTCTGCGCGAATGCCGGCGACATCCTATACTCTCTTTCGAAGCCTGCCAAATGCAGAGCTGGCTTTGCTGATTCTTGAGAGAATTTCAGTATCAACACGAGCCGCGGAAGACAGTGTACTGCCAAGATAGGTGAAGTTCTCCGACACCTTCAGAAGACTGTCATGGACTTTGATATTTGGGGTCACAGGATACTTGTCGTCTGGAGTAGGCTGATGGAGCACTTCTGTCTTCTTTGTGCTTATTGTGAGGCCAAAGTTGTCACAGGCACTAGAGAACTTATCAACACAGTTTTGCATGCTATCCTCATCGTGTGCCAGAAGTGCACAATCATCAGCAAATAGTAGGTCACAGACTTGAGTACTTTTGGTTTTGGTTTTTGCCTGAAGTCTCCTGAGGTTGAATAGACTGCCATCAGTTCGGTACTTGATGCTTACCCCTTGAGGAGGAGAGCTAAAGGCTTCTTGTAGCATTGCAGAGAACATGATGCTGAACAGAGTTGGGGCTAAGACACAACCCTGTTTTACCCCATTTGTGACAGCAAAGGGCTCTGAAACACTGCCGTTGCTTTTGACTGCAGCTTGCATGCCATCATGAAACTGGCGCACTATTGTGATGAATTCGGGTGGACACCCAAACTTCGCCAAGATTTTCCAGAGGCCTTCACGACACACTGTGTCAAATGCTTTTGTGAGGTCAACAAATGTGATATCATTTCTGGCATGCGATTCAATAATAGTGAAGGTGATATTCCCAATCTTCTCAGAGGCTACCCTTCTCCCATTTAAACAGGTACATTCTCCACCCATCCCAACCTCCAGCTGAAAGATAAAAAAAAAACAACAACTGAAACTGTCGAAAATATACGAAAACATGATAATTTAAATTTAATTGGGATGGCAATGTGTAGAATAAAGTTTTGAAACACACAGCGCCAGAGATGTCCGGTGAAATCAGGAAGAAACCCGCTTGTCTAGAATGCTTGACCAATACTGACCCGGGCACAAGTGAATTGATATGGAACAATACACTAGATACCACTTGGATTCATTTGAAATAATAATAGATTTTTGACGCGTATGTATGAATTTATTTCGTGTCGAAATATGATGCACAATTTGTTTTAAACATGTTGCAAGACTTTTGAATACAAATATTTAGAAATTCAGCAATTGTGCAAAATGGTAAAAAGTGTAGTGTGGATGAATGAACCAATTCAGTTGTCAGGGAGATGCCAAACAGGTCAGTTGTAAACCATGCTAAGATTATCTAAATGTATGTAGCAAGAAATATAACCAGCCCTAGAAAAGAAGAGAAATGTTGGACCCCAAAGCTTCCATAAGTAAACTTCGACACATATTAAACGTCTGACCTTGTGTTATTTACGTTTGAAAAAAAAAGCTGAAAGGGCTAATAACCATTTAGACTAAAACAGTCGAGCAGACAGATAGACAGATGGACAGACTAGTTGACAATAGGACAGACAAACAGACGAACGGATGGATGAACTTAAAGGCAGACGGGCATAATAACTGAGCTACGTGCGGTTTTGTGCAGAACAGAAAGATGGACAGAACGGAATAAAATCTGGACAACAAAGGCCACACCACTGCCTCATGTATAGAGTGGAGATTGCATGCACGATATGATAATGTAATTGTCTCTATGCATGATTACGCCAAGCTGTCAAACACAAATGCTCCATTCAACAAATGAAAGTCTAGAGTTTGCTAGCACGAGAGGCGAAATTCATGGCAATTTATGACAGGCCCGGGCATTAATGTGATTGTATGTCATCGTGATAAACAAGCTAAAAGGGTGAATGTTTCTGTAAACGATTTGATATCTTTTCACCAGGCGTAATGTACATTGTGTCCACAACCAAGTATGTTATGCTATTAATATACATGTCTTGTACTCACAATACACACATCGTTCAAAAGTCAAAGAGCAGTAATAAAAAATGTCCTCATCTATTATATGATACAATAAAAATACATTGTGTGTCATGAAAACAGTAGATCTCTTCGTTCATACTGTCTCTTCTCATGATTGATTCCCCTTTCATTGGCTTTTTAAACGAAATCTCGGTCATCCTGGAGGTTGTCTTTTTCTGCCAAAAAAACAATATACTTCACTGTGACATGATTAGCCTATCTCGGATCAGTTTCAGTACATAGGTATCAAACCAACTCAGTGGTGCTGAAGAAAAGGTGATTCTGAATCAATATGAAGATATCAAGGCATAATCTCAGACTGGGTCTCTGCTGAAATCGGGTGTTTGTTACTAAACTCTCTGTCTAAAAGCTCAGTATATTTTCGTTGCACTACAGAAATAACTCGCCGGGTGGCTTATGTATTTAGTGGACAGAACTTTCGGTTCATGGCATAAAGACCTGTGCTCTTCCCTCTCTTTTTCACGACCCACGACTCTTCTCTCCCCTCCTTGCTGCCAGGACCGCCTTAGCGCATGGGCACACTGGGGCAGTTGGCCTGGGGCCTCAAGGGTTTAGGGGGGCCCATGCATGCAATTTACATTGGTTTTTGATATGGGGAGGAAAATCCCGTACACTACAAAAGAATCTGCCCAGGGGCCTACAATGATATTAAGATCACCCTGCTTGCTGAGCTACACAGCCTAGGCACATTGTGACATTCTCTTGTCTAATAAAGAACTTGACAAACTCCAGGTTCCTATGGCAGCCAAGCTTTAAAAAAGAAAAAACCTCCAATATATGGGGACATTTGTCTCAAACTGTGTATTATCATAGATCATTGATGTGCCCCAAAGTTGCACTGGCTCCACGTTGCCTGTCAAACCAAAGGTCAACAACCGGGTCCTGTGGCATTCGGCTCCAAAAACGCAGGTGACATGAACGACTGATCTATTTTACTCATTCTTGCAGCAATGTTTGACAATAGCGAATGGGCTTGCAATAAAGGAGTAATTTTGACGGATGTTGAAATATGGCAAATGAAAAAAAAAAAAAAAAACGTTCCATGTTACTAATCCCCGCATTAGAAATAACAAAGAAATGTTACGATAAATCACAACAGAATTAGAAAGAAAAAAAACCAACAACAACAATAAAACGTATAGTTTTCGGTCCTGGCAGACCTCAGACCGGCAATAACAACAACAACAACAACAACAGACGCGACGTTTTAATTCTGTTCTACGCCCCCCTGCAACCCTGCAGATTGTCTATGCTCGTTTTGTGTTTAAATTTTAATTACTTAAATAAGAGGCGCTAGGTGCTTTGATTATATCAACAACAAGTGACGGAAGAGGTGTCACCGCCATCATTTTAACGTGATTAGCGAGCTTTTTGTTGAACTTACCTTATACCACTAGAACTCACTACTTCTGGTAGATTTACTGCAATGATTATTAACACTGTGACAATTAGGGTTATGGGGGGGGGGGGGGGGATATAATGTTATTTTCAGTTGTTGGATCCGAGACCCAACGTAGCGAGCCGGATCAGTTCTCCATTCACTTGCGCGCGTATCCATGTCAACGGTGCAACAATTCGCACCACACCCCATCATAGCTGAACGAAGAAGAGTAGTGTGAGTAGACTAGTACTTATCGTGTTTATACGCGCGCTAGTTGTGGACATAAGAGTGAAAGAAAGAATGTTTGGGTCGTCTCGGTGTTCTGTGTCTCGGGTTGGATATTAGATTATTTAAATATAACTTCATCAGGAAGGGAAGACACTCTCAAAATCTTCTCATTTACTATCCTCAGTCAAAGTTTTCAGGGGAGATAATGGTCCGTGGTGGATGATAGATTACTTCCCTTAACAAAATGTCGGCTAATCGGTCTCGATTTGTGCCTATTTGTGCCTAGCTGTTAGTTATGAATATCGAATTCAAGAATCAATCATTCAAGTCTGGGGCGATAGCAGATTATCTAACACAATCGTATTCCGGTTTATAGATGAGGTGATGTAGACGAAAGTTATAGAGTTGAAACCTAACTTTTATGGCCAAACAAACTGAACGCATAATGGGTATCTATCTGTCTGCCTGCCTGTCTGTCTGCCTGTCTGTCTGTCTGCCTGCCTGTCTGTGTGATTGCCTGTCTGTCCGTCTGTCTGTCTGTTTGTCTGTCGGTCTGTCTGTTTGTCTGTCTGTCTGTCTGTTTATCTGCCTGTCTATCTGTCTGTCTGTCTGCCTGTCTGATATCGTTTATCTCTATCAGATCACGCGCGTAAAAAAAACAACAAAAAAAACTGAAACAACATTCGGCCTGGACATGAAAGCTGGCAATGAATTGACAAACACCGCGTACTTCAAATGTCGGACAGGCCTCAAGGGATGCATTTATTACAAGGCCATCACTCACTTTCATTTTGGAGTTGTAGCATCTCCCGACCACAACAACACCGCAGTTTGTAAACTTGCCCTGGTGTTACGCACCATACACATACATGCACCTAAACCCACTACGTCATACTCTCTTAAAAACGCAAACAGGCGCTCACAGTTACAAAATACGAGTAGAGACACTTGCCATAATACATTTATGTGTCATGTATACCGTGTTGTCCAGCCATTCAAATACATACATATTTCAAGGCCTTATAATTACTCCCTCAGACATTGTTTCTGATATCATGAACAGATATTACGATCCAGAATTACGCCCAGAATACCCATGCATATAATGTGAGTTTGTGGTTTATGTCTAACCGTAATATATCTGACTAGATGACCTACCGGGCATTGCCCAGAATAAACAATCATGTGATCCCCCCCCCCTCTCCCCCTCTCTCTCTATAATAAAAGTAATAAACTACAGTCCTGCTTCAGAAATCATGCGCACCACAACACTACGCACCAAACTGAACGCTTGACACGGTTACTTTTTATGACATGCACGGTACTATATATTACGAAACAAAAATGCAAAAATACAGATGTTACATAGTATTCAACATTGTTATTTTTTTAAAAATACATGCTTGAAGTAAACAACTTTTAATTATAGCCATCATCTTCCTTATCTCAATTGTCACTTTCCTGCTAAATTTAAGGCCTGAAGAGTGTATAGTTTGGTCAGTTAGTCATGCCAAAGGTTGCAAGTTACTGAAATATATAATAGATAACTCACTACAATAATTCTCCCACCCGCTCGTACTCACACACGTTAGCGCTGGTGGTAATGATGGCTTTGGTCATGTTAGAAATGATTGTCGTGATGTTGCAAACAACGGACGTAACTGGGATGAAAAGTGTTATATTCAAACAGTTAATAAGTTAATGTGTTCTATTCTGTTTGAAATGATATGTTTGGCAGCAAACTAGAAGCAATGAAAGATATTATTCCTTTCTTCTCCATGGCTGTTCCAGGAATGATACATTTTCGGAGTTTATTTTTCGAGCTTTTTAAACTTTTAAAAAACTTTTTAACCTTCTGACAATCGTTCAGTTTGGAATGGCACTGGCAGAAGATCTTCCTTGACCGTAGGCAGTGGCCGCAGTTTTTCTTTAACACTCAACGTGAGAACTGTCACTGGTAAAACAGAAATCTCTCCACCACCCATTCTCACCCTCTCTCTCTCTCTCTCTCTCTCTCTCTCTCTCTCTCTCTCTCTCTCTCTCTCTCTCGCCATGTCTCTCTCTCTTCTCTTCTCGCTTTCTACCCCTCTTTCTCTCTCTCTCGCTCTCTCAAGAAAAATTCCATTTCCCACTCGGAAACGAAAGTTCACTAAGTTGCTACCACTCCCATGTACCTAGTTTATGTTCCTTTTCCTCGTCTCTGCAAAACTAAAAATAGAACGAGTTTATACAATGCTTGAACAGATTTGCCTCCGGGGTCAGTGGGTACAGTGTGGTTGGAGGAGAAAACTGATGTCGACAGTTTGATTTAGCAGTTGACTCCCTTGGGAAGATCTTCTCACCAACATCGCCGGATCCCAGACGGTACGGATCGTAACATGAGAATTTGGCCGTGGCACTGGAATGAGATTGCACTGTTGTTTTCATTGTTTACCTTATTGCTTTAATAGTATGTCTATGTCCTGGTCTCCGTCAGCTTGTGACAGACTAACATCCATAGACCTTATGATTACGTAGCCAAGCCGAGGGTTCATCTCCTTGACCGGACACGATTACCATAACTGTTCTCTGTTGTTCATCTTGTGATCGTTATTGCAGTGTCATTTGAGGGCGTGCAATAATTTCTGTATTTGAATGTTGCTGGGCGGGGTTGGTGCCTGGTTTTAAGAAAATGCGTAACGGCACTTTGGATGAGCTATCTCTTGTTATGCTGGATGTACTGTGCCTGGTTCACAGAGATAATGTGATTTGCGTCCCATTTCCACATAAAAAGATGTTCGCTGCGCCATTATTAGTCGGCTCAGGTTGTGATGTTAATAGACTCATTGGCGAATGAGTTCTGAATTCCAAAGTTGGCAACACTTGCTTTTGTGAATGTGCGCAAGGGTTGCTTTTTGTCCGTATTTCAAAGGAAGAATGGGAAAAACAAACGACCGTCGAGGGTGGTCTGAATCAATAGCGAAAAGGGAGGGGAGAGAAGTAATGAAATCGGAACATCGAAAAGAAATGGAGATCAGGACATCTTGACGTATTGTCGTAGGATAGAATCTTACACTTTTATTATCTAACCGCCCACTTCTTTTACTTTTTCTGTCAATTAAGTATGTGTGTGTTTTGCTTTCCCCTATGGCAATTTTTCAAGTGTTTTCTAATCTCCGAAGGGTGAACCAATCATTAATTTTACAGGCTCATAAACTACCACACAGAGGATCTGAAACAATGTTAACGAATGCGCTTTATCTGGGAAGATTCTCCAGAGGGAAAAAAATCTTCAAAGAGAAACTGAGTCAATGGTTTTTTGTTGTTGTTTTTTACAGCTCTTTCCAGGTCTTGAAATAAATCTGCCTGCCCTTGAATAGACAAAAACTTGGCGGCCAGACAGTAAAAATAGCATTTGACAACACCATCCCTCCTCAAAACCTTATGTCTTTCCACATTTCAACAGATTTTATGTCGTGTATTCATACACAGTGGCGGCTGCTCACTAATGAACCAATTTAAGGACTATATCAGTTTTCTATTTTGAAAGGAAAGTCCTTTAACTTTTATTTTCAGTTTCCAGGTTGAACAAAAATAGCTCATGGATTTTCTTCGTTTCACAAGAGCGAGGAATTAAAACACTCTAGAGAACTTTTGACTTTGTAAAGCTGGAAAGAAGATCTGAAATGAGGGCATTCGGAAATCAAATCCTTATCAATTCGATACTTGAGTTTCAAGAACCCCTCACAACCCGGGTTAATGGAAAATGATAGAATTAAGTGTCCCGAAGTGTAACGTACCCAGCTGAATGTGCTCAGAATATATACAGTGGTTTTCTGATTTGATGGGAGTAAGTAGGAAATTCAATGTGGAGGGTAAACGAAGAAGAAAGGAAGTATGGATCGGGTTTTCAGCTCTACAGTCAAGAAATGCCATGACAGTGTTGAAATTACAAGGAGTAAAATGAAACGAATGGTTTTCAAAAGTGTACATTCGATATGTTTGTTCATGGTACATCCACGGAGATGTACGAGCGTATCACATCAATGCGCTTACGTGAGTGATTATGCTCCCATTACACACTTGGAAATAGAAATGCGTGAGGTTTTTCCTCATTAGCAAGGAGGAAATCAAAGCCGAATAGAAGGAAACATCATTGAAGGTGCCACCAATGTACGTGGAATGTGTAGTTGCTCGGCCCTAACCTGGCAACTCAAATCAGAAGATTTACCAAATACGATCACGACCACCCAATTCAATACTTCCATTAGAAGTATTTCTATGCCAAGATTTGGTTGCACATTATGGACATTGTATAGGTGTCACTGATTTTTTTAAAAGTCAAATTCAGATAGATCACAAATTTAATCGTGTCTATAAAAGCATTCTTGGTTTTCTAGCTACTAGAAAATGCTAAAAAAAAACAAAAAAACATGTTTTGTACTTGGTTTTTAAAAAGGCAAACTTAACTGTTAATGTATGTACAATTGATTTGTTTTCTCTACTATGTGGATGCCATAAGAAGTTGTGCATAAATGAATATAATCGGAATAGTAAACTGCAGGGTGACTACGCTCCAGTTAGCTTTCATATCACCAGTATCTCAAATTCAGAGATAATAAAAGAGGAGCAAGTGGACTGAATTTCTGGACCAAGTGTGTTAGCAGTCATAGCTAACAATCCATTACTATGAACACAGACAATTCAAGCCTGTGGAATAAATAATAATGCTCATCTGCGTTGGTCAACAGGTATGTGAGGCATTATCTACTCCTAAAATCTCGTCAAGAATCATCAGTTGTAAATAATTATGTACTCCAAATAAAAATTCAATTATTCTCATGCAAAATGAAAACAATACCATCACAACATGAAAGTCTTACCTGCGTTGTCTGCTCTGCCTCCCAAAAGGTAAACAATTCAAAGTCCGTGGATCAGCTTGAAAAGCTCGACGTCTCTCAATCTTTTTCCCACCCAGCCACTTCTGTTTTTGTAGCAGAATTCCCTTCAACAACAATTCCTGTAAACCAGAACATCCCTAGCCTAATTTCTCCACCAAAGTGCAAAAGGAATGTTGCTGTAATTATGCACTTAAAAAATGTCCGGAGCAAGCGGATCAAACTGCTGAGAACTGGTTTATGATTTGAGGTCCTGCGCGATGCTTAGATGTCTCACTATCAGGATGAGAATAGTCACCGAGTCTACTTTCTTGTGCCACTGACTAAAGTCCTCTCGACGAGCAAAGGTTTTGAAAGAAAACGTGATATCCAAGAAGCACACTTTTGTTTTCTTTGTCTGCTTCAAGAACAAAAAAACTAGGGAAAAGTGATTTGTGTCTAAGATATTCAATACCCTAACAAAATATCACACTACACGTCTGGAACGTTTTGTTTGTTTGTTTGTCCACGTTCTCTCAGGTGGAAATTTAAGTCACAAGATGATGGTCCATTTGAGACCAGACGACTGATTCTTTTTCAACAAAGTAATGACTTGTTCAAGTCTTGATGATACCACAGTAGTGTCTTGCATGGACTCGCTTTTCAAATGAATATTTACGCTTTTTCGCCCGCTGACTAGTTTAAACGATCAAGCCTTTGACTGTATTAAAAAGCCGTTAACAAATAATTTTTTCTTTGCTTTCCCATTAGTTCACTCAGTCTGTAATGTCAGCAGATCATGTACTTTTTATATATCGATCACCAGTTACCAAATGAATAGGACGAAGTTTGATGAGCACTGAAGATGGGACCACAAAACGTGTGTTACAGATGCAGTTTTGTTGACCAATCCAGATTTATCCATGCTGGCTTAGTTTTGAGCATGACTTCTCATGACCGCTGATGCAGACCTCGCGCCGTTCACCCACAACAACTCACGCGCCACGCGAAGGCTGGGTAAGGTAATCAAATCGGTGTTTTAGGATATCGGTCAAACGATACTTTATGCTAAAGTATCGATGCTGACACTTGCCATTAAGTTATGGTATTGGATGTAACAAATGAGAGGTAATTGATGATGCTCATAAACGCTCATTTCTCCGTTGAACATTACATTAAGTCACAGAGACTCAGATCATAATACATACAAAGGAAAAATATGATGACAAAATAATAAGCTCCCTATCGTTAAAGTTGTTTTCATTTCTAAATAGTCATCTTTGTCTAACTTAGGAATCTCTCTGAGTACGCAGGTTAGGAAGAGTTATTTTGAGCTGCTGATGTCGGAAGTCTTTTGGTAGATTTAATGATTGTGTCTAAATGGCGTCACATGCGAGAATTCTGACGTTGTGTACATGTATTAGTTTGTAGATTGTCTGTTCTTTCTTTCATTTGTCCACCCGCATGTCCGTCTGTTTGTTTGTTTGTTTGTTTGTTTGTTTGTTACTTCAAGCTGTAGATGAGAAGATGAAGATAACTATTTTTTTCGCAAAGTTTTGGTCAAATAATGAACTGATGAAACAAAAGAAAAATGTTTCAATATAGGATGTTCGATTAGATAGCAATAGAATTCAATTATTTTGAAATTCACGAGCTACGTCTATTTTCACGTTTATATTATGAAATGATGTGCAAAAATCCTTTTGCCTGGATCCAAATTCCAAACGTTTGCCACCACCAAATTTCATGGCTATATTCTCTGTGTTTTCATTGCACCGCTTAAAGCAAGACAAGTAAATCGTATTAACAATACCATGTCTGTCATGATTCGGATGTTGTTAAAACTCACGCAAAGAGTGAGTTGTTGTTGTCTTACCAGGGCCATGAGAAATTGGCTGGTGGCCTTGAACGGCCCTCGCGAATTATAATGTAAAGTTAAACTATTGGATTCACGCTTGTCGGTTTTAATGTTCGTGATTAATAAGTAATGGAGTAGGGGTGAAACAAGGTGGGGATAGTTGACATTGTTAAGTATGACTAGACAAGTTTTTGCACGTTAACTGGCTGGTAGAATAGTGCAGACGTATTACTACAATTAAAATGGTGGGAGGTTTCGGCCAATGAGATAGCTGAACTAATTGGGCCAGCGGACTAGCACTGCTGGGTAGTTAGATAGTATAAAACATCGTGTAACGTTCAGATTTATGGAATACAGACGAGCAGAAGCATCGTGTCGTGAAGTATCTCCGGTTGGCCAGTACCTGAACTGTGATTTGAAGACTAGAAGTCCTTGCTAACGGACTGACTGAGCTCTAGAAAGAAAGGTCTGAGTGGGCTGACCTTTGAAAGCCCACGCTGCGCTATTTTGATGTTCGCGCCTACCAGTAGGCGTGACCAATGGTAATATATCTTATTTGTTCAAGCATAATAGAAGATCAGAGATAGAGAGAGGACCACAGCCTCATAGGAAGTCTAAGGAAACCCCAGCTGGGGAATTGAATAATGATTGTGCATATATATAAATAGTTTTTTTGCAACTGCATAATTACCTACAAGCCGAAGTGTGCTTCTGTAGGCTTGGAACGTACTGGGCTCTCCTAACATTCAAGCCCATATGATTTAGGGAGAGTTTGCCTGGCGACTGGCCAGTGGCGACTCAACAGTCACTTTAAATTGATATCTAGTTTCGTATAATATACCTATTTGCTATTGATTGCAGTACATCCAATAAGGAACCATAATTACATGAGTATCAATAATTAAGTTAGTAATTAGAATTTATTGCTTTGAATATACCTCTATTGTCTTTTGTTTTGTTTATTAATATTTATGTAAAACATGACCTGACCGGCCTGACATATATAGATCCTCTAGTTGTTTAATACTTTTCTTGTGTGGTTGTGTCCGAGTATGAGTTAGCTGCCTCTCGTGCAGTCGAATGCTCCCCAAGACCCTAACTCTGCTCCTGACACTGTCGTTTCTTGCAATGGTCATAAAACTGATCCCCACTCCATCAGATCAATTGGCAAACAGCTGACAGGCCTGAAGGTGGTGTATTTATTGACATCAAATGTGTCATTTCGCATCCACTACAATAATTAGTTTTCTTAAATCCACTGCAGATTTATTTGTTTGTAGAATTCGACTATTATAATATCTCTCATATATCCAATATGTGTGGGTTTGGTTTATATTTCTTTAGGAATGAACGATGTGTCGATATTTCTGACCTACAGCACAGTACTGCCAGCGAAACCTGTGTCACAGTTCTTCGCCATTTTCGAATTTCCAGATCCAGCAATGGATGAAAACACGACTTTATGTCCATTTTGTATCATAACTACAAATTCCATGACCGCGTAAAATATGGCGGCCAGAATTTAGACTGATCTTGCAGTCTTCTCTCTGCGAAAGAAATTTTGGACTACCGTGGTCATAATTATAACTGTCCAGATTTTATTGGGGAAAAAAAAAAATGCATCAATTTCTTTCAACAATTTGATGCGTCACTTATTTCAAGCGATGAAAGATAATAGTGGTAAATGGTAAGAAACTCCTCAGGTGGAGCGAGACAGATACCGATCTTCAGAGGAAGAGTGGATTATATCATTAGATGTTTCGGCCTTTAACTTTCTGACATCTTCTAGAACCCCCGGCCACACCGAGTTCATGACTCTCGGTGTTCGTCTCCCACCTTTTTATTTTTTTTTCATCGCCAGGCTCTTCTTTGGATATGAACAACCTTCGCTGGTTTCTGTTTTTCCGTGCAAGTGTCTTATCCATTTTGCCAAAACTGCCGCTGGTTATATGGTATAATTTTAGGCTATTTGAAGACATCACTTATTCAAGCGATGAAAGTTAATATATTCTATTCTTTGAAGGTCCAGCCAGTTCATTTGAAATCAGCCTTTACAAAATAACGAATAACAGATTCCACGAATGATTTTATTACTTGTCCAACAAACTGAAGTTTCCTGCGATACCACCAGTGATTACTTGGGATCAATTTCACCCTGATACTAATGCGTGGCGCACGTCCTGCTGTGCCCTGTGCAAGGGTTTCCATGAATGATGAATGTGGGTGGCAATATGAGAAGAAAAGTCACAGTGGCGATTACGCATGATTTTGTCCTCAAACCCCGTGGTTCCCATGATACTGTGTCTACAATGAAGATGTAAAATGTAAATGTCTAGACAACACTTCGTAACGTTCATCCGGAGTCAATGGGTGCCGACAGGAATAACCACTTTAAGGGTTCTGCGACATAACACAATATGTGTTAAGCTTGGGGATTGTCATTAACATTTTTTTTCAAAGATCTTCGTCTTGTCTAGCTCATTATTGTCGGGCATTGCTTTAACTGTCTTTGGTAAAGTAAATAGAGAGGGTTTTGTCCGTTAACTCTTTCTTCGGTTTGTTTCCTTTGGCTCGCCGTTCATTTCACGCTTTTCAAAATCTATGAATTGCGTATCAATTAATTAAGGCATTTGTTAAGTGTCTACGGTACTTAAGGTGTACCTGTTCTCACTCATAACTTGGAACTGGGTCATATTATGTTGCACTGACCCCTCTCCGGCTGTATCTCCCTCTCTCTCTCTTTCTCTCTATCTCCCTCTTTCCTTCTCCCCCTCTCTCTCCCCCTCTCTCTCCATCTCTCTCCCTTTTTATCTCTCTCTCTCCTTGTCTCTCTCTTTCTCTTTCTCCCCGTCTCTCTCCCTCTCCCTCCTGTCAATCTCTTTTCCTCTCTATTCTCCCTCCCTCTCTTTCTCTCTATCTCCCTGTCTCTTTCTTTCTCTCTCTTTTTCTAACCCCCCTCTCTCCTTGCCTCTCGTTCTCTCTCTCTCTCTCTCTCTGTCTATCTCTCTCCGTCTTTCTCGACTCTCGTTGTCTCTCTCTCTTTCTCTCTCTTCCCGTCTCTCTCTTTCTGTCTATCTCTTCCCGTCTCTCTCTTTCTGTCTATCTCTTCCCGTCTCTCTCTTTCTCTCTTCCACTCTCTCTCTCTCTCTCTCTCTCTCTCTCTCTCTCTCTCTCTCTCTCTCTCTCTCTCTGTTGGTTGGGTTATAAAGAAATCGTTTGTTTGAGAAAGCGAGGTGCTCTCTGAAAGTATTCATATTACGAAAGCTGTGCGGCAACAGCAACAACGATAAAAATCGTATGTCTGCGCACGCTGCATGTGTCTGTACAGAAAATCTACATGATGAGCAGTTAGTGCAAACTCAAGGAGCATGGAGAGAGAATAGTTCCTACACTCATTCTCTGGTGTAGATGACGTGCAAATCTGATTTCTTTCAGTTCTGTGGCCTGCAGTCTGAATGGGTGTGGAAAATTTAGATGTAAGACTATCCTTTACAGAATTCATATCTGCCAACTAAATGCCATAGTACGTTAAGCTGTAATTTATTCACACGAGTCTTTACATTACTGGCCTAACTTCCTTCAGGGTTCACCTTGCTCAGCAGTGAAACCAAAGTAACAGGAAGTTTTTTGTCGATTTTTTGAGGCTCCTCGTATTTATTCTCTTACGTCAAACCTGGTGTTTACGTGAAAACTTGAAGGGAACGTTATTTTTTGTGGGTTCGTATTGTAGATAAGAGATAACACAAATTTATCATGGGTGAACATATTGTTGAGTGCCAGATATGTCACGTGAATAATATGTCACATTACGTCAAATTACACTGGCCTCCTCCATACAAAATGAAATCATACATTACATGGCTGAACAAGTACATGAAAAAATAACAACTACGACAACAAAATGTACGGTCGAAAAGCCCTAAGTGAAAATGATTTATTTTTTTATTGGTTGATTTTGAAAGAAAATAAAATGGAATTTAAACAAACCTGGGAGAGTTTGGTTATCAAAGTGGGAATCTAATGGGCGTTGTGGGGTTTAATGTACATTATATAAAGGCTTCAGTATCCGTTTCTGCCAAGTTTACTTCTCCTTTATCTCTTTACAATCTTTGTCTAATGCCAGTAGACAATTCTGCCCTTGTTCATGTTGACGAAGGTTTTGGATAACAGCTAGTAAAAGCTATCACCAGCCACATAAAATGCGGTGAAATTCCAAAGCTGACAAACATAGGAAGACAAAACAGACCAAGAGGCAAGTTATCTCAGCACTGCACACCACAAAAATCTGACTTAAAGGATACATCTAATGTTACAATCATTAGCATCTTCTGATGTGATCTGCAAACTTTCGTGGTCTTCAAACTCTGGAATGGGAAGAAGCATTCGAAATTACCCTTTCATACAATGCGGTAGCTGGAGGTTACTTTTCCTAGATGAGAATCCGATTGATGGGTGGAAAGAAATTTGATTTATTTCATACTATAATGGAGCTCTAGTGTGAACGTGTAAAGCACCTACAAAAGCCCAGAGTACGTGACCGAAAATTATAGAACATCGTGTTCTGCCTTAGTATTTCATGATAAATTAGGTGGACATGTCCGTTTTTTAGGCAAAATTCCGTCTTTAATATAGTCTAGTTTTTTAACGTTTTTTTTAGCCACAAAAGTGCAATTTCGTTTGGTAAAATGAAAAGGTATGCTCGGAAATTTCGTACTTTGCCTCTCTTTGCTCTTCGGGAGTAATGGGAAAAGGGGGGGGGGAGGCGTAAGGGGTGTGGGAGGGGAGGAGAGAAAAAGAGATGGGCAAGGAGAGAGGGGGAGGTGAGGAGATGGGAGAAAGAGGGAGGTGGAGTTAGGGAGATCAACTAGATGCAAAACTTACGCCGAGAATTCCGAAAAAACACGAAATCCAGAAACATGCGGTTTTCGCGTAAATCCTGTTAAAACAATGTGGTTTTCGATGGACGAATCAAATTATGAGTTCCTCTAATCTCTTCTACTATGCTCATCGAGCACAATTTTGAAAGCCGAGCACTGGCTTTTCTTGCCGATCATTTGTGATTTTCCCTAACAGTGCTTTGCGCTGCGCACGACATTCAAAAGTGTGTGTTCACTAAACAAACTATCCAGCACGCAGGCCTTAGTGCACAGACTCCTATGATGGAGTAAACGTGACAGTCTAGTAACGTTGCCATGCAACCAGAGAGAAACGGGCAGGGTTCCATAATGATCATAATCCAGTAACAGGTGTACATCCCGAGCAACTCCTGGTACCTCAGATTGTAAAGGATAAGATAAGCCAGGGTAAATAACACATGCACAATGATTAAACCCCTCTCTCAATGTTGCATGCCCAAGCCAAGGCATCACACTTACACACAAACACACACACACATGCACGCGCCCGTGCAGTCCTTCTACGATAGAAGCACCAAAAACGAAACGACCTTAATTACAATGTGTGGACGAGTATGTGCGTGTGTTTGTGTGTGTGAATGAACCTGGGTCCTCTCTCGGCCTCAGTGAAGTGCTCTTATCACTGGGTCGATGATTGAATCTCAGATAGAAAAGCTCATAGACTTACCACCGAACGCCCGCAGAGAAAGAGAGAGAGAGAGAGAGCGTGAGCGCGAGCACATACACACACATTTTATTATTCGAGTCATTATTAAAAAAAAAAAATTAAGACCACCTATCAGTAAAGTGTTAGGAAGAGGCGCGTGTCTCACTATGCAATTCATAGAGCAACGGAAGACATCTATCGCCACTAGTTCCTGGTGTTCAGATTAAATATTGCTGGTAAAATAAAATTCTCTGTTTGCTGAAAAAAAATATCAACAAAATAAATAAATAAAATACAATCAGAGCATTATTATATTATAGTAAACATCGCGGAAACCAATCTTGTTCTATCCTCACCCATAACAAAAGCGCTAAAGATGAAACCTCATCCTCGATGTGTCTGCACATCATCTCCACTGGTAACTTTCTCTTTTATACAAACACAGTAGAAGTGAACAAATCACTGATGTTATTTCAGGCAGTAACAGACAATTACTTTCTCACAGTAAATAATGATTCTCTTGATTTTTATCCTCCTACTGAGCCTCAAATCCAAGAAAGCCAACTGGCGTCTGTAAGTATTTATATTAAAGTCTCCACTGGACGTCCAGACCACTTCAGTCCAACAGTATCACACCCACCGACCACTTCAACTTGAGCTGTTCAGACTCCGCTATTCTGACTTCAGGTACTATACCATCCTGCCATTCCACAAGATCAGACGTGATAACTGAAAGACATTTTGAAGATTTGGACACTATTTAATCTCGCTCGAACAGCAAAATGAGACTTTGTTCCTATTTTGGCACGGTCATCAATGCAAAAGTGGCGTACGCTGTCGTCGACTTTTGCCATTCCTATCTTTTTTTTTTTTTATCTCTTCCAGAAAGTCAAAGTTCATTAATTCTTTCTTTTCTTTGGTTCCCATGTTGCTATGATGCTGTGATAGCTTTAGTTTCAGGGAGTATCCTCGTCTCTTCATTCATCTCCAATATGCAATTAACATCTTGGCTGTACACTTCCGTATCTTGAAAGTGTTAAAGAATCATAAAAATGACAAATTGCGTTATTTCAATGCAATATTAACCAGGACATCAGTTCATAACACAAGGCTCTGTGTTTCAGAATAATTTGGTTCCGTCATAATATGTTGATACGGTTTCAGGTGGCGCCAGCATAATACACAGACGTCGAAAATATTAGCCTACATTGAGACACTAACAAATTTGAAAAAGACAACAAAAAACACTGTTTATGGAAGGGTTGGATATGAGCTGCCCAGCAGTTTCAGACAGATACACAAGCAGGAAATTGTTTCTTGATTATCCCCGAGTACGTGGGAAGCAGGAAGTGCATTTAAGGACCTTTCCACTTTTAATATCCTATATCATTTTTAAATAGCATTTAGAAAGTTATGAAGTCATTATCTGATAGCTAATTGGACAATCTAAATGATGGCAGCAACACTGACCCCCACAGGATAAATTGTCATAAAGACGCCAACGGGAGCAACAAAGTGGATTTTACCATAACTGCAAAAATAAAAAAAATATTAAAACTTGTTAACAATGGCAGCATTGGCATACAACACTAGGGACAAAGATGTTAACAAATACGAGAAAAAAAAACCCCGCTAGAATGACTGATTGTTTTAAAGTTATTCCAGGGGGTATCTGGGACTCCATCTCCCAAACCAGCTCTTAGCGCCATGTAAACTGTTCGGGTAAACTTATTCTTTACTGGAATTTGAATGTCCTGGTTTGGGGACAAAGGCTTCTGACCTCAGGTCACCAAAGAGCACTTTCTGACCCCAACTTAGAAGGATTCGGAAGTGTGACACAGAACTGTATCAGTCGCTGCTGATCAATCGTTCCACACCAGTCGTGTTTAGACCCATTAGCCTTTATTAACCTCTGTCCTTAAGACTGGGACAGATTAAAAAGCCATATGAAAAATAAGTAAAGCTGGAGGCTGTGACAGAGAGATCGATACAAGGTTAAAATCTCCCCCCTCCCCTTTTTTTTGTAAAAGCCGACGTTAACCAACAAGGTAATTTCGAAATAATACTGTAAACTTTGTTTTTTCTAACTTTGGCCACATTTCGGTTATGAACATTTTATGTGCGTGTAAGTTTCTGGAGTACATTTATGACCAGCATTTCAATAAAGGTTGGTGCCAGCAATTTCTGACTTGCTATCTGTAGACTAAAGTGTCTTCTTCTCTTGTAAAGTGGAATTTATGTTAGAAATATACCTATGAGCGTACTAAATATGGTCAATTTTTCCACAGCCTCAGCTTTTCAATTTCAAGAAATTCAGCGAATAAAACAAAGTACGTGTGGGGTTTAATGTCCTTTAAATTTGTATCTTCCGTATTCAGAAGCTGTTTATAAACGTTTAAGACTGACAGAACATGTTTTCCTTTGCTCTTATAGAATAGAGACATATTTGTAAGTATATTGTATTTACTGATTTCTATTTCTTTGCTCATCTAAAAATTAATTTAAAAAAACAGTTACAAAATAAACTGACTACTCAGGCTTAGTACACTCTAGATATAGATGTGTATGGACTTAACTAACATTTGCCGTAATCTCATATTCTAAGTTTATCACTCACAAAAGCACACCTGAAAGATAATAATTATGATATATACCTTCCTCCATAAGTTGATAATATTGCCCGTGTTTCATCAGTGATTGATGACTTTTAATATCCCTGAGCGCAAAATATGATTTCATTGGAGAGGCCTGATAAGGGTGATTAGCGCCGAAACCTGCACGGCAACCTGTCTTAAACAGCGGGCAGCATATCTCAATAGTTGGCAGATCAATGTAATGACGTCGACAAATCTAAAACTCCTGTGTGATCTAAGTCACACAAGATTTATGCTAAAGTACAGTAAATGCGAAATTTTGTTTAGATTGTTCAGAATCTGCATGCTATCTAGCTCTTCAGCAAACACGATAGGATAATTGATTTTTTAAATTAAGTTTTTTTTTTAATTACCATCAGAATTTAGCTTAAGTGAATGTGTTTTATTCAATGGTCAGTTCTGATTAGGACAAAGATGAAGTACCCGATTTCATCGGGAATTTCTGCATGTTTGCGAGAACAAATCATTCTGGCCGAGAATTACCCTACAAATCATTTGAACAACAATCTGTGTGTGGTCTGTTGGCAATCGGTGTTTCATCGAAGCGTTTCAGCAACGTTCCAAGGGCGATTCGATATGAAAAAAACACTTATCATGTTCAAGATACAGAATTGTCGGCTTTCTTTAGTTGTTGTTGTTGTTTTCCAGTCTGCTTGTATTATCGAAAGCGTCCAAGAAGAAAGAGTTTTAGGTCTGCAGCCAGCTGGGAATCCTGTCTTGCCGTTGGTTGTCACAGCTTCTTTGACGCCACTGGTCCAGGTCTTCCTTGGTCTTCCTCCTGCCTTGTATGCAGAGAACCGGCTGGGAGATTGGCATTCGTAAGAGGTGTCCAAACCATTTTATCCCCTGCAGCTCTATATGTCTGCTTCCTCTGGCAGACAAAACGCTTTTTATCACTTTTCATCTTAAGTTTTATAACCCCAAGAATAAGTGTAACTCAGGAACATGTTATCAACGCACGAGACTTGACC
This sequence comes from Onchidella celtica, assembly GCA_963931925.1. Lineage (NCBI taxonomy): Eukaryota > Metazoa > Mollusca > Gastropoda > Systellommatophora > Onchidiidae > Onchidella > Onchidella celtica. Next base: position 29,428,174 of record OZ007571.1, on the reverse strand, counting down.
GCGGCTGGTGATACTTCACTTTGCAATCCCTCAGTCTGAACAATGTAGACCAAAGATTGTATTGATTAATTTGTGATTACTTGATTTTTGACTCATTTTTTCTCCACCTTTATTTCTCCGTGCATTTAATTTCAGGCGAGTGCACTTCACAAGTCAGACATTTGTTTTATACATTATTCACAGGGTCGCCCTGCGCCGTCACGTGATCCCTAAAGTACCCTTTGGAGAGCTGAGTGAATCAATGCTTTGCTGACGATTCCTAATGGGATCTATTCATCATGGTGCTGGTTGGATGCCAACATGGCAAACTCAGGGCTTGCTCACCTACAGGGGGAAGGGGGGAACAAGTCCACCAATCAGGTCGCTCATCTTGCAACTCGTGCATTCAGTGCAAGTTTTTTGTGTTTTTTTTTATTTTTTGGACAAAACTGAAAACAGCAGTGTCAAACTAGTGACAGGAGGGAGAGAAACAAAATTTACAGCGTTCAGAATATTTTTCCTCTGTGAAAGGCAGTTAGTACTGAACTGCTTAAGATAGATTTTTGACTGACTGATGTCCATAGACCTGCTTCTCTGTTATTGTTATTATTATTATTGTTATTATTATTATTATTGTTATAATTATCATTATTATTTGTTCATCATTAATAATTATGTTTGTTTAATAGCCAATGTATTTGTCGTTACCCCAATTATATCTTTTCTTTTTGTATTTGTGCGACCCTCCTTTCTTTATATCTTTTTTTTTTTATTTCATCACTTGACCCATTTTATTAATTTTGTCTACTATTGTCAGTATTATTATATCACAGGCTTTCATGACATGAGATTTATATATCTTTCTGATTTTGTGTGCACCTTTGACTTCTTACAGCACGCTCTTGCATATGAATTAGTGCATAACGTAACAAACACGTACTGTACTTGTATGGTCAAATTTCGACAGAGAATGACCTAAAACAGTCACTCCGTAAAAAGACTATGAAATTTTGAAATAAATATTATCTGGCCATAATAGGTAGACTCACCTGCCTATAAATTATAGAATCTGGATATTAGTTGAAATGCAAAGTAAAAGTAAAATATAATAAAATATATCAAAAGTTTGTGAAATAAAATGTTAATCTATTATCCTAGAAGGTCACAATCTGGTATCAAACAGTTTCAAAGTAAACAGATTAAAATGCTGGAATGAGTACCAATATTAAATAGATTAATTCTTTCTGAAGTTCATAAGACCCCATGGTACGTTCTCGAAACGCGTACATATCTTTCATTCAAAAATAATTTTACAAAATAAAAATCATACACAAAGTTATATTAAGGGTTTCGAAAAAGGCGTTTCTTTGTTGCCATGTCGCCAGCCCTAGCCATCTGTTCGCCTGAATATGTAAATATTATTGAAGATAAAGCGGCGTCCCTCCATCTCTCTCTCTCTCTCTCTCTCTCTCTCTCTCTCTCTCTCTCTCTCTCTCTCTCTCTTTCTCTCTCTCTCTCTTTCCCGTCCTCTGTCTGTCTGTCTCTTAAGAACTCTGTCCTCTACAATTTGAATCAGATGTCTGTTCCACATGCCACTCCAACCATCTGCCTCTGGGACCGGGGTCAAAAGGGTGGAGGTCATTTCAAGTCAGCGCCAGCCACTCCGTCATGCCTGCCGGAACCGGAAATGAATGGTTTTGCCGGAAGAGAAGTTGACCTGTCACTACGTGCATTGGGCAGTCTCAATTTATCTGGGCACAGTAACGTTCGTGGTCGTGGGCAGAATTATTTATTATTGAAGTTTCTATATACTCGAATACTTTCCCTGCAGAGAACAGTGAGCAGCTATAGTGTTTCCTCTATGAGTGGTCTGTAGGGCTGTCATCAGATCGGCTTGTTTTCGTACCGGGAATAATAATATCTAGAACTGGATTTCTGTGTCACTTCGTTTGTGAGTCAAGACATTTTTTGGTCTAACTTTGACCTCTGAATCAAACCTGAATCAAAATTCGTTGTTAATTAAGTATATCTAAGTACATCTTACACGAAAGTCGCTGTTTTTTTAATACTCTTTTGTGGTGAAAAGAGTAGAGACACAGGCTTATTTATTACCAGATCATTAATCTGCACTCACAAACATTGTGCCGAACTACACACTTTGCTCTTCGTCTTAAGATACGCAGTTTAAAACTATAATAATAATGAGATGAAATACCAAGAGTTGCCCGGGATAAGTCTGTTTTCGTGCGCCCCCCCCCCTCCCTCCCTCTCTCTCTCTCTCTCTCTCTCTCTCTCTCTCTCTCTATCTCTCTCTCTCTCTCCTTTTCTCTCCCTTCTCCTCCCCCTTCACTCTTTGCGTTTTTTTTTTCCTCTACAAGAACCTGCCGTGGACGCCACAGTCATAAATAGACTACTACTCGATGATCTGACACTACTTCTGATTCACTCTGCTATGGTGTGCATGTGTGAACATTAATAATACCCCACCTGCTAATGGCTTGGCGGTCTGCCTTTCTAATTTTAAAAAAAATGAATAATAACAATGATATAAAAAAAAATGACTGGACGCTTAGTATAGCTACCTGTAAATGGTTGTCTTCTGAGCTGAGTTTCATTATTGTAGCCTGTATACTAATGGTGAAGCGTGTACATTATAACTTTTCAGGTTTGGCTAATTTGACATGACAGATAAACAGTAGGCCATAAAGACAGACAGACAGACTAAATGAGAGTTTTATTAACATGTCCATGAAGGGTCTTGCATAAATATACTCGTTCCATAACTTTTTGAGTAATAGATGACTCTTGAATTCATAGTCGAATACCACAACTTAATGACTGTGCCCATCCATGGTGGCGATACAAAAGCTTGTTTTCATTGGCCGAGGAAACAATAGAGAATAACCACGGAGAAAGTTACCCTCGCCCCCACTTATTGACACGGAATTCAATTTCCTTCTCAGTTGGACTTAAATAACATATCGTTTATGCCCATGACAAAGGACAATGAAGTAAATGACACGTGTAATAATTACTGACAAAGACATTTCCAAGTGGAATGTTGCCCACTCTGAGATTGCAGGTCTGTGATAGCGTGCAGGTTGATCAGAGGGGTCGTTACTCTATGTGGGGAAACACAACTTGGGAAAATTAACCCATAGATAGTCAAGTTTTGGGGGGGTTTAAACTATTGAACTAATCAAAACCTATCACAGATTCTAGAAAACAAGGAATATGGAACTCTATAACAATATTAATTACCAATGTTAAAAGGTCCATTAATTGTGATTTAATTCAGTTCTAGGTCACAAATGGACGTCCGAAACATCCAAATAAATCAATTAACACTGTAAGGGAAATTGTCCCGATTTTGGTGACAATTACAATCGATCAATTTGCTTTGTAGGGGATAATCTCTTTCGTCTCTCCCCACCCCACCCCCACTTTTTTCCCCGGTTAGCTAGCCGTACTGTGAGCTAAAGTAATTATTTTTTCCCATTTCGTAAATACACAGACTAACGAGTTCATCAAAATGTTACAGGCAAAATGAGTCAACGAAAATTACCACATCATTAACTTCAGGGCCTTTGCAACGAAATGGACAATGTAACCTTTTCAATTATGCATTGGGCGGTGGCATAACACAGAACGTATTAATTTTGGATTATTTTGTTTTCTTTGTTTATTCATCATTAGTGTTCATAATGGCATTCTGGTGGTCTGCATTTCAGACAAAACCATAAATACTGATAAGTACATTATCTTTGTGATTCAAATCAGTGTTGGGAATGGACTCAAAGTGTCAATAGTTGATACGCGTATCTTCCTCTTATACACACCAGTGTAGAGTATCCATATTCTTTTTGATGTGCATAATGTGATACTTACTGCATATTTTGATAGTTGTCATTAGGGTGAAATATTTATATTACTTTCAGTTACTCAGTCAGGATGACAGGTTTACCATGTCATTTGACATGATTGTGCTGAGATGATATAAATATGGTAGATAGCCAGTCATTTGCTTTGTTACGTTTCACTTCGTTTTGCTTTGCTTTGTATGTGTTCCACTTTGTAGTCTTCTGTTTTATTACATTTTCGCTTTGTTTTATTTTGCTCTGTTACATTTCGCTTTGTTTTGTTTGCTTTGCTATCTTTCTCATTGTTTGCTTAACTTCGTTGTTGTTCACTCCGTTTTGTTTGCTCCGCTTTGCTGGCTCGTTTGCGTTTTGCTCTGATACCATTCTTTGTTGCTGGAAGTCCTACTCATACAGAGCGTTGCGGTCGCATTTTTTGTCACTTATTGTACCACCTCCGCCTCCCCTCCTCTACCCCCAGCCCAGACAACAACCCAATAATAGCACAATCCTGTTTGCTCATGTCCCACACGTGAACCCAAGCAGAATGAGCTCCCTTTGTCTCAGGGGAGAAAACTGATGATAGTCGACGAGGGTGACGGGATACAGTTATTTGCTCATGGCGGGAATGTGCCGTCCTGGAATGCCCTCTCATAATAATATAATATTTTTCTCTGCGTCTTTCTTTCTGTCTTCCTTTTTCTTTTCTCTTATTCTCCCCGTTCGTTTACGTATCATTCACACCGTCCCGTTTCTTTTCTCTGTTCACTGTTTTAGCACCTCCTAAGATTATTCTCTGTATCGTTTTTTTTTTCTCTGTGATCCTATTATACCATTCATAGTTTCTTCATTATTATCATCCACTCTGCTTCGTATGTATTTCACTGGGTACCTTTTTTTTTCATTAAATGCTTTACTTATTTCTTTCACCATTATCTTCTCTCTCTCTCTCTCTCTCTCTCTCTCTCTCGCTCTCTAGTAATACTGGTTCGATAATTATGATGTTAACCGAGAAATCTGTCGGTATTTCCTGCATCAAGCGTTTTTTTAGTACTCAGGTCTTTTAGCTATTGTCTGCACTGCAGAATCTTTATCACTTTCTCTATGTAATTCGCTTATCGTATATTATCTTCTTTCTCTCCATCATTTCTCTCACTCGCTCACTCTTTCAGCCTCCACGGCTCCATATTTGGACAGATGAATAACGAATTGATTCCAGGAGCGAGGAACAGAATGATTTGTGAATGGGACAATAAATGGCATTCTTATTTTTTCCCTCCCATTGATCCAGTGACTCATTTCACACCCTCTGTTCTATTCTGTGCACCCATGAATCAATGACTCCTAGAGTCATCCCGTGATTTCCTCACCCCAGGCATTGACTCATTCGTTTTTCACACCCATACCCTGTATTTAACTATGTGTAACCAAATGCAATTCATTCATTTTTCACTTACTTATCCATTCACTCATTCATTCACTTTTTCGCTCATTCACTCGCCCACTCACTCGTTTAATGTTTTCCTCATTAACTCATTCATCCACCCCAAATTTACCATCTCTACAGCTCAACCACTTCAAATATGGATTATTTTTCGAATTTCAAGTGATATGTTCCGCATTCTGTAGCTCCCGTTGGCCCCCGTCGCTCCCTGGGATCTTTTTGTTTCTCGGGGGCCTCAGTATAATGCTGTCGGCCCCCTATCGCTCCCTGGTTTTCAGGGCCACAGACTTCAGCTAGGAAATTCCTGAAGACTACCAGGTTGTGGTTTTGTTCTGAATCATTGTACGGACTGTTTCTGTGAAGCAACTTCTGTCTTTTTGTTTGTTATCTGAATAGTTTTTGGTACCTTCCGCCCTCAGTACTTTTTAGTTTTGACTATCTGTACTCAAATGCTTGTGCAAAGAAATGAAGAACGTTTTTTTTATAAAAAAAAACTGGGTAAGTCAAATTGTGCAAGAGTTGTAGCCCCTTTCAGATGGCCATTCAAAATTAATGTAAGACGCGGTGTAAGTGTTCATTTAGAACTTGCTATGTCCCCTCTCAATCTTCGGATAAAGACGGGACATAGCAAGTTTTAACTGAACACTTACACAGCATCTTACACAAGGTTTGAATGGCTATAATTATGAAAAGGGCCACAACTCTTGCAAAATTTCACTTATCTAGTTTTTGGAAAAATGCTCTTCAAATGCATATCGATCTTAAACGACAGCCACCATTCCCTGTTTCATCAAATTTCTAGAAAAACTCACATGAAAGCAGAGAAAGATGCTGAAGATTGTTTTTTGCCTTCCGCCATTCGCCTCAACAAGAGACTTTAGCTAGGTGTGTGCCATTATTTCACTCAAGTTCCTTACCATGTCACTTCGCGAACGCCTTTTACTGAGTTTACTTGAGTTGCGATATTTGTTTATGAAATGAAGCGTAAGATGTGTGTACCATGTATGTGTTCATAAACACTCTGTGAAAGAGAATTTCCCTCTTGGGATGATACGTCATTCTCATTTTATCTTATCATTCCAAACAACAACAAAAGAATAATACACACGAACGTGTAGTAACTATTTCAATATGTAACTTCACCCCCCCCCCCCGCCCCCACCCACCGCCCTCCCCCCACCCATTCCCCCAACTATGCTGTTTTTCGGGGTCTCAAGGTTTCTCCACCCGTGACGTAACAGCTGAAATGTTGAAAGTCCTGAATCAAGGTTTCTCCACCCAAGTATCGACATACCGTGTTGGTTGATATTCGAGTATACTCGATTATATTTCTCCTTTTCGACATATAAATAACTATTGAAAAATAGTTAATGATATGTGACGGGTTAGGGTTAGGGTTAGGATTAGGGTTAGGGTGACGGTCTCCAACCCCTAACACAGAGGGAAAATGTTTTGTATTCATTCACATTCATGCCACTTACTTATTCTCGAGATATAATAAATATTCGATACGATGGTTTGGGTGGAGAAACCTTACAGTATTTTTGATGACGCACCCGAGAACAATGGACGGGTGGAGGAAACCTTATGCACCATTGTTTTTCAGTCACCCTGAACTCAGACGATACATAATCGTTCAAACGGATGGCGGCTGACGAGCTTCCGAACTCCTCTAAACTGTTTCGTGAAGCCAACGCTGTACATTATTCCATCAATTTAACTGACACGCAATACACAGATTATGATAAATTTTAATGTGAATCTGTATTGATTAATAAACTAATGCTAGATTGCTGTGTCAATATCATTTTTTCTACCCTATAAGGTCTATGAAACTTCTATAATCATTTCAAGGTATAATCACACCTGAACGTTTCTATGATAATAACATGGAGCAGTATTTTTTTTTAAAAACTGTTAGAGTATCTGTCTGTCTGCCTGTCTGTCTGTCTGTCAGTATTTTGACCTCCTATCTATCTATCTATCTATCTATCTATCTATCTATCTATCTATCTATCTATCTATCTATCTATCTATCTATCTATCTATCTATCTATCTATCTATCTATCTATCTATCTATTTATCTATCTATCTATCTATCTGTTTATCTATCTATGTACTTGTTTGTCTGTCTAACCATACCTTCTTGAAATGTTATGTTTATAAACTGCATGATGTGAAGAGCATAATGTATCGATCATAAAGCCATGTCCCGGCCACATGGTCACAATTGAGAATCATTTTTCTACTTATGGACTCCACTTGACCTCAGACTAAGGATGGTTGGATGCTAAATTTGACAACGGAGCATCATCGATAGTCATTACAGACAGAAATGACAGTAGTATCTCCAGGGAATTTTACAGTGCTGATCAGAAATATGAGAGGAAACGAATATGGAAAACTAACAGCCCAACCTCCTGTCACTGGCTTAATGGGGAAATCTGATGTTCCACAACACTCCAGCTTGCTAAATGGATTACTGTGACATTGCATGTTAATACGGAGAGGGGGGTACCTTTTCAACCAAAATTGTCAGATTCTGATCGATCCTTCGGGCAAGGGGTTTTCCATTGGATGTTTTGGGCTTTGCACTGTCCATATTGCCGAGTTACGGAAAAAGACAGTATAACAATGCACGTTTTAACAGCATATCATATAATGAAATTTGCTCTTTTTTTTTTCCTTCTTTCTGTGTTATAATTTTAAATGACTGATAGTTCCATTTTGTCAATATCATACAATAATGGAAGCTGGAGGATGATATTTTATAACTAGACAACCAATAATTATAAAACTTTGCTTACTGCCTCCAGTTTCGACGATGAGCTACGTGGACACATTTATTTCAACAAGATTTTTAATATTATTTAATAAAGATTTTTTGTTTAAACCTGCAATGAAAGAGATGTATTTTCATCGAGTAGAATCAATAAGCGTTATAAGAAATTTCATACTTCGCCTCCCTTTTACTCTTAACACTTTGCTGGCAGAAAATCAATCGTAATTAAAATATCACATCTCTGTATTCTCCACGTCAAGGGGCTAAGTAGTAGTAAAAATGGAACACAGAACAAAATGGAGCATAACAAGAAAAGATTTCTGTGTCTCCTGTAAAACTTTCTTTTTGATACTATGGTCTTTTTCCGAAACACGTAATACGGCAGAATAGTGTCGGCCTAGATAAACGGAGCTCTGGTATAAATGCAGTTGATTCCTATCCATCGACCTCCAGACTCCAACCTGCAAGTGTATATATATCTCGTCCCAACAACCTTGCCACCTTAACATTTAACCCTTCATCTTTCTCCGTTAAAAAAATAAAAACTGGTTTTGTTTGTTAATTGGAGCTTTAATTTCTTGACTAAACAAAAGCGCATAGCATGCCTTCTTTTTTTAGCATTAATGACATCAACTGTAAACAGCATATTGCTGAGATTTCGACACCCACCCATATACTCCTCGCACATGATTTGCAGAGGCAAATAGTATTTTGTAAGTTAAAACCAGAAATCTGCGTTTCATTTCAACATGTCTTTATTACAAAAATGTTTGACACAACATGTGTCTATTTATCTATTTTAGAAGTCACTTATCTTAAATACCCAGATTAACTGTGTCAAGTTCCATTGTCCCTGTCTCCGCATTTAGCACTAGCATAGAGCCATAGTCACCTGTAGTCTTTGAAATGGAGCTCTCTTCAGATCAGATACTTTTCGGGTTTTGATGATCATTTACTCTCCACGTGAATACAGCTTTTGGTACTGATATGAACAAAACTAGCTGATGCCACAGTTAATATCTAGAGTAATTGATGAATATTGGTATGACACTCATTCATATAAACGGGTTTTAAATTATTAACAGTGATGTGAAATTACAAAGCACAGTAGAATGCACAGCTTCTTGGTGAGCTTCAGTGTCAGTGAGTGATGTGAAATTACAAAGCACAGTAGAATGCACAGCTTCTTGGTGAGCTTCAGTGTCAGTGCGCACCGAGGAATTTCGTTCACTGAACATGGTAACCTAATGTTCCGGTTGTGACATGTCGCCCAAACCCTCTTGCAAGCTAAGAGTTCAATAACTTGCGTATTTTGCAGGTTCTTCCTCGGCGGTGCCTAATTGCATGTTCGTATAGACTATAAGGCCTGCGACCATACTTCATTTGTTCATGCCAACTTTCAGAAAGACCAGTGAGTAAGCTTCGTGTCTATTAGTGACAAAAAGTTTTCCTGTATTTCTATGCCAGATGAGGTACCCTGCTTTGCTCGGGATAAATCTATCACTGGAATTATTGACATTTACCTCATCTCTTCCCAACCACGGCTGTTTTTATGATAAAGGTATCTTTTTATTTAAAATGCAACAGGGCACTGTCACTGTGATTTACGTCCATTACTGGTAGATGTGTCCGTTTTTATATTTGTGTCTCTCTATATTTTTTAAAAATTTATGAGCAGCATTTCTTTACTGTCTTCACGCCGCCGAGGTAAAGATGTCAGTGAACATGCGAATTGTTACCTTCTGTCGTCTTCAATTTTCCTCAATTAAATGGCTGGTGCAGTGTGGACGCTCGGCGTAAGGAAAACGTTCGATATACATTCTTTATGGCCAAGTGTTCTGCATCATTTTTTATGTACTTCAGTGCATAGGGCGTTGTTGGCTGTGTGCTCACAATTTCTAGAAGAGACACTCTTTTTGTATTTCGTACAGTTTAACATGGTAGACACCATGACTTCTTAATAATTCGGTCTACTTATTATTTTGAGAGCGCAAAGAAGCAAACTCAACATCAGGCTATAGTTTAACAAACAAAGAAAAAATCAGGTCCATTAGATTTAATGTGAAATACGAGCCCATGTAAAATTCCAAATAAATCCACCACACAGTTTTTGAGAAAACCAGGACTGATCCTGCTCATTCTGAAAAAAGACTCTCTCTAGCAGATGGAAGAAAGTAGATCATTCTGATGTTAACAGTTCACAAGCTGGTGCGCACCATGGCATGTCGCCCTGAACATGTATGGCCTAGCGTAAGCCTCTTTCAGGTTCAAATGATGGCGTCATGGGTTTATGCGTTCATTATTAATTTCATCTCCTCATCAGTGGTTCTCAACATGGGCAGTGTCGCCCCTAAGGGAGCGACTTTGAGTTCCATGGGGCGAAATTAAAGAAAGCGGGTGGGGTGGGCGAAAATAACGGAATGGGCGATTTTTTGGGGGGAGGGGGGGGCGAAAACGTAAATGGGGACGATTTGGGGGCAAATATGTTTCTGACAAGTGATTACTGTATTGCACAATGTCTTGACAAAAAAGTCTGTTCTTTTAACTTTCAAAATCCATAATTATTATCGTATCTATTAGCATTGCTGGTAACCGGTAGCAGGATAGGCCAGTCTGCCCCTTGGATTTTAGAGCAGAAAAAGCCATGTTCATTGGGTGAAGAATGCATTTTCTCTTTACAATGAATAATCAATACGCCTTTGTCATAAATGAAGCTTTGAAAAACCTTACATCGAGTCTCGTATGCGTTGTTTGTTGGGGATGAAGTAGGTTTTTGGGAGGGGGTTGGCGATGAAAGAAAATTTGGGGGCCTAAGGGTGCAATTGTGTGAAAAAGTTCAGAGCCACTGATCTAATACAGGTATGACAGAAATAACGTAGGTCCAAGGCCAACAATACACACAATAACACTTCATAAAACAAGAAGCTTGTCTGACGTTGACAGTGAATGGTTCATCGACGTCGGCCGCGTCCATTTTGCTGCTGCAAGACAATTAGAATGTTTGGCAATCTGTGTGGTCTGTATGTGCGTGGTAGTGTCAGATTTCTCTATTTGTGGATTGAAATAGCAGTTGATAAGGTTTTGTGAATTAGGTAAGTCTTTACTGGTCTTTTTCATTTCTTCGTGCGTCGTAAACCCGTGCTCGTTAAGCGACAGCTCTGTTGAAAAATGGCTAGCGCGAGTACTGTATCAGCCTGTTTCGTTCTCGATTAAGGCAATAATCCCGGACCGGATACCAAGAAACCGGTCGGAGGCCTAAAAATCTGTGACGCATGCGAGGGTGTCGCCGGAAAGGGGGGGGGGGGGATCAATTCATGGCGCCCAAAAAATATCTTGGCTGTGGAGAATTTACCTTCTGTCCATAGACGCGAGGAGATTACTGATTATTGAACTGAGGGGACAATCTTTAACTGTCCTGGACAAAAATCCTTTCATCGTGTCTGGTGGAGAAGAGGCCGATAACGAAACTGATAATCGGTAATGTGCCGATTTCAGTCGCAAACAGCGAAATTGCAAGCACATTGACAAGGCTGGGGGTAACGACACGATCGCAGCTGAAAGAAGAAAATTATAAGGACGAACAGGGCGGCTTGACCCGTTTTTAACATAGAGCATTTTTTTGGACTCTGATCTCTATCCACGCCTTACCACCGGTGTAGGTGTTCTGTCTTTCTCTCTCTCTCTCTCTCTCTCTCTCTCTCTCTCTCTCTCTCTCGCGCGCGCTCTTTCTTTCTTTCTTCCCCTGTCGCTTTATCTATCTCTTTTTTAGACATTGTCCATGAAAATAGTGTCCCTTAATTGTCGGGGCCTTCACGGACAATTAAAACGCCGATGATTATTTAAGACATTTCAGCAATATGACATTGTGTGTGTACAAGAAACCTATGTATCGGAAGCGAAAGCGAGTGAATGGATGAGAGAATGGACAGGTGAATTTTTTTTTTCTACCCAGATACTAATAGGAGCAAAGGTCAGATCATACTAGTGAACAGAAAGTTTCATCCTGTCATTTGATACTCGATGTATAGGAATTGAGTTCGAAAGACAAAATAAATTGTACACGATATTAAACTGTTATCGTCCAGCAAAGCCGCAGGAACGTGAAAGCTTTATAGAGCGGCTGAATGATATCATCAGTGAGATAGGCCAGAACAGTCTAATAGTCTGTGGAGATTTCAACATAATCTTAAACAATGATTTAGATAAGCTTATAATTTCGGGCGCTCCACATAGGAAGAAAGAAGTAGAAATGTTCTCAAAGTTTGTGCAGACATGGAATCTAGATGACTGTTGGAGGGAATTAAATAATGGCACAACAGAATTTACATGGTCTAGGAAGGAACCTTTCGCGGCCAGAAGACTGGATTATATTTTTTGCGATAAAGAACTAATGCCATGTGTAACAAATATAGAAATTAAATATTTTTCGTCCACAGATCATTGCGCAGTTACTATAGAATTTTTAGAACACAAATTCCCACTAGGCTCTTCTAGGTGGCAGTTTAATGCTTCATATATCAATAATAATAGTTTTTTTTTTTAATCATACGAATATATTTATATCAAATTTTATAGTAGATAAAGAACCGGATGGTTTAGATAACAGGACAAAACGGAAACTGCTGAAAGAAGCAATACGTCTAGAATGTATACAATATAGTAAAAGTCACCCAGTCAACAAATCTAACAAAAGTAAATTGGAAGTTGGAACAAGAAGTCAATGCTATATCGAAGCGTACTGCACAATTCCCGGATGATAAACATTTACAAGATGAATATGAAAATATGAAAAAGGGATTAGAAATTGAACAGCTTGCAAAAACTAGATCCAGAGTCAAATGGATGGAGGATGGAGAAAAAAAACACCGAGTTCTTCTTAAATTTGGGAAAACCCAGCGGGACATGCAATGTAATAAAAAAGGTTAAAAATGCGAATGGTGAAATAGTACGAGACCCAAAAGGTATTTTGGAAGAAACACAACAATATTATGAAAAACTTTAATACTAAAGAGGCATCAGTGACGGCAGGCAATTGGTGGTAAATTATATAATTTCCTAGTCGGTATAACTTATGACAGATTAACAGAGGAAGACAAAGAATGGTGTGATCTGGACATCAACTTGGACGAAATAGGAAAAGCATTACAATTACTGAATAATGACTCGGCTCCAGTATCCGATGGAATTACAGCTTGTTTTTATAAAGTGTTTTGGCGACTGTTAAAGAAACCGTTATATAACAGTTACAAGGTATCGATAGAGCATGGGGAAATATCAGTTAGTCAGAGCCGGAGGATAATTACTGTGATACATAAAGGCAACAACAGCAATCGAGAAGATCTTACTAACTGGCGACCCATCATATTAACAAAATAATGTTGACTACAAAATCTTTACAAAAGTTTTGGCGTCGAGACTGCAGAAAGTAATAAAAAGTATTGTGCATAACAACCAGAGTGGATTTATCGAAGGACGGACAATTACGTTACATATTAGACTGATTGGTGACGTCATAAATTATACAGACAAAGAGGGTGGGGGAGGGGGGGACTGGGGGCGGGGGGACTGGGGGCTTGATTGTCTCATTGAACTATCAAAAAGATTTCGACACAGTAGCTAAAGAGACAATATTGGAAGCGCTTGATAGATTTAATTTTGGTCCTAAATGTATACATTATATTAAAACAATGATAACAAACACGCACAGTGCAGTAAAGGGTGGAGAGTGGATCTCTAAATGGTTTAAAACCTAGCGAGGCGTCAGACAAGGATGCTGTGTTAGCCCACTACGTTTTATCTTGGTTGCACTTGTAGAAATGCTAGCATTGTAGCAATAAAACTTAGGAATAATGAAGAGATAAAAAGGTATCATGACTGAAGGAAATGTGAAAGATAATCTAAAACTCCTGCAATACGCAGATGACATGACTCTACTCTTAAAAGATAAACCGGATCTCTGTAGAGCATAGACAGTAACTGAACAATTTACAAATATTTCAGGGCTAAAACTAAAACCTAACAGAAAGAAATCAGTGGGAATATGGGTAGGAAGTTATAAACAAAGGGAGGAAAGAGGGGGGGGGGGGAATTACTTGGGTAGAAAAGGGAGGCAATATAAAAATATTAGGCATATATTTTGACGCGACGATGGAAGCATCTAACATCTCACAAATTTTGATGGAAAAAATAAACAGTATTAAAACTCTGATTCATAGATGGTCCAAAAGAAATTTGTCACTGTGTGGAAAAACTATATAATAGCAAAAAAACTTTTTGTCAAAGATAAACTATACTATCCAGGCCCTATCTCTATCACAGAAAACATTAGATCTACTTGAAGTGGACCGAATTATATTCAAGTTACTGTGGCAAAAAAAGTACTCAAATAAAAAGGCTTTCGAAAAAGTTAAGAGACACACTTTATGTAGAGAAGCAACTGATGGGGATTTAGGAGTAACAAGTATAAAACACCAGCAAAATGTCTTTCTTATAAAGTGGTTTAAAGAAATATGTTTACAGAAGTCATACCTAAAAACAGGAGTAAAATTAGCTAATCATTTCTGCAAAAAACTTAGAAAGCTTACCCTATTTAACAAAGTCGAATGTGAAAGCAAAGGAAGTAAAGGCAATAGGATCAATAAACTCAGTTTTTTCTTTTGCAGAATGTAATTAAAACTTGGTTAGACTTGGGAAATAAAGGATGGGGCAAAAGAAACTGATATTGATGCAAATAGTCTAGGTGGACAACCTTTATTCAATAACAATGACATTAGATCTAAAAATAAACCACTTTGGATAGAAAAATGGGTGACAGCGTGTATTAAATATGTATGTTAGATGTTTAAAGAAAATGACTGGAAAACGCTGCAAGATATTACTCAGATAACTGGACACTATCCTGGAATTTACTTTGTCTACTGGGCAATTATAAACGGAATAAAAAGAGAATGGGAGGAAATTTTTGTTAAAGTCAAAGCGGAAGACAGACCTGTCTTAAATACAGAAGACGAGATAGATGAAAAGGCAAAAGATATCTTTAAGTTAACGAACAAGGAAATCAGAAAGAAGTTAATAAATAACAAAAACTCCGCGATTTGTAGCACTGGATTCTGGAAACGAAAATAAGATATTGACATACAACCTTATTTTGGTACTGGTTTTAAAGCTTGTAAAGAATCCAGACTGAGGCTCGGGCACTTAAAGATTTTACATAACATTTACCCAACCAATATTCTCTTACAAAAAATGAAAATAAAGGAAAGTAATAAGTGCCAACACTGTAAAACAATCGATTTCATTGAGCATTTCTTTTTTCACTGTGAAAAACTGAAAGATTATTGGCCCTGTGTGGCTCAATACATCTTAGGTAAAATTAGGGAAAAAATTTAAATAAATAAGGAAACTGCACTATTTGGATTCATACGGGAAGATTTACACCACTTGGTAAACCAATTTATTACCGTTAATGACAAAAAACTCTCTACTACTGGTAGCCAAAATGTGCCTCGATAAAATAAAATATGGGAGATCAGTTGACCTGAAATTTGCATTTGAGCCAGAAATGCAAATAAGAGGAAAGTACCTTATGTCGACAATGGATAAATAAACAAAGCATGAAAGATGACTGGAACGCATGAAAGAGTGAGTCACCTGTCACCTGTCGTCTTCATCGTCATCGATGTTAGCTACTACAGTGGATGTCACGACAAAATCTCCTCCACCCAATCCTGTCCTTAGCTTTCCTAGTTAGTTCACTTATTTCCAGCTGGCTGACTTTCTTGATGTTATCGTGATATGTAATGGGTGGTCTTCCTTGTTTTCTCTTTGTTTCTGTCTTTCCTTGAAGGATTGATATCATAAGGGCCGTGCTTTTGTTTCGGGCCGCGTGGCCGATGTATGCAAGTCTTCTTTTATTTATTTCAGGTGTTATTCTTCTGGTGGTGCCAAGCTGTTCTAAGATACTTGTATTTGTTCTCCTTTCTGTCCAACTTATTCTGAGTAGCCTTCTGTAAAGCCACATTTCAGCTGCCTCCAATCTTGTTATGTCTGCCTTTTAAAGAGTGAGTAAGGGAATAAAAAACAAAAAAAGGGGGGGGGGGGAGGAGGGCAATGACGAAAAGATGAACATGCAAAAACCGGTACATGTAATTTTCAAGGTGCATGATGTAAAGCTAATGTACACTCATAGTCTACTATTATTATGTTACTGCTGATACTGTATTATCATGATTTGGTTAGAAAATATTAACAGTGACCATTAATAACGAATTACATCCTGGCATCGCTTGTGGCTTCCTTCTCTATATAATTTTTGTCTTTTTTTTTTTTTTTGTTTACCTTATCATGATTGTATTTATCTATCTAGTTATTTATCTATCTAATTTTCTACTTATCTAATTAGTTTATTGTTAATTGCCTAGGTTTATATTGTTCATGTCGTTCCTTTTTTTTTTTTTTTTTGAATTCTCATTACACCGGCTGCTTAAATACTGAACTGTAAAACTTGTCAGCTGATAATGAGAAGACCTGGAAGGTTCGAGAACAGCCGACAACACAGAGTTCAATGGTTGACACTTCTGGGACATAAAAGACTTCAAATGAGTCCGATCCCCGGGACAGTCATTATGGACAGTTATATCGTTAGGCACTTGTTTATCACCGGCATCTTATGTCATACTTATACATAATTATTCTCCTTGAACTCCACTACTCCATATCTAATTATGAAGATCATTTTTATGTGTTCGCTTAAGAATATAGTTATACTTCAGATATAAGTATCTATTTATTAGCAATCACTGAATCATGCACAAAATGAAAACATTGCAAACCGCATTTCAATCTGAGCCCTTTAAAAAAAAAAGCGTGTCTGAAAGCGACTGTGTTTTCTTTACTGCCACATCCATAGACTTTTCTTAATCTGGGCAAGCCAACAAGATAAACCACCAGGAGCTCCTCAAGTCAAGTAAATTGTTCCATCAATAATGTCTCCGTGACGCCACGAACGTCACCCACTTCTCTTTACCTGGCGTGCAATGAGCATTGATCGGTGAGTAAATGTTGCTATGTTGAGCTAGAACTGAGCACTGTCGAGATATCCTGCGATGTAGGACACAATGAGCACATTGTAAAGTTTGCAGATAATGAAAGACGGAGCTTCCTGCTTATAATGATGGTTCTGTGGAGTTGACATTAGAATGTGTTTCTGTCATGTAGTGTGTCAGACATTTCTGTGGAGATCATCCAAGGACGATTGTTGAGGGAATAACGATGTAAAGCTTTGGTGTAGATCCGTCAATAATTATGTTTCAGGTGACGATGTACGCTCAGTAGAAATAGCAGGCTACTGTTTAAGTCGATTATCATGGTTCTTTTTCTGAGATTATCATTTCGAGGGGTATTTGCCATATTGTTGTTTGCCGATTTTGAGGTTTTGTCATAAAAGTGGTTCTCTCACTCCTAATTTTATTATGTATAAGTGCCAGATGGGTGTATTTTTCATGGGCATTCTTATGCAGGTAACGAGTTTGAAGCGTACGGAACAAAACCCTGAATTTACACAACTTTTCAAACTTTCAATCCTCATTTTCTCGAAAATACCAAAATGCACGTACAACAATATGGAAAAATACTCGACGATTTTATTGTCGTTGAATGTTTTTTTTTTTAAGAAACATCAATAAACGCGTACATTTCCAGTCTTAAATATGACGGTACTCTGATCGACGTTAATGAAATAATGTTTTCATGAGTGTACATTGTGTCTGGATGTAAGGGGAATGGCATCACCCAAAGTTGTGATGCTTCACAGTAATGCTTTGCAAGCCATCCATAGGCGGCAGCACATGATGGGAGTTCAGAATGAAGATGTGTAGAAAGACTAAATAAAAGAATAAAATTTGGGAGGAGTGGAAGCTTTATGACGCCAGGCCAAAACAAACAACCAAAATATAATCACAATAAGTAACCAATGTTGATCTTTTCAATTCTTGCACAAAAGCGTTTTCATTGTGTAGGAAAATTTGATTCGTTTGCATACCGAAGAGGCCGAATTTTTGGTGCAAAATTAAAATTACTAAAACTCTTTGGAGAAAGAAACATAATATGATTGCTACAAAAAAGATGTGAAAAGCAGTATTTTATAAGGAATGTGCATATTTACAAACAACAATATTTTATGAACACATCTAAAATGTGTTCGGAGTGCGTCACAGAGACGGACAAGGATTTTTGTTGCATTGCCTATCGACAGCTTTGTTATTGTTCATCTCATTTTGTCTGTGTGCCCATGACGCCTTACAATTTTCGTCACCTCGAAAGACAAAAAGATATTCAAACTGTCTCATGAGCGGAGATTCCATGACGTCAAGTGGAACGACCGCTTTTGCTTTCAGCCGAGTCGATCAGTAAACAGAGCCTTGTGTTGAGCATTATCGCACTTCGTCTTATTTAAATTATTCTGGTATGTGTTCTAACTTCTATAGCCTGATAGATGCTCGTTTCGACAATGCATGAAAAATGATGTCTTTGACCTTTCTCACAAAAGACAGGTCGATTCAATAATTGTTAAACTGGACTTTTGACAAACACAACAACTTACCTTATATTTGATTAATTTAGCCTGGTTAGGCTTATAATAATCATGCATACAAATAGTGCTTGATGGCATTTGTTGGATAGCTATTGCATTCGCTAGATTACTACTGTATAGAATCAGTTACCCAATTTCAAAACGTGTCAATTTCTTTGGGTATATTCCATTTGCCGAACCGAATTAAGAAAAAGTACAATTTGCGGGACTTGTCATTTGAGGAACTCTTTATAGATGCTTTGTATCGATACAATTTTTAGAGACGCAGTTACCATGATGTGGCAAGAAGCGCTGAATGCATCATCTCAGAACCTAACATCAGTCAATTGTTTTAAAAAAAAATAAATGAAGCACACAGTCCGGGGCAAACTAACCTAAACGGGTGCGTAGTTAAAAACGTTGCACTTCGTTCATCAGTTTTGTTATGTAATTATAATATTTAGACAGAGTTATGCCGCTCGATTATGAACTCACTGTTAAAGAGTCATGTAAACAATCAGTTTGACGCAGAATAAAAACGCCGTCATATTGAACTGTTGCAGTGTTGTTGGCTGGTTAACAGATAATGCTATAGCAAAGCATAACAAGTTTGACACGATTTGTCTCGCTTTGCGTGAGAGGTGAAAATGAAGGCCTTATCATATTGCTTATAAGATGTGGGGTGTTACTCTCACGTGTGCCTTGTGATGAGCAATTGGAACAGGTGAGATATTCCCTATTGCTCAAAAAGGGAAAATTTTATCTGCCGAAGTTCAAATGTAAGTAATAGATCGAGTCGTATATCGAACTGGTTCTAATTCATTTATATCATATTCGATTGTAAAGTTAGTGCCGCAAATTGAATTTTTTACATTGTCGCGCGAACTGACCATATGTTGGTTCCGCAAATTGACGGCACCCGTTTCTTTTTAAGTTATTACATGAGTTATAGAACAATGTTTAAGACCCGAAACATGACAGCATGCGCATTATTTTTCCTTTCCAATCACCATCGTTTCCAAGAAAAGAGGGGAAAAAGCATGAAGTTTTTGTTTTGCGGTAAGGGAGAGAGAGAGAGAGAGAGAGAGAGAGAGAGAGAGAGAGAGAGAGAGAGAGAGAGAGAGAGAGAGAGAGAGAGAGAGAGAGAGAGAGAGAGAGAGAGAGATCAACGACCTGACTCTTTCCAAGACTACACACGTTCTCCTTGCATCCAGGCTGGCTTATCTATCGTTATTATTGACGTTTCTCCTCAGCATGGGTGCTCAGCACTATCGTTTTAAATGCTAAGCTTTCTTGGAGAGTTACTTGTGTCCGGTTTAATTACACCGTCTCTGAATGTATTGGAATTATGCCGATGGAAGAATTATCCTAGCATTTCAAACTTAAAAACACAATGGACAACTCAAGCGAACTTGATAAGTCTTTTCTACTGTACTGCAACACAGTATCTTAACATCCCAAATCATAAAACTAAAAAGCCCAATTCTAATGGCATGCCTAAAAAAAAAAAACAACGTAAGCTTATTTTGACACTCATAAATCTATAGATAAAAAGACATGCATTTCAATTAATTATTTACTGAAGACGATGTTCAGTTCTGGGTTGTACAATAAAGATGGATGCAATTTTAAACCACTGTTTCAAATTAGAGACGTTTTGTTTCTTATGGATATGCAATTTTCACAATGTCTTTGCCTTTCTTGTGCAAAGAAATTTATATCCATCTTAATGACAGTCACCATTACCCGTTTCATCAATTTTCTAGATCATCCAGGAGCAAAGAATAATATACATGAACGCAAACAGAAAAGATACAGAAGATCGCGTTTCTTTCCGCAGTTCTCCTCAGCAAGACACCTTAGCTGGATGTGTGCAACATTTCTCTAAGATTCTTTACCATGTCACTTCATGTATGCCTGTTATTGAATTGTGATAATGATGCTAAAGCTGTGTGTACCATGTATGTGCCCTTGAACGATCAGTGAAAGAGAATTTCCCTCACAGGATATGAAAACTATCCTTGACCTATCTTATCTTAAGCATTTCTGTGTTTACGTTTTTGTTTTGTCATTTTTCTGTTCGTTTCTAGAAACTCTCCTGTTCCAGCCACCGAGGTATGTGACTGCTGCTACTGTTGACCAGCGATGCTATACCAAAGTGAATGAATGTAATATGAAAACATCTCCATGGCGTTTCACTCAAGGCAAACAATTGCCTTTCGGTGGTAAGTTCCTCTGTCATAGTGATAACGCTTTGTTTTGTTGTTGTGTAAAGCGTTTATTCTGTTAGTGGTGTATCTACGGTTATGGCAGACACAGCCTCTGCCCTAGGCGCCATTTGAGGTGTGGGTTTGGGAGAGCCACCTAAGACACAGCATACTGTGCCTTGGGCGCCACTGCGCATTTTCTGTTAAAGTCAAACAAAACATCGTCGGATAGTTAAAACAGAATTTTGTTCTTGTAGTTTTCACGTAGTGGCATATGTTGTTAATGACAAAACCGACGAGCTTGAATTATGGTACCCAGCTGATTATGGTAAAGCCATTCATTAGATAGGTACCAGTGTTTAGACAGGTTCGCAATTCCAATGCCTGCCTAGGGTGCTATGTTCCGTCGATACGCCGCTGGCTTTGTATGGCGTGCAGTGTCGTAATCTCCGCTAGTCAATGTTTTCTCCTTCGGTGGCATCGTTAGAAGCTTTGATGCTGTCCACACCTCTGGTCATTTTTTGTTGTTGTCTCAGTCACCTATTTGATATCATAGCTGATTTGCACTGTTGTCGTACAATTCCACAGCACATGAAATGCCTTTTTTTTCCATTCAATCATTCAAGTCCGGGAGTGAAGGTTGAGTGGGAAAGCCAGAATTGGGGGGGGGGGGGGGGAGAAGAAGGGGTTGCTTGATGGGGCCTATTGGCACAAAATGTTACTATTTAAAAGAAGATTAATAAAAGTTTAAAATAAAAATACTCAGTGAGAAATTTGAAATAGATACATTTCCATCTGGCCTGGGCCTGTCACCAGCTTTGCAGGGGCCTTTAAGGGCGGTGTTATCTCTCCCCCCCCCCCCTCTCTCTCTCTCTCTCTCTCTCTCTCTCTCTCTCTCTCTCTCTCTCTCTTGGTGTTTGTATGTGTGTGTTTCCCTTTCTCTCTCCTTCCCTCTCTCTTTCTCTCCCCCCTCTCTCCCCCTACCCCCTTTCGCTCTCTGTCTCTCTCTCTCTCTTTGTGTTTCTATGTGTTTCCATTTCTCTCTGTCTTTCTTTCTCTCTTTCTCTCTCTTTGTGTTTCTATGTGTCTTTCCATTTCTCTCTGTCTTTCTTTCTCTCTTTCTCTCTCTTTATGTTTCTATGCGTGTTTCCATTTCTCTCTGTCACTCCTTCTTTCTTTCTTCTCTCTCTCTCTCTCTCTCTCTCTCTCTCTCTCTCTCTCTCTCTCTCTCTCTCTCTCTCCATCTATTTTACCTTTGCTATTAGGAAGCCGAAACAGACCGGGAGCAACACTTCTCAGATAGTTAGAACGTTTACTGCGGATGAGCTAGGCTTTAGATGTTGCTGTTGAGATGAAAAAGCAGGGGTTTTCTCTCTCCTTTTAATTGAACATAATTCTCCGTCTATATCGATTAGGACATCGGTAAGAGCACACCAGTAAACCACCAGTGACAGCTAAGTGAACAAGGACTCTCACACTTTCTGGCAAAAAGTCATAGCCTATACTGATATAACAAGATATTGTGAAATTCCCGTGTCAAAGGCTATAGTTAAAATCGCAACACCCAGGGACGAATGATGAGTTATGTAACTCCCATACTGCACACAGTGCTAAGAATCCATCGTGTGTGTATCTGTGGATATGAGACGTTCATAATAGTAGGCAGCTGTTTATCGTTGTTAGTTAATAAATTTCAGATGTTTAATATCTGTTAACAGGCCTATATATCTATCTATCTACCTACCCGTCTTTCTATCTGTAGCCATAGAGAGAATCTAGCCATTGTGAGAATCTAATCCAGAGAACGAGACGAAACACGAGATAGTCTTGGATCACAGCAAACATACCATTCGATCAATGGTGGAAAGTGCACAGCATAGCGTCGTCAGTGTGCAACATTTTCCTGGAAATCGCTAGAATGCATGAGAACTAAAGGATGCGGGGACACCCACATATGTGTTTAAAGACACGAATCACGGCCAGGAATAGTCAGTTGGTTTCTGCATTAATACGTAACTGTCCTTTTATGTTTTTCTGTTACGTTTTTTGCCACGGTTGATGTCATCATCTGATCAGTTTACACGACAGAGCCATGTGCGGGTAATGTCACGTAAACTCCTCTGTGAAGGAAAGAGTGCAAAAGGACTGTTTATCTGGTTATTTATTTATGTCTTTGTCTACTTTTGTTTATTTATTTAGTTGTCATCTGTATTTGGTTAGTATGTTTTTTAGTTACTTAGTTACTTAGTTGGATAGTCGTTCAATGAGTGAGTGAGTGAGTGGTTGAGTGAGTGAGTGAGTGAGTGAGTGAGTGAGTGAGTGAGTGAGTGAGTGAGTGAGTGAGTGAGTGAGTGAGTGAGTGAGTGAGTGAGTGAATTAGTCAGTCAGTCAGTCAGCCAATCAGTCAGTCAGTTAGTTCGTTAGTTAGTTATTGGTTAGTTAGTTTTCCATGTGCATTTATTTATGTAGTAATTTATTTGTAAGCTAAGACATGACAAGATAAGATAAGATAAGAATCACTTTATCAGCTTATCTCATGAGGAAAATTCATTTCTACAGAACGTTTAAAAGCACATTGTATAATACACACATCTTACGTATTATTACAGGAACATGTCTTAACCCAATAACAGTCAAAACACATTAACTAACATGGCATTTAACCTTACTGAAATAATAGCACACGTCTGGCTAGAATGTGTTGTAGGCGAATTGCAGATGGATAAAACAATCTTCTATCTTAGTTGTTATTCATTTAGTTTATTTATGTTTTTTTTTTTTTGTTGTTGTTGTTATTATTTATTTATTTGTTAAATATCTATCTATTTATTTCTACTTATTTGTGTAGTTTATATCTAATGCTGCATACTTTATAATGGATGATGGTCAATCACATGATTCGGAACTCTCTTCTACAAGTTTGCCAAGAGAATAAATGATTCAAACATAATCAATGGGTAACAGTTTTGCACATTTCTATTTCAGGATATCGTGGATGGCTACTTTTAATCTCCTTGATTGTATTTACGTTTTGCGTCTACATGATCCACAACGATCCATCACCTTTGCGCGCCCAACCTTCGACCATGGGCGGAATACCGAGAAACACAGCCAGGGGGCACCGCATCATGTACGTGAAAAACGGCACCAGCTATGAGGTACAAGAAAACTCTTCAACTTCAGTGCCAGATCTTGCTCACCCAGCGCTGAAGCACGACAACATTTCTTATGCTTACAGCAAAAACTGGGTGGGGTTCCCCGATCTCCAGGACGTGGATTGTCTCTCAGCCTTTCTCGACCCAACGTTAAACAATAGTGTCTACCCTGAAAAAATAACCAGGTTGCATCCATCGGATTTCTTGTACGACACAAGGGATTGCAAGGCTTTTGTGGATAAATATGGATACAGCCGATACCCAGCAGTATCAAAGGAGGAACGGGAATTTCCACTAGCATTCGCGCTATTAATACACAAAGATTTGGATCAGGTTTGGCCATTGGTTGTTACACGTGATATCACAAAACTCGGGCTCCGCACATTTCTTTCTTACTTTAATTGGTTTTGTTCCAGTTACATGATGCTAAATCGTGATCTTGACGCATGGCATCCTGGCCCCTCTGTGCACGGCGACGCAGTATGCGTACTTACAAAAATGTGTTTTTGGCACGGCGGCTGAGCATGCGCTGTGAGATTAGTTATTACCCAAAAAGAAGCACAGAAACGCTTAGGACAACAAAACATTGTCATCTTCGGTTTTCCCACACAAAAAAAAAATCAATCCAAAATTTTGTAGGAGTGCTAGTTCTGTGGCGTCAGGAGTAACAAATCGGATCTGCTGTGATCACACTGCGAATTGATTACCAAATATTTCTTTAGTCTCCAGTCACCACATACACCAGATATTTCTAGTATGACCAAATCAGTAATATCAAAGATACTAATTTTTTTTAAAAACGATAAGACGAGACACTCCCTTCTTCGCACTTCTAAAAAAAAAATTTTTAAATCCTGCACACAGTTTGCGTGCTGATCGGGGGCGGGGCCCATGTCGCATTGCATGAAAAGAATGCTAGTTATAATGATATTAATAATGCGGATTTGTTACAGTTCTACTGCGACTAAAAAAAAATAAAAAAAATAGGCAGAGTTTTCCAAGAGCGATTGAAGTTTAAATTACAAACTAAGTGACGTCAATCAAGGCCTCCAGCGATAGCCCAACCGTGAACAAAATTCAATATTTTCCCTGTTTGGCTTTGTAAAATACTGCATTGTTCATGACTTCCGCGCGTTCGCCGCTAGGTGGCAGTGCGAAATCTGAGCACGCTAAACGCGCTAGCTGTCTCATCTTATTGTCTCTTGTCTCTTCGGTAATACTATATTAAATTATCAAGTATGTTTTTAACCCCCAATCCTATCCCTATTCACCACAATCTGCACCGTGGCGACGACGTGTCTGCTTCAGTTGTAACTGGGCTACAATGACACTAAGGCAAATTCTCAAATGGGATTAAAGAAGTATACAAAATAGAGGAAAAAAAGGTATTTTCCAGTTTAATTTAGTACAATGTACTGATTTCACTTCATTTCATGGAAGTTTTGCTTTCTCTGAACTTTTAAACGAAATTACAATAACTGAAACTAGCAGAGAAACAAGCATTGCATCATGATCAATGTCTCAACGTCAGTGACTTAAATTAGACGTCACAATAAATTGAGAGTTAAACTAAATTACAATAACTCAAACTAGCAGCCAAGCATTGCGTCATGGTCAATGTGTCAACTTCAATGACGTAAATGAGACGTCACAACTGAGAGTTTATAATGTTGTATTGCGTACACCAGCGCACTCAGTCAGGTCTGTTTTGCCTCGGTTCTGTGGACTGTGGAGTTAAACGAGACCTCACGCACTAGTGAAGGCTGAAACAAATCTGTCTCTCTAGTTCAATCACAAGAAGTTCAAATCTGAATCAGAACCGACGCAAGACAAGACTTTAATCAGCGCCGTGCTAGCATTACTGTATATTTACTTCATCGAATGCGTTCAAGGAATATGACTATCTCAGATATACCCGAAGTACGTAAAGTATTTGTAATTCGCTAATTGAATGCCAATAAAACAGCGTTTGGGTCATACGAGATAGAACCACCCGCAGTTTGCCAAGTAAATACTGTTTTAAAAAGATATAAATCATTATGATTATAAATTATTTAGTTTAATGCACATGCCACAGAAAAAAAAAAAACATGTACAGTGGAGTGCATTTAGTGCACATTACGCTATACATGGAGAGATTTTTGTGCGCAAATGCCAATCAGTAAAGACAAAGAATTCTCATTTCCTGTGATGAAGCAAATCATTGGTTTGTTTGTTGTTGTCTTTTTCCTCTTCGTTGCTTCTGCCGCTAATGAAGTGAGGGTGTAACAGATATTCGATATTTTTTCATTCACAAAGGATCATTAGTTTGGAAGAGTTGTTTTTTTTTTTTTTTTTATGTATCTAACTCACAGAAAAACAGAGATAGAAGGAATGGAAGCGATCGACCGAGATTTTTACCAGAGATTAAAAAAAAAAAAAATTTGATTAATGGGTGCCAAATGGATGAAAACCACGGTGATTCAAAACTGGCAGAATATTACTTATGAAAAGCAGTTTCTTAATGTGAATGTCTAAATAATTTTGTCTTGGGGGTGGGGAGGGGGGATCGGTGGGATGTGGTGGGGTGTAAAAGGGTGGACGACTTTCCGGAGTAATTTGGGTATGTAAGGGACATAATTTATAAGTGAAAAGGTGGAGGAGGGGGGGGGGGCGGTGAATGAATGGATGGATAAAAATAGAAGACTTGAGTGACGAAGAATTAATTGATATGAAGAATTGAACCAAATTAGCCTTCTGTCAAGTAGGTGCACTTTTAAAGATTATCTCTTGTTGTCTCTTTTTCTATAGCTCCATTTCCTGCTACGTGCCATCTACCGTCCCCATAATGTGTATTGTCTATCGGTGGATACCAAATCCAGCATTGAATATTTGGAAGCTGCAAAGTAAGGGAACAGACAGACATACTGACAGACAGCGTGTTTTATTAGATAGATAGATAGATAGATAGATAGATAGATAGATAGATAGATAGATAGATAGATAGATAGATAGATAGATAGATAGATAGATAGATAGATAGATAGATAGATAGATAGATAGATAGATAGATAGATAGATAGATAGATAGGCAAGTAGGTAGGTAGGCAGGCAGGTAAGTAGGTAGATAGATAGATAGATAGATAGATAGATAGATAGATAGATAGATAGATAGATAGATAGATAGATAGATAGATAGATAGATAGATAGATAGATAGATAGATAGATAGATAGATAAGATAGATAGATAGATAGATAGGCAAGTAGGTAGGTAGGCAGGCAGGTAAGTAGGTAGATAGATAGATAGATAGATAGATAGATAGATAGATAGATAGATAGATGGATGGATGGACGGACGGACGGACGGACGGACGGACGGACGGACGGACGGACGGACGGACGGACGGACGGACGGACGGACAGACAGACAGACAGACAGACAGACAGACAGACAGACAGACAGACAGACAGACAGACAGATAGATAGATAGATAGATAGATAGATAGATAGATAGATAGATAGATAGATAGATAGATAGATAGATAGATAGATAGATAGATAGATAGATAGATAGATAGATAGATAGATAGATAGATCTAGATAGATAGATAGCCCATTGTTCATGCCGTTTTGCCAGCTTTACATCAGCTTAACCATGGTTCTCTCTGGTATGTTTATCAATTGTTTCTGAGAACCCCACACGAAAGTATTATAGTTATGATAAGCCAGCCCAATCCTCTGCTGTCCTCTAGGTCTATTGCTCGATGCCTACCGAATGTCTTCGTGACCAGCAAGCTGGAGAATATCGTCTACGGTGGGTTGTCCCGGCTCATGGCCGATCTTCATTGCTTTGAAGATCTCCTGCGCCATCCAGTCAAGTGGAAATACGCCATCAATGGTCCTGGACAAGTCTTTCCTCTCAAGTAACGGCATCTGTTCTGTCCTTAGAAAAAAACCTATTTTTTAGTCACTGTCCGGACCTTCAGAAAACAGATTCTACTAATTTTCAGACATTTTTTTTAATTTTCTATGTCCGGCTCTAAAGCAACCACTCTCGCATGGTCTAGTGATAAAGAGCTGGAAGGAATCACAGATAACTTTAAAATTCAAGGAAACATTAAATAGCGGCACTGTTGCTGTTGCTCTAGCTGTATTTTTTGCTGCTGTAGCTCTTGTTGTTGTTGTTGTTGTTGTCGTGTGTGAAGTGTTGGGGAGTGAGGGACGATAATGGTGATCGTAGGAATTTTGGTATTTTGCGATGCTATTCACCACTGACCATCAATTTTGGAGAGATGTTGCTGTGCAGTTTAAACAATAATGAGAGGAATTTATAAGTTTCTTATACTGAAGTAATGGAAGTAGAGGAAGCAATAGCGATAATGTGTCTTGAGGAAGTTGTTAGTGAAGTACAAAATAGTATCACAAACAGCTTTGGGAATGATAGGCGTAATTCCAGTCTTAATTTATAATTGTGATTGGTAGGTTGACAAAAATCTGATTAAAGCAATAAAGGCAGCGCGGTGGTGGTGCTGGTGGTGGTGGCGGCGAATATGGTGGTGGTAGACGTTGTAAAAGTTGTGGTAGGTAGGTGTTTTGGTTATTGTTGTTACTGGAGCAGGTTTTTGTGTATAAATCTTGGTGGTAGTCGTGGTTGTAGTCACAGTGATTGCTGTTGTTGTTGTTGATGATGATGGTGATGGTGATGGTGATGATGATGATAACGAAGTGAGTAGAAATACTGATGAAAGCAGCAGTCTTTGGAGTATTTGCTTTTCTTATTTTATAAGGAATAAATTTGGAAATGATACCCCACAATCACCTTTTCTGCTATACACTGTAGGCAGAGGGGATTATCAGCCACAATCGGAATCCTTTATTATGTTTCTGTTTCCTTACACAGGACCAATTTGGAGATGGTGCAAGTCTTGAAACTGCTCAACGGGACAAATGCGATAGAGAGGAAGACTGGCACAGCCAGGAATATAGACAGATATCTATATGAGTGGGAATACGTCACCAATGATACTACAGGTAACTTGCAGACAGTTTGGTGGGTTTGTTAGTGAAGCCAAATGCTGGTCTGTACTTTATGTCAAATTACATCCATAAATATACCGTCACTGCAAAGTCACAGTACAAATCACAAACATAGAATTGCAGAGGTTTAGGAAAAGTAACAAATGGACCGACAAAGATAATTGAGACAGAAAGGAGGAGAAGATAAAAAAGTGGAGGACGGCAGAGAGAAAAAAAAAAGAGGTGAAAAGTACTTTGAAACAGTAATCAAGACAAAGCTAGAATATGAGAAAAAATAAAGTTCCTTGAAACGATCGAAGACTGAAGAGTATGAAAGTAAGAAATGGGATGGCAGACCACTGTGTAGGTCGATATCTTTTTAATCTGTGCGCCATGTTGTATGCATGTAATGTAACGTAATGTAATGAAATAATTAGCTTGTATATCGCTCAAATCCATAAAAAAAATTATGTGCTCTGAGGCGCCGAACTAAAATTAGAAACAGGATTAACATGAGATTAGTTCATCGTGCTCCCACTCACACACATTAGCAAAACTAAGTCTGCTCCCATCCTCGAATCTCCGAGACCAAAAGAGACATACTTCAGTTTCAAAGAAAACAGCCCTACAGCCGTAAACAACTCAGTTTTAAGTCGGTTTATAAATGTGATGATGTTCTCACTTTTCCTGGTGTCAACTCTGATGTTGTTCCACAATTTAGGCCCACCAATAGAAAAAGCCTTTTCACTAGCCGGCCATCTGACTGTGGATGTCTCTATAGGTGCCACAACACATCTTCAACAAGTGTCAAAGTGGACATTTGTTATACCTCTTCCACATGCTAAAAGATGTCCAGTTTGTTTGTTTTTCAGAACAAGGAGATGTACTACAAACAAGAACTTAGGTCACAATTTCTCATCTTGGTGCCCATGAAATTTTAACTGTGAAAAACGTATATCTCACACAGGAACAGTTAAACTATTTCGCAGTCATAAGGTCTACCACCCACCGCCACACAGACTGGAGCCTGTAAAATGCAGTGCGTACGGCGCATATACGCGTGAGTTTGTTGAGTTTGTCCTGACCAGTGACATAGCCAAGGACTTATTGGAGTGGGTCAAGCCAGTTTTCAGCCCGGATGAACTTTTCTGGGCGACACTCAACTACAACACCATAGTGCCGGCCCCCGGGGGTAGTACAGGTGAGAAAAGAGCACTTGGAGCTTGTCCGGTGTGAGGTCTTCATTTTAGTGGGTTCACTGCTCTTAGCATTTACACCTCTTTTCTTTTGTTTGTTTTTTAAATTTTATTTTATTTTTCTTGCTCTTGTTTTTGTGTGTTTGTTGTAGGAATTTGTTTGTTTGTTTGTTTGTTTGTTGTTGTTGTTTTTTTAAATACTTGTCCCCGGGCAGCCTGCCTTGTCAGTCCTGCCATGCTCATCTCGACTTTCAGTTAACCACGACTCTATAACGTGCGCAACCGCACACTGTTCTTCCGAGTTTTTGTCCTTATATGAGAAGACTAGGTGCTCGATCTTACTTACCATCAGATCAGAGACAGGAATTTCCTCCCAAAATTCGAACCGGTACCTTGGGCATGAGAGGCGAGCCTCTAGACTAGCAGGTCCCCTGGAAGCTTATCTGAAAATACTATATTATGGTTTTTATATATGCTGTCACGATCCCCTTTAGATGGGATGAATGGGGAACGTTTAGTACTTATTTATTTATTATGACCCCTCCAGATGTCGGGGGTTGGTTTGTCTAGAAGTTACTATGTTATATGGAGATATTTTTCGACTGCATTTAGGTTTAAGAACTAACTACACCCCACCCCAAGCATACCAATCACTAGATAACAAAATTGTGCAACTTTTTGGTCAGGCTTGCAGGGCCTGAACCACGATGTAATAAACAAGTACAATATAAATATATAAATGTAAAACAAAATCAATAGCAATTTAGAATGAAATCCCTCTAATATAAATCTAATTCAAGCTAACTTAGTTACCTAACTAAACTACATCCATTCCATTCTCATAAATCCCTCACTAAAACACTAGCCTCTTAATTATGCTATATCTATCGCTATGCACAAGTCAGAGCAAGTAGGGTTACTCAAGTAATTCTGCAGGTCGTACAGAAGCTGTAGACTGAATATTTCAGACTATACTGAAATCAAAAACAATTCTCAAACTTGCCTAGCTCACTACGGAGACCTGGGCATATAATAATTTAGACAATGATAAATCCCACAGGTAGGATAGCAGATCTACATTTAAAAGACACTCATACCATCAAAATAACTTCACTTGGCGTAAGTGTTCTCGAACTGTGATGAGCTGGTAATTCCCAGTCTCACCAAGTTCAAAAGACAGTTTAAATTCACAAAATAGATAATTTCTAAATGTTGGCTTCCAATCCTGGTCTGCTCATCCTGTCCTCCGCTAAGGATAGTTCTATGTCAAGATGGCTACTCTCATCTTTGGAAGCACGTGGCATTTCGTCAACGACTGTCCCTACTACTTACGATTATCTGGCTGATCCAATCAGCCAGAAATCTTTCAAAAGCTTTGGATGGTTAGTGACATGGCCATGGTCATGGTCTGCTGTTCAACAAAGCACGTTGTCAGCACGTCCATACTCAGCACGTTGCCACACCTGTTTTTCTTCTAGTAGAAAACGTGAAAGACTGAGTGATCCTACGAGCCGGCTTGCTCGCCTAACACTAACTGAACGCTCGTGGCGCAGTCGTTAATATAGTCTGAACTCCAATAGACACATGACCACAGCTAGGCTTCTGATTAGTTCCCTAGCTCTAAGTCAAAGCATGGACACGATTTTGATTCTCTATGTGCAATTCTGTTAATTGGGTTATTTCCCCTATCCCAAAAGTCGTTCGTAACATATGCATTTTTGGATAACGTGTTTTCACACTGAAGCTAACAATAGGGTATGTTGGAAACATTTTTTACTGATTTGTACGACCATGCAGGTTTTACCCCCCCCCCCAAAAAAAAACACACCCTCCCACCCCCCCGGAAAAAAAATTAGTACCACCATTCTATAGTTATGTCATGTCATAATTTCAAACTTTCACGATTTGTTTTTTTATTTACTTATTTATGTGTTTCATTTTGAAACAGGAGCGCCACAAGATATCCCTTTGCTGTCAAGTTTCTCCCTGTGGGAAAATGGTGGTGGCAACATCCCCTGTCGTGGCAAGTTTGTACGGTATGTGTGCATCTTCTCCCCTGCTGATCTGCCCATGCTGATGAAGCGACGGGAATTTTTCGCCAATAAATTCTATTTAGACTACCACCCTGTGGCCCTTCACTGCTTGGATCAGCTCATCTACAACAGAACTTTCTCCGCCAACATTAGAAATTTTACCAGCGTCTGAAAAGTGTCTTTTGGCACAGTGTTGGACGCAGTTGAAGTGCGTGTTTCCAAATCTGGGCAAGTCAAATTTTGCATGAGTTATGGTCCCTTTCAGACAGTCATTCAAAATCATTGCAAGATGCGGTGTAAGTGGTCAGTTAAAATTTGGGATAAAGACGGGACATAGCAAGTTTTAACTGAACACTTACACCGCATCTTACACTAATTTTGAACGACTATCTGAAAAGGGCCATAACTCATGCAAAATTTGACTTACCCAGTTTTGGAAGGGCTCTTCAATTTTAGGTTTAGGTTATTGGAATAGAAGCGGCCACTGTAATAAATTACAATGAAATTAATTTGTAATCCCAGAAGGATTAAGCCAGCAGCGCAGTGAGACAAGCCCGATGTGCATCAGTTTTGACTCAAACCTGAACTTACTTTGAATCAACTAGCGAGAAAGAATTGTTTCAATGTCTCCAGTGGGCGAGGTCCCTGTTGAAAACAAAACCGAAGCAAAACGGACACGGTGCGACTTGTGCCTTTATCTAACCATGTTGTCAATCAAAGTTATTTTGGCCAGGTACACGAATCGGAGATTCGACAGCTCGATTTGCCTTGACAGACTTTCAGCATATGAAAGATTTCTATTCAGTATTTAGTGAAAGCGTAATTCTGTCTGAAAAGATCATTAATTAAAATAATAAGACAGAGGCAACTGAAATTTCTAGGGCACATCTGCTGCCTCAGGAGCCTCGAACATCTAGCAGTCACAGGGAAGATCGAAGGCAGGAAAAAGCAGGGGTAGACAGAGAAAAACTTTCACTGAAAGTCTTAATTCATGGACAACAAAATTAATAAACATTACAACAACAACTCCTTCTTGAGGTTAGCTGATGACAGATCCGAGTGGAGAGTCATGATCGCCAATGTCTGTCCCAGACAGGGCAATTGATGATGTAATTCTATCTTTTAACCCGAATTTAACCTCAATCCTGGCTTTGTTAAGTACTGGTTTCACCTTATTCCACAGAAATTGTGCTTCTCTGAATCTTTTAAACAAAATTGCTACAACTAGTATTGGCCACCGGCACTACTACTGTCTTGGAAAACAAATTAATGGCATGTAATTATTTAAGGACTTGCAAATCCCCGCCAGTTCTAATGATTTCGCTATCCAAAGTGTTCGGTCGGTAACTCGCGATCCCGTGTAGTCAGGGAACAAATCGACACATTATGAAACCAGGTTTTCAACAACGACAAAAAAAAATAATAATAATCAAATTTGAAGTTCAGAAATGAGAGGGCTAAAGGGTCGAGATGTATCCGGTTCTTATCTACGTACCGTATCCTACCACTTGCATCCCGTGGGTGCAGAAAATCTAATCAACTAGTTATTTATCAAATATCACTTTGCAGTGAGAGAAAAGCTGTTGTGAAACAGCGCTGTTTAAGTGGTCGTGATTGTATAACTTTGAGCATCCTTTTTGTGTGTCAGAATATTTGTCCTTAATATTTTCTATGTTTCGCGGTTTATTTGCCACAGCTTCTTTTTATCTTCTTCTTCATCTTTTTCATTCTCCAGTTTATAATTATTTGTGTGTGTGTTGGGGGTGAGGCTTGGGGTGGGTGTTGGGGAGAGGGGGGGGGGGGAGAGGAGGAATGTCTACTTCATGCTTTTGATCTTTCTTCTCCTCCACTTAGTCGTCTTTTCTCTTCTTTTTTTTTTTCATCTATAATTTATTTAATGATGTTTTTCTCTTTTTTTTTTTTCAGTTAATCTAAAACTGTTTACTGTTCTGTATATTCACCTGAGTATTCTATTACAGGCTTTGTTCAAGTTTCACTTTATCAGAATTGCCTTGTTGTGTGTGTGTGGGGTGGGGGGGGGGGGTCATCAGTGTCCTGATGAATATCTTTATTGTTGGTGAAATTATCGGGATAAGTGTCACCATCATCATCATCATTTATTTGTATTCTCTGACACTGACCTGAGCTTCAACTGCACTTTGACACATTTCCATTAATTGGATGTCTCAATCATGAATGTATGTTTCACTTGTTGGACACGTTCACCTCAGACACTGTGAATGAGCGACAAAATGAGCAGTTCTGCATCAAATTTTGTTTGCATTTCACCACTTACCACACTGAAGATGCTTAGTTCTAAGTTGTGACGAAGTCAGAAATACATGTAGGCTAGGTAGACTTGAGAAATTGAGCAAAAAATGTTTTTAGAACATGGTCTGGTTCTGAAAACTTCAGCTTTTTCAAGGTGCCTTATTCTAGTGATAACAATTCTGGGTTAATGAGGACGGTACTGAGGCTGGTCTTTATGTCCTTACAGTTTGTTTTGGAATCCAATATTGTCTTAGGCATGGTATCGAACTAAACCCGAAAGTGAAAAGAGTATAACACCGTGTGTTCAGCCTCTAAATTGTGTGTGTGTGATGTGTCTTGAATCACGAAATCTGAAGTTACAATATTATTGTTTGACATGCTTTAATAAGCTTTGGCATTTTCAGTATTGTTTGATTGACATTCCAGTTCTATTATCAATAAATATGCATTATACAGAAGAGATACAGTTGTTATTTTTGTGGCATGTTACAACGCTTGCCTGGTCCAACATAAAATAACGGTATTGTCGTAGACGTAACAGTGTGTAAAAAAAGAAAGTAGACAGTGTACGATTTGAGTGGAGAAAGATTAAACACATTAAGTCCTGGGAAGAGTAAAAAGAAAGACCACGAAGAGGGGACCAAGAATGATGAATGATGAATGATGAATGATGAAACTAGTTAGAACAAGTGCACAGTAACCGAGCAACAGATAGAGATCAGATACATTGAACAGCTCAGAACACAAAAGGTCCTGTTGCCATCTTGGTGGCGTCCGAGGGCTAAGAGGGACAGACCATTTGAGTCACTATTTGTTTTAGCAACGCATCATTTCTAAAGCGGCTTTTTTTTTTTTTTTAGCATAGCACGGCTGATCACAAGAGAGTCTAATGGCTTTGAAGGAAAGGAAGTATCAATGGAGATCTTACTTTACAGACGACAATGCTATGTAAACACACTTGGAAATAATAAATTGTCTGAAAGGAGACGAAATAAAGTTGTGGAGTTTGAGGAGAAGTTGATAAAAAGTAACAAATTAATAGAGGGGGGGGGGGGGGTAAAAGATTCTAGAGTTGATATGAGAGAAAGAAAGGAAGAAACACTGAACAAAACAAAAACGAAAACAAAAAAGCCCATAGAGAAATATCAAGAGATGAGAACATTCAAAACAGACACCCAGCAAGCGGATAACACAACATCTCTGATCAATAAGAGTGACAGTTTATTTTGTATGGCAATCAAAAATCACATTTTAATGAGTTAACTTGAATCACAGTACTGATGCCGAGGGCAACGGTTACACTGAATCAAAGCCTTAAGTGCAAAATACACAAGCACATTATATAGCACTGTCATTCATGTCATTTATTTGTTTGTCTGTTTTTACTCACTTCCTTTTGTTCATTCTCCCTTTCTCTCCTTCCTTGAGTAAAATTATTATTATCTGTCTCTCTCATTTCCTTTGCAAACTCTGTCATTCATACGTAACTTTCAAGGTAATGTCAAAGATGTTTTAAGTGTCTGTATTGTTCAATAGCTGTCTCTTTTATTATATGATGGTCTTTGTTCTAACGTACATTGTGACTATATTAGTTTTGATACTTTTGTTCTTTTGGCACTTCTTCATTGTGTATGATTTTTTGTTTGTTTTTATTGGCGGTTCTCGTACTGTTTGTAATTTCTGTTAAGGCCTGTCCTGTTCTTTCTCAAATACTTAGGTATTATGAATTTCACCAATATTGTAATTATTATCATTATTTTTTTTTAAATGTCACTTGTTCAAGGAATATGATAATTCCTTTTAAATCAGACTGGAGACAATAATTTTTTTTGATCTCATTCAAAAGGATGTGATTTTTAAAACAAGTCAATAATCATAATAATGAAGAGTGAAATAACAGGGTTAATGTAGCATTGTTCAAACACATAATTGTAAAGTTGAGTCCATTCAATCATAGATTCACACTAAGCAGGAAGGCTGTTTAAATTAAATTTTCAAACAAGAAGTAAATACTCCACCAACAATAGCAGTCAAAATAACAAAATTTATGCTACAAGCAAGGACATGAATATCATTATCATAAATTCTCATTATAAAACCACTGTACATGAACTGATTTCAGATATCAAATAAATAATGGAATTAAACATTCTGGGATTCTGAATCGTAATTACAAGACGACCACAGTGAACTTTGCTTAATATTTTACTCTGGCCCACGCTCTGAAATCCGTTTTCCTGCGTATACTTAGGTCCTAGAGTTAACCATACTTTATCGACAGTCTAACTTAGTATGATTTTCTAACACAATAATCTTCCGTCCTCCCCACCCTCATGTTATGCACATAAATGATCAAGAGATCTATCACATCTTGAAAGTCACACTGAAAAAAGGCTTACTGTAATTTTCATGAGAAATTAATCAGTTCACGCTAAAGAAACCAGAAGATAAGATTGTCATTTCCAAGGAATAGATCCCAAGTTACGCATTTCTTTACCGAGGAAACTTACTTCCCCATCGTAACCGTTGATTCACTAATCTTTTTATTATAAAAGTGAACTTTGGAGGCTATGTTAGCCTACTCCTCCGTTTAATACTTAGCCCACATGCTTCAAATTTTACAGACGTCGACAATATCTACATACCCAGGTTTTCGTCACATAAAACATACGAAAACTCTTGTCCACGAATTTATCAAAATAGATTTTTTCGGTCATTCTATTTTAATTCACTATTTTGAGTGAAACAGAAGAATGATACCATTTTGACGCGCCGACTGAACGCGAAAGTTTGGTTCCGCACCAAGAAACGAAACCGTTCGTAGAACGTGTAATTAAATAAAATAATTGTGAGAAATTGTGATGTAGTAGTAAGTTCTATTAGTCATTGCATGGAATCCAAATTTTGTTTTAATGTAGCCTAGATATAGATATACGGTTGCGTTTAGTTCATGGAAAATTTGCAAGATATAAAAATATCTTGCGCGGGTCGGCTGGTAATTGTATACGTATGGTGATTTTTATCATGCGCAGTGGTGAAACTCTCTATCTTTTAGCATTTCCTTGGATCATCTACTATACTTGACAACATTTCGTATGAAATTTGAAAGAAAAAAATATCAGCCATTGATCAGCAAATATCGATTAGTCTTCACCCTTCACCGCCACCACCGTTTATTATTCTTATTCTTATTCTGATTATTATCATGGTCAGATTTTTGTAATATTTTGGTATATATACAAATGCAAATGCAAATTTCTTACTGAACTGGCCCATTAAGGTTTCATTTGATAGAGATTCTGTAGACAGTATAATGGTGATTACTGACCTAAGAGTCTGGACATCAATGTTACTTTCGTTAGTTTGAGAATAAATCAAAAATATTGATTCAAATATGGTCGAAGCAGCGGAACAAATTTACATGGCATTGCTGCAAATCTGACCTTTCTCCAATATGACTAGCTAATACAGCATTAATCCGATTATCCCGTCATAAGTGCCTTTTTTCACGCTAGAAAAAAATTTATGTTAGTTTTTTTTTTTGGCAAGTTGTTCTGTCTAGCAGATAGCAGGTGGCAAGCTGGTTATTCCAGCACCTCTGGCCGTTTTTTGCACTGACATAAAGGACATCCTCGTTCGTCAAGCACATTTCCGTAGAAACAGTACATCCGGCAAAGTGGTCCACAGTCCTCCGGGGTCCTCGGTTGTAGTGGTTTTGGTGCGCTTTTGCACGTGCACGTAGAACATCCGTTCTCGTCTTGAGTAAAGCCATATTCACAGTACTTCCGGCACGTTGGTGGGCAGGTCCTTTCTCTTCTGGCCATACAGTAGCAGGTGGGACAATCGTCTTCGTCGAACATCCGGCCATATGGGCAATAGTTCCGGCACAGAGGACCACATTTACATTGGCAGGTCTGACAGCCGTTCTCGTCTGTCTGGTACCCATACTCACATTGGCGAGGGCAGAAAGGGACAATGCAGCTGGCTGGTCTACAACGGCACACTTTACATCCACGCTCGTCAAAAGTGTGCTCGTAGCCTGAAGTGCAATCTGTTGGGCAGACTGTTGTCATATGACACAAACATTCACACGAAGGGCAACCGGCCTCATCAGATTTGTAGATAGCGCAACCCAAGGGAGTGTAGGGGCAAATAGGTTGCGGTGGGCAGTTTTTTGAAGGTCCAAGCGGAGCGATTGGCGTCACGCATTGACATGATTTCAGATCTAGAATCTGGCCAGTTCGACACACCAACTGGCATTCCTCTGGGTACACTGGTGGAGGATATCTTATGTAAGGTTCTTGAGCTGAGAATACAAAAAAGTGTAAAAAATTAATAATGTTAGATTAATCTCGCAATTTTTTTTATTTTTTTTTGTTGGGGTTGGGGGGGAGGGGGTCTGAACTGTACATTCAACTGCATGAGAGATGAGGTATCGCCCCTCTACCCTCTAGTCTAAATTAAATACATCAAATAATATAATTGTTGTTTGCCTGAACTGTCTGCTGCAAGGAATTCGTTTAACTCAGTTTTAGAAACCAAATCCAACCCAGATAAAATTTTTGTAACTGCCTAAGTCCAGAGCTCTTTGTACTCATTCAAGTGGCATTAACGCAGAAGACCTCAGTGAAAATTGCAACTTCTCATAATGTCCAGACAACTTGGACCGTTTAGATTGTTGATGCTTGTCAGAATTCTTCTCTGGTTCGATTGGATCCGAAACTTAAAAACTCTCAGATCCAAATATCCAGTCTGTATTATATATACACAGACTACATGGTGCTCGACTTTGAAATGAGAACAGTGAATGGATGAAATATTCAGGTCCCATTGCAATAACTGACTTCAACTTTTTTGGCAACTTTCCTTTCATATTTTCTGAAAATGCCACATCAGAGTCTGATGTTCAAGTTAAACGTTCACTTCAAGCATTCCATAATTCAAATAGATTTACAACATTTATGCCGTGAAGTTATGTCCCTGAATATTTGATTTTTGTTGTCGTTGTTATTGTTGTTTAATTTGTCTATAAAACTAGCCGCTCACATGCAACTTGTTGTCGTGCTGCTGTGGTGTCTCAGCTTTATATTTCTATCGACTCTGCAATGTGCCAGTGTCTCGCACACGTCTCACCTCCATTCATTCGCCTTTTTTTTTTTAATGCGACGAGACTGCAGCGCAATAAAGTCTCATGTGCATGCATGGATTAAAGGACTGTTGTTCTAAACATGTCCACGAGACACTAATATTTAATTCAACTAGGTGATTGTCTTTTTTCTTGGGAACTGTGTTTTCTTCATATGTTTTAGCCCGGTATCAGAACCCATGTATACCAATAGTTAATAGCTCTCAAAAGAAACTGCTGTCACCTTAACGTCATTAATTTTAATATCATTAAGCCTGTAATAAACATATTATTATCTAGGATTAAAATGGATGCAACGTTTTCGCAAGATTTATTTTACCTTGCAGATTTAATATAGTTTATAAGTAAAATACTTTTGTTGTTTTTTAACGAATTATTTAGAAACACATTTCTATTTAAAATTTAAATATCAAAATTTAAGGAAATTATTAGAATCGTTTAAGCGGTCTTTTATTCCGGAACATTTTTTTTTTTTAGATTTCATTCATATCCATGCAGTAATGAGTGGGATTTATTCACCTAACTACAACTTGAATGTCAGAAAAAGTTTTCCCTCCAAAGAATGTGGTTAATTCATCTGAAATCAGTGTATTCACTCACCTAATGACGGAAATCTGAGCACTTTCATAGTTCTGTTCCCGGTTTGAAAACTCCGTACATTTTCAAATAGATTTAAGTATGCTGTTTGAGCTATTTCGGCAAAGCTATGCTTTCGTCAGTGGATTAACCTTTTCACCTACCCATTCTTGCCAGTGTATGCGAACACTGGAATACATTTTGCATTCTGCCCGTGGACGGGACACTGTTGACATTTACTTTTTTTCACGCCATGAAACAGTTTTCACGATGTGACTTCCATCATGATTGTTCTTTCTTTACTTTGAAAAACTGCCCACGAAGTCTTACAGACTTATGTTAAAAGTGACACCAGGCATTATATAAATACAAACGGTTTGTTGTTTTCTAACCCTGTGGGTCTGTCAGACCTGCAACACCATGATTTTCTTTCCACAATCTAAGAAAACTGCCTTTTTT
Organism: Onchidella celtica; assembly: GCA_963931925.1. Taxonomy (NCBI): domain Eukaryota; kingdom Metazoa; phylum Mollusca; class Gastropoda; order Systellommatophora; family Onchidiidae; genus Onchidella; species Onchidella celtica. The sequence continues at coordinate 29,387,501 of OZ007571.1, read as the reverse complement.
TTTTTGCTGAAATTTGGACTATAATTTTTCTACCTTGTTATGACGTATCTATCTATCTATCTATCTATCTATCTATCTATCTATCTATCTATCTATCTATCTATCTATCTATCTATCTATCTATCTATCTATCTATCTATCTATCTATCTATCTATCTATCTATCTATCTATCTTTCTATTTCTCCCCTCCCCCCTCCCCCCACCTCTTCTTCTGTGTGAATTTTCTTCGGATTTATAAAATGTTCCTTACCGGTGGCTGCATGAAATAAGCAAATGATGAAAACCAAGCACTTGAATTGGAGAGTCTTGTATTCCATTGTGGCTGTAGTCAGGAATTTTCTTTCTTTCTTTCTTGATCTGTCTCTCTCTCACTCTCTCTGTATGTCTGTCTCTGACCGGAGTTCTCTCACGTTCCTCTCGTCTCCGAATTATCGGCTGTGTGTGAAATGTTTGCTAGCTTGACGATACTTGCATACAAATTACCAACGGTCCTCTGTTTCAGTATGTTGGCATTGAATGGCGAACACGTTCAATTTGCTAGAGCAAACTCAAGTCTTGTATTTCTAACTACGTGCCGGGCCACTCGCTTATATAAGAGATACGCCCCCTGATTTCTCCATTCAACTTTTTTCATTTTTCATCCCTAAGTCAGGTAAGGGAGTGTGTTTATTTTGCATACGTAAAAACTATGTTTACCTGCCATTTGATACCAGTATCAAATTTGCAGATCATCTAACTCCACTCCAGCCCCACCCCAGCCTTCCCACAAACCCCCAATTTGAACTGCGGTGCGCATGACACATGACAGGCGCCAATGTCCACCCACACACTTTTCAAGCTCCCATGCAGCTCGGCGCCATTGCGAAATCATCAGAGTTCAATATTTTGACTCAGCATGTTATACGTTTATCGCGTAAGCCGAACATGGATGTTGACGGAACAAGAGGGTATAATATTACATCTGTGAGGAGCGGAGATAATAATTTCTTTAAATGCTATTTTGATAAGACAGAAGATTCTGGGAATGATGGAGTTTAAAGGAGATGTTATGCAAAATGGTTCGGTGTCTCTCTGATTTGGTTCACTCCATGTTAGGTGCCACCCATAGAACATACGTTTGGAGATGGGGCAGTGGGGGCAGGGGGCAGGCAGAGTATAAAGGGCGTACAGAATTTTTTTTTTCGGGGTATAGGGGGAGGGGGTCTATGAAGCCTACACATGCATTTTACTTGCCATAGAAATTGTGAACAGTTTACGTTCATTTATATTTTTTCACACAATATAATTTGTAGGATTATGCGGACAATGAAATAAAGGCTATGTTTGTGATGAAACAGTCAAATAATTCATGTAAAATGCCATTAATAGTTTTAGAATATGAAAACCTTATCAAAGATTAAACATTTCAATGACCGTACGCTCAGGCAAAAAAGTGGGGTGGATGAAGGCGAGGGAATTTACAGCGTACGAAGGGCCGGGATAAAAATCGCTAAACTGGAATGTACATACATTATGGGTTTCCCTTACGATGATCTTTGCATTGCCGAAACTGAGAGTTCGCTTTTAGGGTAAAGCCAAGGAGTTTAGAAGTAGCACTGGAGTGGGAGGCTCTATTGCCGAGGTACCGTCTCGCTGTGCCGATTAGACGACTGCGCGCGCCATGCCCATGAGGGCAAATGAGGCGCCTCGATCTCGATATAGAGTGCAAAAACCAAGAGGTCAGGTACAAGCAAGAGAGCATTATGATAATCAGTCATGACTTTACGGGTGATATTATTATTATAATTTTAAAAACAACTCTTTTAGTTGACGCTTACTATAGTTAGACCTAATGTATTTGCCTGATAAAAATAGTTTAGTTGGTTTTTTGGGGTTTTTTTTTTTTAGCACAGCAGTTGCATTGGGAAAGGCCCATTTAGTAAGCAGATAGGGAGACATAGAAAATAATCAATTACAGTGACATGTATCCAGTTTTCAATTCTTAGATAGTCTTTTTCTTTACCTATTGGAGTGAACAGTAAGCTCTGCTAAGAAGTAACAAATAACAGGCCTTGCCACACTGAACCAGGGTATACAAAGAAGCATAGTTCACATTTTGTTTTAAAGTATAAACCCAGACCACAACATGGTATATGGGCAGTATATGCCGTCTAACAAAAATCGAGACAGATGAAACAATAAGAAATAATTAACAATTTAAACAGAGAGTCAACAAATCAGTAAACAGATCAATACATCACTAATCAACCAATCTATCTATCAATCAACATCTCAATCAGTCAATCATCCACACCTGATCAGTTAATTAGCAAATCGACCAGTCATTCCAACACCATATAAACAATCACAACAGATGTATAGATCTTGAGGAGTCAGATGGTAGGGAGCGAGGCAGAAAGGAAATAATACGAAGAAGAGAAATGGTAGTTACAATCGTTCTTACATGAACACTCTGTCACGAGTGGAGTGAACGGGATTCAAGGATTACGGGGGCATGGAAGTGAGGGATTGACTCACGGGATAGTGAGGCTGCTCACCTATATTGACTTCTGTTAGTTAACGTTAAAGCGTGAAATGTTGTGAGTTGGGGGGTCGGCATGAGGGGAGAGCGCTGTACTGACAATCACTGCAAGTTAAGGAGTCCCAGGGGACAGACGTGAGATCAGAGGAAGTCGGGAGATTGTTGTGTTTTTTCCAGTGATGACTGGTAGGTTGAACTATGATTTATAATTATGATGATTGATGTATTATATTCGCCTATGACCATGATGTAAATAAGTATATGTGAGGAATGTGGAAGTCAGTGATTACTGTGTATAGAAATGTGCGCCATGAGCGATAGATGTAAGTTAGGTTCATGGATTCGTAGCGAGAGTGAGTGCTGTGTGGTACGGTGGAGGTGTGTTACCGTAAGATGTGTGGTGAGTGAAAGGTGGACTATTGTGTGTACGCTTCATGGTTTGTAATGAGGGGTGAAGTGGTTAGAAATGGTATGGTATTATACCAATGTAATGTTCTTCTTGTAGGTGCCGGGGTCGGGCAGAGACGCCACCCGCGGTGAGCACAGGGGATAGGCCAGCATAGGGCCGAAGGCTACGCATAGGCCAGTGGAGTGAAGCTGTCGAGCAGGACAGGAGGGGCGCATGAGTCGTGGCAGTCTGGCCACAGACAGGGATGTGTATATAATTGTTAATGTGCTCTTAAGATGTACTACATGTGATAGTGATATACGACTGTGCTATTGTGAGATTAATGTGAATTGAACTATTAACGTGCTATTGCCACGTTGAGGAGCTCTTGGAATGCTCAGGTGTTATTGCCATAGGAATGTGTTATTAAGACATTGAGTGGAGAGGCTGAAGCCGACGTGTATTTAAAAGTAACTACCGGGTTGTGGACCCGAGGAAGAGTGCTTGAGGGAAAGAAGGCCGTTGGGCGGCAGTTGATTAGAATAATATAATGTATGTAATTGCACTGTTATCTTTATCTTTATGTGTAATAAATGTGTGAGTCTGATGGGTTGTTCTGTTAAGTGTTATACGTGTTCGTTCGTGATTGTTGTCCTGTTATAATTATTACATCTCCCAGTCTGGGATTTGTGACACACTCTTCTATGTACATATTTACAGATTCTTCCAGCTCACATTACTGATGTAAAAATATCACCGTTTTGGTCAGTTTATGACTGTGGGAGCCCATGTCTTTCCCGACATATCATTCATTTAAGACTTTATCATGGTATGAAGAATCATGTTGGTGTATAATTTACCAACTCTAGAGACAAGTTTAGTCCACTGCTGTAAACCAACGGGATCAGAAAATGGGAAACTGAAAGAGATTTGTTTAAAGCTCCCAGTAAATGCCCAAGGAACTATAAGATATGGTGGATATCTTACTATAATGGAGCCAGAGGGTGGACCTGTAAGCAGCTAAAACTTCGCGACTACGAAATTTATGAAACTTGGTGTACTGCATCAATATTTGACGAAGAGTTATAATACTAATGTTGCATGGTGATAAATCAAATCAAATATAGCTCCTATACAATCCATGCACTTAATTGAAGACTAAAGGAGCAGATATAATTATAACATGAATAGGAAACACATATCCGCCCTACTCTACACCCCCCCCCCTTCCACCCCGATCGGTCAGACTCTCGTGATGGACTTGACTTGGTGACGACAGCTTGATCTTATTTTGCTCTCTAACAGTACTCTCCCCCCCCTCTCTCTCACCCCTCTCTCTCTCTCTCTCTCTCTCTGTCTCTCTCTGTCTCTCTCTCTCTCTCTCTCTCTCTCTGTCTCTCTCTCTCTCTCTCTTCTGTCGCTCTCGCGCTTACTCTCCATTTCCTTTCTTATGGTTTGGCATTAATCATCCTCTATCTAAACACCACACAACATAACTTGTAACTTTTATAACTGTTGGTCTATGGAATACATGGTGTCATTGGGGCATTCCTAGAGCTTAGACTACCCTCACGGGATTGGGCTACTCAACTATCAGGGTAAGGCCGAAACACGTGTTAGAATTAGAATTAGAAGGGGCTTCATGATTCCTGTGAAGAAACTTGTAAAGTCGAGTTGTTTCTTCTAGTTCTAAATAATTTACTGAATTCATATCTAAAGTAGACGAGAACATTACTTACCCATGAAAACAACTACGTTCAATGCATGCGTTCCGACGGATTTTTACAACCAAAAACCACACATGTATTCACCATTGTTCAGTCAGTCCTCATGTATTGTTTCCATACAAAAGAAAACAACTGGACCGCTTGCCCTCATGGGCATGACCGCTGAGGCAATCAATGAATCACGGGTTCGCGGGCCAGCCTCCCTCTCCAGTGCTATTTATAACCTCCCTGGGTAAAGCTCAGCATTGTGCATGCAAAAAATATTACCCATTTGCATCCCGTGGGTGCAGAAAATCTAATCAATTAGTTATTTATCAAATATGATCATTTTGGAGTGAGAGAAGAGCTGTTGTGAAGCAGCGCTGTTTAACTGGTCGTGATTGTATATCTTTGAGCACCATTTTTTGTGTGTTAGAATTTTTGTCCTTGACACTTTCTATTTTTCATCTCTGTTTCGCGGTTTATTTGCCACAGCTTCTTTTCATCTTCCTCATCGTTTTCATTCTGCACTTGATAATTATTTGTGTGTGTGCTGGGGGTGAGGCTTCGCGTGGGTGTTGGGGGGGGTGGGGGGTGAAAGGGGTGGTGGGAGGAGGAATGTCTAGTTCATGCTTTTGATCTTTCTTTTCCTCCACTTAGTCGTCTTTTTTCTTCTTTTTTCTTCGTTTATAATTGTTTAATTATGTTTTTTTAAAATTTTTTGTTGTCAGTTAATCTACACCTGTTTACTGTTCTGTATATTCACCTGGATGGTCTATTACAGGCTTTGTTCAAGTTTCACTTTATAAGAATTGCCTTGTTGTGTGTGGGGGGGGGGGGGGCATCAGTGTCCTGATGAATATATTTATTGTTGGTGAAATTATCACGACACACGTCATAATCATTTATTTTTATTCTCTGACACTGACCTGAGCTTCAACTTCAAAATGACCAGTTCTTAATCAAATTGTGTTTGGATTTCACCATTTACCACACTTAAGATGCTTAGTTCTAAGTCGTGCCGAGGTCAGAAATACATGTAGGCTAGGTAGACTAAAAGTGTTTTTAGAACATGGTCTGGTTCTGAAAACTTCAGCTTTTTCAAGGTGCCTTATTCTAGTGATAACAATTCTGGGTTAATGAGGACGGTACGGGCTTTATGCCTAAACAGTTTGATTTGGAATCCAATATTGACTTGGGCATGGTATCGAACTAAACCCGAAAGTGAAAAGAGTATAACACCGTATGTTCAGCCTCTAAATTGTGTGTGTGTGATGTGTCTTGAATCACGAAATCTGAAGTTACAATATTATTGTTTGACATGCTTTAATAAGCTTTGGCATTTTCAGTATTGTTTGGTTGACATTCCAGTTCTATTGTCAATAAATATGCGTTGTACAGAATAGATACAGTGGTTATTTTGTGGTATGTTACAACGTTTGTCTGGTTCAACATAAAAGAGCGGTATTATCGTCGATGCAACAGTGTGTAAAAAAGACAGTAGAAAATTTGCGATTTCCCCATATACGACCTGGGAAGAGAAAAAAGAAAGACAACGAAGAGAGGACGAAGAATGATGAATGATGAATGATGAATGATGAAGCTAGTTAGAACAAGTACACAGTAACCGAGCAACAGAGTCTGATAGAGATCAAATACGCTCAACAGCTCAGAACACAAAAGGTCCTGTTGACATCTTGGTGACGTCGGAGTTATAAGAGGGACAGACAATTTGAGTCATTATTTGTTTTAGCAACGCATCATTTCTAAAGCGGCTTTTTTTTTTCTGAAAGGAGACGAAATAAAGTTATGGAGTTCGAGGAGAAGATAGATAAAAAGTAACAAATTAATAGGGGGGGGGGGGGGGCAGGGGTAAAAGAGTCAAAAGTTGACATGAAAGAAAGGAAGAAACACTGAACAAAACAAAAACGAAAACAAAAAAGCCCATAGAGAAATATCAAGAGATGAGAACATTCAAAACAGACACCCAGCAAGCGGATAACACAACATCTCTGATCAATAAGAGTGACAGTTTATTTTGTATGGCAATCCTCAAATCACATTTTAATGAGTTAACTTGAATCACAGTACTGATGCCGTGGGCAACGGTTACACTGAATCAAAGCCTTAAGTGCAAAATACACAAGCACATTATATAGCACTGTCATTCATGTCATTTATTTGTTTGTCTATTTTTACTCACTTCCTTTTGTTCGTTCTCCCTTCCTCTCCTTTCTTGAGTAAAATTATTATTATCTGTCTCTCTCATTTCCTTTGCAAACTCTGTCATTCATACGTAACTTTCAAGGTAATGTCAAAGATGTTTTAAGTGTCTGTATTGTTCAATAGCTGTCTCTTTTATTATATGATGGTCTTTGTTCTAACGTACATTGTAGACTATATTAGTTTTGATACTTTTGTTCTTTTGGCACTTCTTCATTGTGTATGATTTTTTGTTTGTTTTTATTGGCGGTTCTCGTACTGTTTGTAATTTCTGTTAAGGCCTGTCCTGTTCTTTCTCAAATACGAATATGATCATTCCCTTTAAATCAGATTGAAGACAGTAATTGTTTTACCTCTTTTATTTGGATGTAATTTTTAAAAGAAGAAAATAATCATAATAATGAAGAGTTACAAATGAAACTAAAGGGTTAATGTAGCCCCTCATTCAAACACATAATTGTAAAGTTGATTCCATTCAGTCACACATTCACACTAAGCAGGAAGGCTGTTTAAATTTTCAAACACGCAATAAAGACTCCATCAACAATGACAGTCAAAATAACACAAAAATTATGTCTACAAGCAAGGACATGAATATCATTATCATAAATTCTCATTATAAAACCACTGTACATGAACTGATTTCAGATATCAAATAAATAATGAGAATAAACATTCTGGGATTCTGAATTGTATTACAAGACAACCACAGTGAACTTTGCTTAATATTTTACTCTGGCCCACGCTCTGAAATCCGTTTTCCTGCTTATATTAGTGTCCTACAGTTAACAATACTTTATCGACTGTCTAACTTAGTATGATTTTCCAACATGAACATCTTCCGTCCTCCCCACCCCCATATTACGACATATGCCCATGTCTAAATGATCAAGAGATCTACCACATCTTAAAATTCACACTGAAAAAATGCTTACTGTAATTTCAATGGGAAAATAATCAGTTTCACCCTTAAGAAACCAGAAGATAAGATTGTCATTTCCAAGGAACAGATCCCAAGTTACACATTTCTTTATCTAGGAAACTTACTTCCCCATCGTAACCGTTGATTCACTAATAATTGTACACGTGTGGTGATTTTTATCATGAGCAGTGGTGAAGCTCTCTATCTTTTAGCATTTCCTTGGATCATCTATTATACTTAACAATTTGACAACATTTCGTATGAAATTTGAAAGAAAAAAATATCAGCCATTGATCAGCAAATATCGATTTGTCTTCACCCTTCACCGCCACCACCGTTTATTATTCTTATTCTTATTCTGATTATTATCATGGTCAGATTTTTGTAATATTTTGGGTATATATACAAATGCAAATGCAAATTTCTTACTGAACTGGCCCATTAAGGTTTCATTTGATAGAGATTCTGTAGACAGTATAATATTGATTACTGACCTAAGAGTCTGGACATCAATGTTACTTTCGTTAGTTTGAGAATAAATCAAAAATATTGATTCAAATATGGTCGAAGCAGCGGAACAAATTTACATGGCATTGCTGCAAATCTGACCTTTCTCCAATATGACTAGCTAATACAGCATTAATCCGATTATCCCGTCGTAAGTGCCTTTTTTCACGCTAGAAAAAAATTTATGTTAGTTTTTTTTTTTTATTGGCAAGTTGTTCTGTCTAGTGGATAACAGATGGCAAGCCGGTTATTCCAGCACGTCTGGCCCTCGTTTGCATTGACATAATGGACATCCTCGTTCGTCAAGCACATTTCCGTAGAAACAGTACATCCGGCAAAGTGGTCCACAGTCCTCCGGGGTCCTCGGTTGTAGTGGTTTTGGTGCGCTTTTGCAGGTGCACGTAAAACATCCGTTCTCGTCTTGAGTAAAGCCATATTCACAGTACTTCCGGCACGTTGGTGGGCAGGTCCTTCCTCTTCTGGCCATACAGTAGCAGGTGGGACAATCGTCTTCGTCGAACATCCGGCCATATGGGCAATAGTTCCGGCACAGAGGACCACATTTACATTGGCAGGCCTGACAGCCGTTCTCATCTGTCTGATACCCATACTCACATTGGCGTGAGCAGAAAGGGACAATGCAGCTGGCTGGTCTACAACGGCACACTTTACATCCACTTTCGTCAAAAGTGTGCTCGTAGCCTGAAGTGCAATTCGTTGGGCAGACTGTTGTCATATGACACAAACATTCACACGAAGGGCAACCGGCCTCATCAGATTTGTAGATAGCGCAACCCAAAGGAGTGTAGGGGCAAATAGGTTGCGGTGGGCAGTTTTTGGGAGGTCCAAGCGGAGCGATTGGCGTCACGCATCGACATGATTTCAGATCTAGAATCTGGCCAGTTCGACACACCAACTGGCATTCTTCTGGGTACACTGGTGGAGAATATCTTATGTAAGGTTCTTGAGCTGAGAATACAAAAAAGTGTAAAATTAATGTTAGATTAATCTCGGTTTTTTGTTGTTGTTTTTTTTGGGGGGGGGGGGGGGTGTCTGAACTGTACATTCAACTGCATGACAGATGAGGTATCGCCCCTCTAGTCTAAATTAAATACATCAAATAATATAATTGTTGTTTGCCTGAACTGTCTTCTGCAAGGAATTTGTTTAATCAGTTTTCAAAACCAAATCCAACCCAGATAAAATTTTTGTAACTGCCTAAATCCAGAGCTCTTTGCATTCATTTCAAATGGCCTTCACCCAGAAGACCTCAGTGAAAATTGCAACTTCTCATAATGTCCAGACAACTTGGACCGTTTAGATTGTTGATGCTTGTCAAAATTCTTCCCTGGTTCGATTGAACCCGAAACTTAAAACCGTCGGATCCAAATATCAAGTTTGTATTATAAATACACACAGACTACATGGTGCTCGTCTTTGAAATGAGAACAGTGAATGTATGAAAAATTCAGGTCGCATTGCAATAACTGGCTTCAGCTTTTTTGGCAAATTTCCTTTCATATTTTCTGAAAATGCCACATCAGAGTCTGATGTTCAAGTTAAACGTTCACTTCAAGCATTCCATAATTCAAATAGATTTACAACATTTATGCCGTGAAGTTATGTCCCTGAATATTTGATTTTTGTTGTCGTTGTTATTGTTGTTTAATTTGAATATAAAACTAGCCGCTCACATGCAACCTGTTGTCGTGCTGCTGTGGTGTCTCAGCTTTATATTTCTATCGACTCTGCAATGTGTCAGTGTCTCGCACACGTCTCATCTCCATTCATTCGCCTTTTTTTTTTTAATGCGGCGAGACTGCAGCGCAATAAAGTCTCATGTGCATGCCTGGATTAAAGGATTGTTGTTCTAAACATGTCCACGAGACACAAATAATTAAGCCAACTTGGTGATTGTCTATTTTCTTGGGAACTGTGTTTTCTTCACATGTTTTAGCCCGGTATCAGAACCCATGTATACCAATAGTTAATATCTCTCAAAAGAAACTGCTGTCACCTTAACATCATTAACTTTAATATCATAATGTCTGTCATAAACATATCTATAATTAAAATGATTGCAACGTTTTCGGAAGATTCATTTTACCTTTCATATATAATATAGTTTAATAAAAAAAAAATTCACGAATTATGTAGAAATACATTCCTATTTAAAATTTAAATTATCAAAATTTAGGTAAATTATTATATTAGAATCGTTTAAGCGGCCTTTTAATCCAGAACATTTTTTTTTTTTTTTAGATTTCATTCATATGCATGCAGTAATGAGTGGGATTTATTCACCTAATTACAATTTGAATGTCAGAAAAAGTTTTCACTCCAAAGAATGTGGTTAATTCATCTGAAATCAGTGTATGCACACACCTGATGACGGAAATCTGAGCACTTTCTTGGTTTTGTTCCCGGTTTGAAAACTCCGTACATTTTCAAATAGATTAAAGTATGCTATTTGAACTATCTCGGCAAAGCTATGCCTTCGTCAGTAGATTAACCTTTTCAACTACCCGAAAATATTGTTTTAGGGTACCCATTCTTGCCAGTGTATACGAACACTGGAATACATTCTGCATTCGGGACACTGTTGACATTTACTTTTTTTCACGCCATGAAACAGTTTTCACGACGTGACTTCCATCATGATTCTTTCTTTCTTTACTTTGAAAAACTGCCCACGAAGTCTTACAAAATTATGTTAAAAGTGACACCAGGCATTATATAAATACAAACTGTTTGTTGTTTTCTAACCCTGTGAGTCTGTCAGACCTGTAACACCTTGAATTTCTTTCCATAACCTAAGAAAACTTTTCTGCCTTTTTTTTTTTTTTGCTCAAATTTGGACTATAATTCTCCTACCTCGTTAGGACATATCTATCTATCTATCTATCTATCTATCTATCTATCTATCTATCTATCTATCTATCTATCTATCTATCTATCTATCTATCTATCTATCTATCTATCTGTCTATCTATCTACCTATCTATCTATCTATCTATCTATCTACTTCCGGTCAGCTAGCGGGGTTAGTTGCATGTTTATGTGTCTGTGCTTTGTTCGCTGTTCTGGTGGAAGGATCCGTGGTAGCTGCCCTCGATGACGCAGGAATGGCATATGGAGGTATGGGCCTTGTTACAGGGCTGAAGATGACGGTGACGGAAGCTATTCGGACTGGTAAAGTAAGAAGGATAACAACGGGCTGCGATGACAACAACACGAAAGCGATTCAAAATGGCGGTGTCAACTACAATGACGCACTTTACGAGGACCCACAGCTGTGGGGTGAGTTTATCGTTATGGAGAAGGCATTTCGATCTAGTCTAAGTACCAGGGCTGAAGATGACGGTGAAGGAAGCTATTCGGACTGGTAAAGTAAGAAAGATAACAACGGGCTGCGATGACAACAACACGAAAACGATTCAAAATGGCGGTGTCAACAACAATGACGCACTTTACGACACGGTGAGTTGGAGAAGATTACCCCAACACCTACACCAAGTCGTGCGCAATCATCCAAGCGAGACAGCATCACACGCCCTTAATGGCTGCACAAAATTTCACCTTATGTACCAACAACGACACAACAACATCTTGGACATTTTGGAAAGAAAGATTCGTTCATTCAACAGAAACAACACCATATTGAAAGACACTCCCCTCAAACCATCTATATTTGAAAGTGACTCTATTGGTTTCCATCGTAGAGAAGTGCGGCCAGATATAACAGTAATTGACAGAAAAGAAAAACAGTCAAATGGATAAAATAAGCCAAGAGCCAGCAGTTATGTTCAGTCATGTAACGGATTAATATTTACAATGCCATTCTATTGTTTCCTGTATGGGTATCGTGTGTGAAATACTGTACCGACTAATTGGAAATAAAGAATTATATCTATCTATCTATCTATCTATCTATCTATCTATCTATCTATCTATCTATCTATCTATCTATCTATCTATCGATCGATCGATCGATCTATCTATCTATCTTTCTATGTCCCCCCCCCCCACCCACCCCTTCTTCTGTGTGAATTTTCTTCGGAATTATAAAATGTTCCTTACCGGTGGCTGCATGATATAAGCAAATGATGAAAATCAGGCAGTTGAATTGGAGAGTCTTGTATTCCATTGTGGCTGTAGTAAGGAATTTTCTTTCTTTCTTGATCTCTCTCACTCTCTCTCTGTCTCCCACCGGAGTTCTCTCACGTTCCTCTCCGAATTATCGGCTGTGTGTGAAATGTTTGCTAGCTTGACGATACCTGCATACAAATTACCAACTGTCCCCTGTTTCAGTATGTTGGCATTGAATGGCGAACACGTTCAATTTGCTAGAGCAAACTCAAGTCTTGTATTTCTAACTACGTGCCGGGCCACTCGCCTATATAAGAGATACGCTCCCCTCCCCCCCCCCCCCCCTGCGTTCTCCAATCAACTTTTTTCATCCTTAAGTCAGGTATAGGAGTGTGTTTATTTTGCATACGGAAAAAGTATGTTTACCTGCCATTTGATACCAGTATCAGATTTGCAGATCACTTAACTCCACTCCACCTGACCCCACCCCACCCCCCTACCCCAGCCTTCCCACAAACCCCCAATTTGAACTGCGGTGCGCATGTCACATGGCAGGCGCCAATGTCCACCCACACACTTTTCAAGCTCCCATGCAGCTCGGCGCCATTACTAACTCATCAGAGTTCAAGATTTTGTCTCAGCATGTTATACGTTTATCGCGTAAGCCGAACATGGATGTTGACGGAACAAGAGGGTATAATATTACATCTGTGAGGAGCGGAGATAATAATTACTTTAAATGCTATTTTGATAAGGCAGAAGATTCTGGGAATGATGGAGTTTAAAGGAGATGTTATGCAAAATGGTTCGGTGTCTCTCTGATTTGGTTCACTCTATGTTAGGTGCCACCCATAGAGTACGTACGTTCGGAGGTGGGGGGGGGGGGGGGAGGCAGAGTGTAAAGGGCGTACAGCTTTTTTTTTCGGGGTATTGGGGGAGGGGGGCCTATGAAGCCTACACATGCATTTTACTTGCCATAAAAATTGTGAACAGTTTACGTTCATTTATATTTTTTCACACAATATAATTTGTAGGATTATGCGGACAATGAAATAAAGGCTATGTTTGTGATGAAACAGTCAAATAATTCATGTAAAATGCCATTAATAGTTTTAGAATATGAAAACCTTATCAAAGATTAAACATTTCAATGACCGTACGCTCAGGCAAAAAAGTGGGGTGGATGAAGGAGAGGGAATTTACAGCGTACGAAGGGGAGGGATAAAAATGGCTAAACTGGAATGTACATACATTATGGGTTTCCCTTACGATGATCTTTGCATTGTCGAAACTGAGAGTTCGCTTTCAGATTAAAGCTCAGCATTGTGCATGCCAAAAATATTATGCACTCCAACTGTCATAAAGTTCGCTGGTACGCTTTTTCAACAGTGAGATTTTCAAACAATCTTTGACAGAGTATCAAAATGTGGTGAAAATGGAACGAGATGTCTCCAAATAATCACTGACACTTTCCGCAGTGTCAATACCGAGAGAAGAACACTCTGGCTTAGCGAGAAAATGGCAATAGAATGGTCCATAGAGAAGGGGACAAACTTTATGTACATTGCTCATACTAAAGGACCACCTGGTTGTACAACCCAAGTGGTGGAAGAAATATGGGAGAAAGGGTGGTGTAATGGAGTGACAGGATAGGATGTAACAAACCCAGAAATCTTTAATTAAGCATGTTCCAGTGGGAGTGACTGTATAATCATTTTGGATATCGGACGTAATGAGTTTGTGGACTTCAGCTGAGAAGATTAGAGGAGATGCCAAAAAAAAAATGAAAGAGAAATGACTTGAAAGACAGTGGATAGAAGAGAAGGTTGCGGAGTTCACAACTACAAGCATCGAGAGTTGAATGAGATAGGTCGAAATAGCACAGAGGAGAAGATGGTGAGGAATAAAGTCAGTTCTACAGAGAGGAGACACCTGAACAAGTGGCTCCGTTGAGGGGTTGACATGACATGAAATGAGATTGACAGGAGTGGATGAGGTAGTCAAGTGTCTGAGACGAGGAATTCGTAGCTGCAAGTTTGTGGTATGCGACCTCCAAGTGCAAGAAATGGAGAGCAGTTTACAAATCTAGTCAGACAATTTCGGAATGTACAAACGGCGAGCTCAAATGTTTTACTAATTGTTTTTGGATAGTTGAGTATACCCAGTCCCAGCGTCAAAACACGGTGTTGTGCAGTGTTTTGGCCCAGATCATGCGCAGTACATAAAAACATTAGAGATGTTACTGGAATGAAGATAACAGTTTTAGCAAGATTGTATGGCCTGGTCGTCAGCAGCAGTTTTTATTCCCTCTATTAATATAATTATCAGTAAAGTATCTTTAGCAACTGACGCTACAATAAGTGGCGTTATCTAAAATTTCGTGGTTTCACAGCAATGTTGTCCTCCGCCCAGAGGCTTTTCCTGACTCTACACTAGGCACTTTAAGTTATCATTCAAGGTTCTCGAACATTAAGTCAGCAAAGTGAAACAAAAAAGCTCTAGTGCAAATGTCTGATCCACAAATTTCTTTTCCAGTCTAACACATCTTTTCATGACACCAGCGTGTGCAATAATAATATGCAATGCCAAATCAACGTAATTCTTCTGAAAACCAGAACCAGCTCGGTAGAGAGATTTGGGTGGGACTATATATTACACATAGAAAGGTGCTAAAAAAAAAATACTTTAACAGGCCATAATTAGGCTGGACTGGTTTAGCTTCGGACCCCGCCTATGAGAACTGGATTTTAGAATAAAGGGAGATCCACACGCGCATATTAGTTAATATTTTGCAAGTCACAGCAAGTCATTAGACTGAAAGATGTGCGCCTTGAGAAAACTTCAAGCTACGAGTCCTTTCTTTTTTTTAATGTATGCCAGGAGTGCCAATGTATTTAAGTGTAGGAGTTATTGATTTCTATGTAAATTAATGTGGTACACGTCAAAAGTTTCTATACAAATATTCAGTGCAAGGAACAAATAGAAGGAACATTAAACTCTGGCTTTTGTTCTCGGTTTGCTATTGTTCTTGTTGTTTCTACCAGTATTCTGTGAATAGGTCAGAACATTGTATATTTGATGCTTGAAACGTTTTGTCTGCGTTTCTATATTAAGAGTTTTGTGTTCTTCCTTTAGTTAGTGATCCTCACAAAGAATTCATGCGTTTAATCTTGTGTCGAAGCATCATACATCCAAGAAACAGGAAAAGGACAGAAGATGTTTGCACATAACATCGTGCACGAACAACCAGTTATCGGTATATAATGTCTTTTCAACACACCAGAGACCATTCTGTTCAGAATCATCTTGTATAAAATGGCCGCAGCCGCCCAAGCATGACTCGGTTTGAATCTCTGACTTCTTGAAGCAAAAGGGTTTATTAATTATGTAAATCTTATTTCTAATTGGAAACTGTTTTTGAAAAGTTGTTCAGGCAAATGCAGATACTACATCTATCATGGGGAGTGCTTTAAGGTTATCAGGTCGACAAGACGAAAACATAAATAATGTCTACAAATTGTTTATATGGATTTTAAATCATATTACATCCTGTACGAACCGACCCCTGTGACAAAAAATATTATTTATCGTCTTCCTGTTCACACTGGTTTGTTTTTCTATTGCTACTAGCATTCATCCTTTTCTTCTTATCTCATGCATCTTCACTTCCAGAGTCAATCATTATTTCTCAACTGTGCCTTAAGCAGTTAACTGTAGGTCTTCAGTGAGAAACACATAAAAATTGGAAACGACCACCTTTAAGTTTTCATGATATAATCCCACGGCAGCGTTTGCACACCGTGATGTCTGGTCGTAAAGCCAGAGGTTCAAACACTTTTAGCAGCAGTGACCGAGGGGACGGGATGGCGGTATCGATCCTTAAGCCCCTCACTAGAACAGACCAAGCCTGAATTAAAAGGGGGGGGGGGGGAAAGTAAAATGTTGTGGTGGTCTGGAGGAGCGAACTTGAATTAATTTGCAATTACCTGATGATGACGAGGTATTTGATTCAATGAAATGAGGACGTACCTTCGCCTCCAAGTTGACATTGTCGTGATAAGAAACACGTTTTGAAATGGGCATATAATATTATTCGTCCATTTTGATAAGATGCATATAGGGATGGGGAGCGGGAAAGGGGGGGCGGTAGGAGGGGCCGTGGGAGGGAGTCAGGGGTATCTTTTTGTAAAATGGGGCTTTGGTTCTAGCTGTTTCGAGACGGGCTGATTAGACTGTATAGAGGAGAAACACAAGAAAAAAAACGTACAAAAGGTTAAACCACAAACCCGAAAAGGCAAGGTGACATTTATATACATATTTGCATACACAATAATGTATTTATGTATGAAGACTGTCTGCAAACTCTTTTTTCTTGTTGTTGTTTTTTGTTAAGATTTATAGCGCACCTTATTTTATCCTTTTTACGCAATAGATTTCATTCCCGTTGTTTTGTTTTTTTTTCGGCCCTCTTTCTAGTTGCTGTACCGTAGCTATAGCTGTATGCTCAAGACGGAAAGGGAGGGGGAGGGGGTCTTAACAGAAACAAAAACGAATACCAACAATTTTCAGAGTCATGAATGACTTGGAGTGTCGAAAGCAAATAAGTCTGCAGTTTGCATTTTTGACATTGAAGATCATGCTATTAAAATTTCTTCAAACAATGACCAATCTGCCTTAGAGATTTGCGGAGGTACGGGGGCGTCTTCGCATCCCCTGCATTCTATGGACGCATTCTCCAACTGAGCTAAGCATTTTTGTCTAGCTGGGTGTTACCTTAATGGTTAGGCCTATGTATTTATTTATATCTATTTAATTTTCGTTATTTTTGTTCTAGACCTCCCCTTTTTTTCTTAATTTACAGCCATCATTTTCAAATATGCTCATTGCCTTTGATGTCAGCAAATGGTCCACCCACTTATTCTGAATACAGTTGGTGTACTATTGGAATAAACTTTTTTTAAAAACATGCCTAGCCCTCACCTATTTTACGTCTGACATGGACGCTTTTAAATTTTCTCCTTCCCTTATTCACTTTGCCACGACAAGTATGTAGTTTTGTTTCAAAGAATTTATGCAAACCTGCCTTGTGAAAGCAAAGTTTGTCTCAGCGTTTTTGAGACGCAGAAGCACTTTATGCTGACTAAAGATGTTGAAATTTCATGGCAAAAATGAGACAAAGATGAAAATTCAGAGGTAATTAGCTAAATCTTAAATCCCGAAAAAGATTTTGTTGAAAATTATAGTCTGTTAGCCTACTTACTGTTAATTTACTCAGTCATGTGTGCTAAAATTTGAACTCCAGATGATCTGGTATACTGCACTTTCCCACACCTGACATACCATCGACAATTTTGCTAAATAGTGATAGATACCACCCGCATGGCAAACTGAACAATTTATTGGACGTTCGACAAAGTTTGCATCAATATAACACAATGTTTCTGCCACCCACAAAAAGACTGTTTCCCTAGCGAATGAATACATACTGCAGAAAAAAACGTTGATCCCCGGGTCTAATAATTTGAAGGAAAAAAAAGGATAAAAGGGATGTTTCAACCGATTTCTACATCCTGTCTTTTTGGGGTTTTTGACTCGTTTCATAAGCGGCGACGGTTCACACAATTCAGAATTGGCTGCTTTTCAAACAAACCCTTACATATTTGGAAGACAAAAGATGAGACAGAATGATGCCCTCGGTGGCATTTCATTTCCAACACAAATCCTGGTGCTTTCGGATCTTTCTTGACAAACTTGAAAGTCCATGAGCAAGATGAAGGTTGAAGCTGGCGTGCTTGGCAAATACCTGGGGTTTCTGGCCCTGTTCTTTCAAAAGAAAAAAAAAACCAACTGAAAAGACGTCAAGATTACAAAGCATTAAGTATGGCTGAAAGGTCAGTTTTGACCGTTTGTGTCATCTTAAACGATGTGTTCTGTTGTAGTTCTGTACGTCTGGTGTCCAAAAATCTTTTTAAAAAACGGTCAAAAGAGAACAGGGCCGGACTAGGCCAATGTATTCTTTCTCCCTGCCTATTTACAAAGGATAAAAAAAATCTTTTTTCATCCCTTTGTCGTGTTCAGGGCCATGTTCACACGAAAATAAAAATCAGTATGCTGTGTGCCGGCATCGTCTTGTGAATAAATCTGGAGAATCACCGTGTGTAATAGACTACAATTTTTCATGACCGGCACAGATTTAATCTGAACCACCAGAGAAATTATTGTTCAGTAAAAGCCGACTGTGGTATTTACACTGGGAAGGTGTGAGCTTGTTCCTTATTGCTCACGACATAGCGGAAGTGATAAGCGAAAAAGGTGTGGTGTGTGTTATGGTAGTAATGATGGTAATTGTATTTCCTGTAACAGAAATAATAATGGTGGTGGTGATGGTAGTATTAGCAGTAGTAGTAGTGGAATAGGTGATGATGATGGTGGAGGTGTGGTAGAAGGAGTGGTAGTAATAACGTGATGATTAAGTTGATATTAGAATGTATTACTAGTAGTAGCAGTGATGATGGTGGTGTTATGGTAATTTAGTAGTGGTAGTAGTAGTAATAATAATAATAATAATAATAGTTCGTCCATCAGGTATGATGATGACCTTAACAACACCAGAGGAATAAAGAACAGAAATTGTTGAGAATTTCAACACATGGACAA
Source organism: Onchidella celtica (assembly GCA_963931925.1). Taxonomy (NCBI): domain Eukaryota; kingdom Metazoa; phylum Mollusca; class Gastropoda; order Systellommatophora; family Onchidiidae; genus Onchidella; species Onchidella celtica. Next base: position 29,368,487 of record OZ007571.1, on the reverse strand, counting down.
TAAAGAGAACTAAAGGACACAGAGGACAGAATGGAAAGACTGTTCTTTCATGACTTATGGCTTCTCATGTGACTGATAAGTCCTATTTTTGCCCTGCAGACCCTTCCGCATAAATGACAAGAGTGCTCCGTTGGTTCAGTACCACTGGGCCTTTTCTTGCGCCGTTCTCTTTTTTTTGATAGCCTGCTGGACTCTGTCAGCTTCCCATGCTTTGCTGCCTCTGGTAAGGGCCGCCCTCCAATTTGCACGATCAAGCGAGAGCTTTTCCCACTCACTCACATCAATGGCAAAGGCCTTCAGTGATTGCTTGAGAGTGTCTTTGTAACGTCTCTTTGGGGCCCCAACATTCCTCGTTCCATTGGAGAGCTCAGAGAAGAAGATTTGCTTAGGGAGTCTGGAGTCGGGCATTCTGACAACATGTCCTGCCCAACGTAGCTGAATTTTTTTCAGGTGGCAGAAGATGCTCAATTCCTTGGCACGATTGAGGACCTCAGTGTCTGGAATTTTATCCTGCCATTTGATCCTTAGGATCTTTCGACATTTCTACATCCTGTCTTTTTGGGGTTTTTGACTCGTTTCATAAACGGCGACGGTTCACACAATTCAGAATTGGCTGCTTTTCAAACAAACCCTTACATGTTTGGAAGACAAAAGATGAGACAGAATGATGCCCTCGGTGGCATTTCATTTCCAACACAAATCCTGGTGCTTTCGGATCTTTCTTGACAAACTTGAAAGTCCATGAGCAAGATGAAGGTTGAAGCTGGCGTGCTTGGCAAATACCTGGGGTAGGGTTAGATCCTAAGAGAAAGATCCTAAGGTAGTAGTAGTAGCAGTGTAATATTAGTAATAGGGATGGAAATAGCAGTAGTTGTAGTTCTAGTGGCAGTAGTTAATAAACTGCCATCATCATGATTGTTTTATGGTGTATGATATCACATTTAACATCGCACTACATCCCTTTATATCAATGAAATATTAAAATTATGAACTTCTGATACTGATAAAAGCGTAATCACGTCCAAAAAGAGCCAGATGCATGGTTGTCCAACGTACGTCTAAAGCTGGGTTTTCATGTGTACGGAAAGGGAAACGTCAAAACCGGCCAAGTAGTGAAACGCTGTTTCCGCACACATGGAAACACTCTTTCATTTTACTACGTGATGATTTTTGACGTTTCCGTTGCCGTTTCCGTCTCCGCACACATGAAAACACAGCTTTAGGGTTATATGGAAAGAAGCGTTTGCTCAACCCAGCAGCTGCTAATCCCGCGTTACGTTAATTCAGAGAAAACGTCAGGCGATGAGAAGTGTGCGTGCCCAGTTAGTGGTCTGACACCCCAAAGTGTCTGCCTACCTTTCCTGACCTCTGCTTTATACGCAGTCTTTCAAAAAATAACTTGACACCCTTCCTTTTTATTTAAATCTCGGTTATTATAGGTCAGATCGACATGACAATTTCACAGATGCTAGATTATTGAATGTGAAAAAGAATTAAGACACTGAATCAAAAGATTGGCCACACGTTAATTGACTGTGGTACTGGCAATTAGCAGGGGGTCATAACCAAAAGTCACAAGTGTAGTAACTGTGTCCGCCTCTTGCAATGACGACAGACTGGCATCGGTAGCGCATGGACTGGATCAGTCTTGTGATTGCAACCGTGTTTAGTGACACTGGTGGAGCATTTGCCATTACATTTAGCTCAACTGTTGTCTTTGGAGCTGTTTTGACGCAACCTCTTAAAATAAAGTCGAGTGGGAATAAATGCATCTTGTCAGCGGGTTGTCATTCTTGGTCTGCCTGGACTCTGGCGGTCTTTTAAGGTACCAGTTGCTGCCAGACGGTTTCTCGTATCGTTGAACTGTGCAGATTCTTTGTACCTTATATCTAAATCTAGCTCACGGCAATTGGAGTGGGTGCAAAGAATAATAAAACTTACTGTTACATTACAATTATTCATTGCAGAATAGTGTACAGATGTGATAAAGTTGATTTTCGACCAGCAACATGTGAAGAAAGGCGAAAAACAAAATTCCAATCGCACTTTTCGATTTTACTCGACGAAATTTTTCTGTCTCTGTTTTGAGGCTCAAAAAAAAAAAACTTGGTAAAAAAATTATTTCAAAGACTGGATTTTGTCAGAAAAAGATGTGTCCAGGCAACTTATCATCAAAAATTGAGGCAGTACATAAAATTTCATAATTTGTGGTTAGGTAGTCACGATGTTTTCGGTGTTTACATGGGGGCTTGAGGTCCGTTGGTTTCTCGGGGGCTTCAGCCTGAGGCTGTCGGCCCCATGGTGTCTATATGTTCATCCTTCAACTCTATTATAGTAAGAAGATAGTGAGAATTAGCAGAGTGCTAGACCTGGTAACGTTTTTTTGTGTATAACCCTTTATCATATACGAGTATATCTGAACATGTTCAATGGCAGACAGAAACTGAAAAGACTTTACACACATTTCACTCTCTGTAAAACCAAGGTCTATCTGACATACACAACGATCTATCTTCAGATAGCTCCATTCAGAATATCAGAAAATTGGACTTTGTCCCTCGTTGCTCCTAAATGGCGGTTGGACTTTGTCACATTTAACTTTTCTTTTTTTTTTATTTGTATCCGTAACACCTTCGTGCTAACCACATATCGCATAAAAAATGAATCCACGATTGAAAGATGGGATGCTGTAAACCTGGTACATTTTTTGGGGAGTTAAATTCTAAATTCACCCGCAGTGCAAAAAAAGGCCAGTTTCATGGCAGGTTTAATGCGTACATTTCTATCAGCATATCACAGAGACTAGGGAAGAAAATTGACATTTGCTTTTCGTGGGTATTTTGTCTTTCATCTTTTCAGACAGGAAAGTCCGGGACAGTTTGAGTAGACATTCCTTCGCTAACATTGGCTCGATGGGGTTAAACGTGCAGATTTATAGTCAACATCAGCATTGAAAAACGAGGAAAGAAAGTTGAAAGGCTTCGAATTTGTAGATAGCCACTGTGAACTCATCACTATCTATCTATCTATCTATCTATCTATCTATCTATCTATCTATCTATCTATCTATCTATCTATCTATCTATCTATCTATCTATCTATCTATCTACCTATCTATCTATCTATCTATCTATCTATCTATCTTACTATCTGTCTGTTGGTCGGTCTTTCTTTCTGTCTGTCTGTCTGCCCGTCTGCCTATCTATCTAATTGCCCTACTGTCTGCTTGTTTATCTATATGTTTGTCTATCCATCTGCCCGTTTATCTGTTTGTTCATCTAATTTTTTTTCTTTATAGATGCTTTGACGAGCCTACTTGGTTAACTTCAATGTTTACTTTACGGATGCCCTGAACTGTACTTATCAATATTTCCCTTCGCTATCTATAAACCCGTACCTGTACTCTGTGTTTAAAATAGAATCTTAGCCGTTCATCACTTTCACTGGAAAGGGGTAAAATCGGTGAATATGGTGGGTCTGTGGGTGTACGGATCTATTATTGAGGGATTAAGATTAGGGGACTACTTGCACAGATTCACCATTAAATACAAATACAGATATATTGACACAGGGCAGTCAGACTACCGTATTTATGTCACATCGCTTCTTTAGCATCATTTTTACATCAGGTGGGGTGAACATCTCTAACTCAGAACGAGTTTGATGTAGCTACTGGGTGGTCACCAGAATTGACGCAGATTGGGGTGTTACAGTGTCATCCCGCCAAATCAGTCTCTTTCATAAATAGCTAGTTTGTGTGGTTTGTGTGTGTGTGTGTATGTGTCTGTATTGCTTGCTTCTTTTCGTTCGGACTTTTGTATGTGTGTGGTTTTCAAGGGGGTGGGGGACTATTGGAATACCCTGTGACTATATCATTGAAATGCGTCCATAGCAGCTTTTAAAACTCTTTGAACATTTTTTATTCAAATGCAATGCCCCCCCCCCCCCACCCTTCCCGGTCCCCAAATTACTTCTGGTCCTTTTTTCTATATTCTGCCTTGCTTATTGCCTGTGAGGTTGTCAGGACCTTTGTTCTTTATCTCCATTTTCTAAAAGAATAAAAAAAAAAGGAATATGCAGTATATAGATGAGGTATAACAAATGCACACTTGTTTAAAATGCGCTGGGGCACTTATCAAGCTGTTTCACGAGTCCGATTTATTCCAATTCTTTATCATAGTACTAAAGTCAAACCCCGGTCGGTACAGGCATGTTGGAATTTTGGGATTTTTCTCATATTTTCCAGTCCCTGATCCTATGGCAGGTAGGATCGAGTACCTAGTCTGCTCGGATAAGGACGAAAAATCGGGGGGGGAGGGGGGCGCGTGCACGTTTGCGCACCTTAAAGATACCTTGGCAGTCTGAAATCGTGAAGAGCAGGCCATATAAAACCGCTGCTAGGGCAAAATTCTAAATTTAAAAAAAATCCCTACCACAACAAGAAAAATAAAACAAGAAAAAATTAGGGGTAAATGCCAAGGGCAGCGAAACCTCCTAAAATATAGACCTGAACACAAGACAATGTAGAGAACGAAGACAGGGGACACAATGTAGAGAACGAAGACAGGGGACACAATGTAGAGAACGAAGACAGGGGACACAATGTAGAGAACGAAAAATAGGGGACACAATGTAGAGAACGAAGATAGGGGACACAATGTAGAGAACGAAAAATAGGGGACACAATGTAGAGAACGAAGACAGGGGACACAATGTAGAGAACGAAAAATAGGGGACACAATGTAGAGAACGAAAAATATGGGACACAATGTAGAGAACGAAAAATATGGGACACAATGTAGAGAACGAAAAATAGGGGACACAATGTAGAGAACGAAAAATAGGGGACACAATGTAGAGAACGAAAAATAGGGGACACAATGTAGAGAACGAAAAATATGGGACACAATGTAGAGAACGAAAATAGGGGACACAATGTAGAGAACGAAGACAGGGGACACAATGTAGAGAACGAAGACAGGGGACACAATGTAGAGAACGAAGACAGGGGACACAATGTAGAGAACAAAGACAGGGGACACAATGTAGAGAACGAAGATAGGGGACACAATGTAGAGAACGAAGATAGGGGACACAATGTAGAGAACGAAAAATATGGGACACAATGTAGAGAACGAAAAATAGGGGACACAATGTAGAGAACGAAAAATAGGGGACACAATGTAGAGAACGAAAAATATGGGACACAATGTAGAGAACGAAGACAGGGGACACAATGTAGAGAACGAAGACAGGGGACACAATGTAGAGAACGAAGACAGGGGACACAATGTAGAGAACGAAGATAGGGGACACAATGTAGAGAACGAAAAATATGGGACACAATGTAGAGAACGAAAAATATGGGACACAATGTAGAGAACGAAAAATATGGGACACAATGTAGAGAACGAAAAATAGGGGACACAATGTAGAGAACGAAAAATAGGGGACACAATGTAGAGAACGAAAAATATGGGACACAATGTAGAGAACGAAGACAGGGGACACAATGTAGAGAACGAAGATAGGGGACACAATGTAGAGAACGAAGATAGGGGACACAATGTAGAGAACGAAAAATATGGGACACAATGTAGAGAACGAAAAATATGGGACACAATGTAGAGAACGAAAAATATGGGACACAATGTAGAGAACGAAAAATAGGGGACACAATGTAGAGAACGAAAAATAGGGGACACAATGTAGAGAACGAAAAATAGGGGACACAATGTAGAGAACGAAAAATAGGGGACACAATGTAGAGAACGAAAAATAGGGGACACAATGTAGAGAACGAAAAATAGGGGACACTAAATATAGAAATCTAAAACATGGGACACTAAATACAGAGATCGAAAACAGGGAACACAAAATATAGAAATCGAAAACAGGGGACACAAAATATAGAGATCGAAAACATGGGACACTAAATACAGAGATCGAAAACAGGGAACACAAAATATAGAAATCGAAAACATGGGACACTGAATACAGAGATCGAAAACAGGGGACACAAAATATAGAAATCGAAAACATGGGACACTAAATACAGAGATCGAAAACAGGGGACACAAAATATAGAAATCGAAAACACGGGACACTAAATACAGAGATCGAAAACAGGGGACACAAAATATAGAAATCGAAAACAGGGGACACTAAATACAGAGATCGAAAACAGGGGACACAAAATATAGAAATCGAAAACATGGGACACTAAATACAGAGATCGAAAACAGGGGACACAAAATATAGAAATCAAAAACATGGGACACTAAATACAGAGATCGAAAACAGGGGACACAAAATATAGAGATCGAAAACAAGGGACGCAAAATATAGAGATCGAAAACAGGGGACACAAAATATAGAGATCGAAAACAGGGGACACAAAATATAGAGATCGAAAACAGGGGACACAAAATATAGAGATCGAAAACAGGGGACACTAAATATAGAGATCGAAAACAGGGGACACAAAATATAGAGATCGAAAACAGGGGACACAAAATATAGAGATCGAAAACAGGGGACACAAAATATAGAGATCGAAAACAGGGGACACTAAGTATAGAAATCGAAAACAGGGGACACAAAATATAGAAATCGAAAACAGGGGACACAAAATATAGAAATCGAAAACAGGGGACACTAAATATAGAAATCGAAAACAGGGGACACAAAATATAGAAATCGAAAACAGGGGACACAAAATATAGAGATCGAAAACAGGGGACACAAAATATACAGATCGAAAACAGAGGACACAAAATATAGAGATCGAAAACAGGGGACACAAAATATAGAGATCGAAAACAGGGGACACAAAATATAGAGATCGAAAACGGGACTCAAAATATAGAGAACGAAAACAAGGGACACAAAATATAGAGATCGAAAACGGGACTCAAAATATAGAGAACGAAAACAAGGGACACAATATAGAGATCGGTAAAATGGTCACGCAATACAGCAAACTAAAGGAAGGGACACAACACGTAGAATTATACGGAGTGAGATAACAAATCGGTCTACATACCCTTGTTGACATGGCATCAGTTAGCATTGAATGTGACTATTTGCCGGGGATTTTCTCGGACAACTGAAAATTGTCTTAACATAAATTTAAATCTTCTAATAGGTGTTACCAGAGTGTTCATAAACATCGATCAACGAGGGAACAATAATAATTTATTCCTGTGCCGAGCCGTCGTTGTTGCCGAAGTCGCCGTTATCACCTTGATTTGCACATTACAGATACTGAAATATAACAAATTTAGCCATCAATTGAGTGTAATTATTCTTCATAACGGCCCTGTCTTCAGAACAAAGGCTGGCAAATCACGATGGCTTTTTGTGCTTGCAACGTGGTAACTTTATTTCTTTTATCTCTAGATACTGTGTGTGCAAAAAATTACTTTTCCCTGATAATTATTACTTTATCAACACGGTCATGGGACAGCAAAAACGTAGTTATATTTCAGTTTGTATGTGCATTCGAGCTCTTCTTTTAAAATTCATTTCAATGTATTTGTTGTTGTGGTTTTTTTTTGGTTTTTTTAATGAATTTTTAATTTTTGTTACTTTTTTTTTTTTTTTTTTCCAGTTGATGAGAGAGAAAGTATGGCAGCTTCTGCATATAATGATATTGTGGTTGATCCAGAGGGTGAATGTATAATCATTTAAAACTTTTTGACTACGTGACCAAAGATTATGAAATTTTGTGAACTTCCTCAACTTTGTGACTATAAATTGATGCATACATTTTGGACAAAATTCAATCTTAAAAATTAACAATTTACAATTTTTTATACTTTTTGTTTAGCCGGAAGAAAAAAGATACGAAGTTCGTTGTGTACCTTTCTTTACACATTGGTGGTCGAATATTAACTTTGAACATCGCATCTGTGCATTTTCCCAATCAAGGCACTAGGTAGTTATGGTAAAGTAACTTTTTGGGCCATCCCATAATAGGGAGCTGTTTAAGTATGAATTTGTCCTACATGGTTGAGAAAATTCTTTGTTTTTGGTGCCACTAATGATTTTAGAATTTTGATATAAGATAATGTTTTTGAATGTATCTGTCCAATTACCACATTACAAATGGCTATGCTTTCAATGCACAGACTTTGTATCTTGTACTAGCAAAGTATTGCAGACAGTCTAGTTTTATGCGTGTTGTTTCCCTTGCAAGAGGGATCGCGTCGTCTCCGTCCTGTGCAGTTTCGTAGTGTATATCTATGGTTCTACATAGCTTAAAAGCCAATTGATATAGTATCCATTGCGGGTATTGAACTAACAGTGTGGTCCACAAATTTGATGTAAGCACACGCAGCGCGCAGAGGAGTTGAACACACAAATGCTGTGACTACCGTTTTCACAAATACAATTTCTGAAGGTTTCCAGAGACGCAGATGCCAAAAAATTAACTCACTGTGGTAATCACAAATAGTGGAGTGAAACGTACGCCCTGTTCTCTTTTAAGGCGAATTTTACACTCCCTTTTCAGCACCATAATATATCATTACATCCCAGGCGAGGATTGGGCCCTTTGTCAGACCTCCAACAAGTAAATGCCTCAAAAGCATACCAAGTATTAGAGAGTCTGTGCCCGTCTGGTGCAAGATTTGAACCTGGCATCTCTCACATCACACTAAGCACCCTAATCTGTACCCCGGCTATTCCAGAGTATAAGGCATATGGGGTTATAAAAAAAAATTTTGTCTTTTTTGTTCTGTCTTTAATTTATCGGGATTTTGAACCTTAGGCGATCCAAGTACTTTCGATATTTTAATTTCCTTTCCTTTGTGTGGTTCATATTATCTTTCCTTCTCCACTGTCTAAATTGTTGAAAGCAAATCGTACACATATACACACACACACAAAAAGATAATGATTATCTTCTCTATGTGTGTGCTCTTGACCACCTGACAGATGTTATAATTTGTCATGATCTCGAGATGGTAAAATAGATTTTAAAACATAGGTTATCTGTAGCGAAAACAGTTGACGTTAAACAGGCCTGGGGTGGAGATGTAGAGGTGTTAATTCGTTGAGATTTAAAAAGAAAGAAACGAAAAAAAAAAAAAAGGAAAACCATATCATGAGGACATGGAACCGATCAGAGTGTAGTAAGACACAGAGCCTAGAGCAATTCTCGTGTATTTTGTATAAGCCATATTCCGCTCTGCTACTTTTCACACTGACATGGACCGCTAGTAAAACTGCCCAGTCAAAGAGAGATGCGAAATGGGGGTGGGGAAATCGCTACAGGTATCAATAAAACATCACATTATACATGTAATTATCATTATGATCATTATTATGAATATTATGATGATGATTATTATTATATCATTACTATTATTATTATTATTACTATTTTCATCACCACCATCATCTTCATTAATTCGTTAACCTTTTGTGACCAAATCAAAAAAAAAAAATTATATAGTCCTTCAGGTGTAATCAGTGCATCAAGATGGGAAGCAATTGCGACGTCGACTCGCTGAAATGTAAATAACAAAGTGTCAACAGCCGATCCTATGTGGATTTGTCACAGGGTACACTTGCACTAGGTTACGACCCAGGACACTGAAATTGGCCATTACTGCGATGATAAAAACAAAACGTCATATGATTGTGATACCCTTTTAGTAACCATCATCATTATTCGGCATTTCTCGAAGCTGTTAATCAAATTTTCTACGACGGAGTAAGTAAAGCTTTCATTACCATTCTGTGAATGTTTAAGAGAGAGAGAGAGAGAGAGAGAGAGAGAGAGAGAGAGAGAGAGAGAGAGAGAGAGAGAGAGAGAGAGAGAGAGAGAGAGAGAGAGGGGAGAGAGAGACGGACAAACAGACAGAGACTCACATACGACAGAGACAGACAGACATTCCAGGGAGACAGAGAGGACAGACATTCAGAAAAATAGACAGACAGGCAGACAGAGAGACAGACAGAAAGAGAATTTCAGAAGCCTGAGTAATAAAACAAAGACTAAAGTGAAATTGCTGATATGGGTCCACCAGAACTTGCCTGTTTCTTAATTAAGGGAAATAATAAAATTTTAATGCTTCATATATTGCGAAAGATGGTTATATTATATTATATTATTATATTGTATTATATTGTAGTATATAATATTGTCTCATTATATTATATTATATTATATTATATTGTATTATATTATATTGTTATGTTATGTTATGTTATGTTATGTTATGTTATGTCATGTCATGTCATGTCATGTCATGTCATGTCATGTCATGTCATGTCATGTCATGTCATGTCATGTCATGTCATGTCATGTCATGTCATGTCATGTCATGTCATGTCATGTCATGTCATGTCATGTCATGTCATGTCATGTCATGTCATGTTATGTTATGTTGTATTATATTATATTATATATGTCATATTATATTATATCCCTATCCATTGGCACAGTCCATGTCACATTACTCCTGTGTACCAAGTTTCATCCCTTCAGCTCAGGAGTTTGGTGGTCCACGGTAACAAACAAACAGGCGGCCACACAACGAGAAATCCATTTAAGATAAAAGAGGGGAACGAACAGTGCTAGTGATGCATGTAAGCCAATGATTGATACAAGAAGAATCCTGAAAGATCTCAGTGTTCTGGACTGAAATGTAATGATCCTAACCATAAGACTCGATCGAGCGGTATCAGCTGATATTACCAATGACCTGTTGGAGGTCTATTTATACAATAAGATGGAGAGAAAGGCAGACAAAGATGTTCCCTTGTTTATTCCGTGCGGCTAACGCAGTGGCTAAGAGTGCCATTCTTGCACGTGTATATCAGCTACATATCCTCTGGTATGAAGAGATCACTGTGCTAACAGACGAGTCTTCGACGACAAAAGTGTTGCTCTACCTGCCGAAGCATGCCAAAAACCATCACCAAATAATGTCTTGAAAACCAGTGATTTGTGCCCACACGAACATGACCATTTCTGCACTGCATTAATGGTTACAACAAAGACAATAATGGTTGTTTTGGTTTACACTTTTAAACCATTCATGATATGAGAATTACTGTTAGTATAGTCACTAATACGGAAATACTGTATTAAAGGGTGGCAAAAAGAAAATACATGCATAATTATAAGTACAATCATGTAATAGCGAAATCCTCGGGACTGATTGGATGATGTAAAACTAGACGTCGCATGAAGGCCATACCAGATTCGGAAGTACGGCCGTTTACCTGTCGGTGTTTGTCTGGTCAGAAATGGGCTTCATTATACAAATATAGATCTATGTGTGTTGACATAGGCCCAGTGCCGGATCGACCTAAAAGCAAAAGTAGCAGCATAGTATGCCTCGGGGCTCGCGTGCTTACTAAATGCTTGCAACCATTCAGTTCCGATTCAATCCTTCTGCAGTAATATGCCGTATTACTACACTCCCTTCAACTTTTATCAGCCACTGTGTGTTGAAGGTTGGTGATTTTAGCTTACTATAACCCATAATTGGGGTTATTATTTTAACACAGTACTTGGTGCAAGGGAATTTGAAACTTAAGTCATTGCCGTTGCACAAAAATCAAAACTTGAAAACGCACCTTATCAGAAAACACGCTCCTGGATTTCAGTCAGCTGTGTGGTTACTTATACCCCGGCACACACAATCCGGTAGAGTTCAGTAACCATGGACTTTATCCAGTTATAAATTGTGGATCATTTTCAGTTGCCGATTTGTTCCGATTTTCCAACTTCGAGCTTGTTCAAATTTTTCACTGGTTCCGATACTCTGGGTAAACATGTTGAATTTCAAACGCCTTCTCAGAAGTTTCAGAGCCAAACATTTCTTGCCATTGTTGATAGCTTGTTTTCTGCCGTGTCAGAACGGCAGAAAACGTATCAAAAGCTAAATGGTGTACTTGGATTCCTTCGTCACTTATAGTCGTTTACGCCTGAAGAAACTGTCAAGAAATCATTAAGTCTTGTCAAATCATATTCAGAAGATCTGGAAGAAAGAATTCTTGAAGAATTTGACATGCAGTTTGCTGAATTGCTTAAAGCGATCTTGCGTCTCATATTGAAGCCAATCAAGACCCTGGAGGGTTACAGATTTACCGTTCAAATTGACATTTCTTTGGAGTTTTGTTTTCCAGATGTAGAAATTTCTGTGTGCATCAATTTAAATTTGCTACTCATTGTTATCAACTGAAGTGGGGAAAGCTGATTTTCAGATAAGGAGTAGATTAAAGATGAACGAAGTAGCACCATGGGTCAAAACAGATTGAACAATGTCACTCTCACGGACACTGAACAAGAACTTCTACTACCTGAAATAGTTAATATCGTCTCATCAACAAATTTGCTGATGCTAAATCTAGAAAGGATAACTTTCAATTGTAATTTCGTTACTTTTGACACTCGAAATTGATACCTATATTATGTCATGAATACTCCGTCCGACTGTATGTTAAAATATGTGTCGTTTCATCTGGTCTTAAAGCTAATGGAAAAAAACAATTAATTACATTACCATGAAAGTAAAAGCATTTTGTCTATTTCTATATTACATAATTATTGTTGTTATTTCAATTTAGGGCCCCTTTATAACATATGCTAGAGGCCAAATCTTATCTCAATCCACCCCTGCGTAGGGCCGTCACACGGTTGTATCTTTGTCACATTGCTACTCGTGCATCATTTTTACATCAGATGCGGTGAAGATCTCTGGTGATTCAGTATGAGCTGATGTGAAGGCCGAGAGCCAGAAATTACGCAGTTTAAACATCGTGATCTGGCCAAACCAGTTTGTTTCATCTTTTGTGCTGGTTTTGTTTTTGTTTGGTTTCATTTTTTAGCAATGTTGGCAGAAACTCCGTCGACAAGTTATGTTAGATCCTGTTTCACTTTTTACATTTTCAGTTCCCACACCATAATAAATCTGCACTATACAAAGATATTTTCCCGCTGTGTCATGTCATATCCGTCTTCAGTGTTCCGACATTCACAAGGTTAACGAGTTAAACCAACCGTAACCGATATGAACAAGGAAACAGTGGCCGTATGCATAATCAATGCGTAAACTAAAGTAGATACGTTAACTTGTGTTAACACAAGAAATGAATACAATTTCTCCTGTTAACACCAGTTAACGTGTTTACTTTAGTTTACGCATTGATTATGCATACGGCCACAGATGAGAAAGGGAAAAGGCGTGCACGCTGAGAGGTATGTTGTGTCTCCCGGTGACAGGTACAACTTATTGTATGAGAATGCTCTGCTACGTTCGTTTTTATGTTGTCGATGTTATTGATAATATAATGATTTTGGTGATATGCTCAACAGGACCTTTCACGGCAAAATTCTGTGTCAGGCTGTTCTTACCTCCAACTGTTTTTGTGCGAGCAAAAATATGTATTTCCGGGATACTCCCAATGAGGTGTGCATTTGTGCTTGAAATAGCTGTCAAAATACTATGGGTTAGAGTGTTTTATGACAAAAGAAAAAATCGGAACATCGCAAATTCTTTCATGTAGAGTTCACAATTTAAATTTTTAATGCTGGGTGATAGCCAAGTGTGAGAGAGAAAGAGAGAGAAAGGGAGAGAATGAGAGAGAGAGAGAAGGAACAGAGAGTAGAGAGGAGAGAGAGGGGGAAAAGAGAGAGAGAGGGGGGAAGAGAGAGAGAGGGGAGAGACGGAAAAGAGGAGAGACGGAGAGCTAGAGAGAGGATGGAGAGACACAGAGACAGAGATAAAGACAGAAGAGTGAGAGGGAAAGAGAGGAGAGGCAGACGGAGAAGAGAAACAAATACCTGTTTGAAGCCAGTCATGAGTAGAATGTTATTTGTATGAAGGAAACAAGCGGGGAATTTAATGGGAGCTCTCTCTCTCTCCTCTCTCTCTCTCTCTCTCTCTCTCTCTCTCTCTCTCTCTCTCTCTCTCTCTGTGTGTGTCTGTGTGTCTCTCTGTCTTTCCTACTCCTCCTCCTCTCTCTTTCTCTCTCTTTCTCTTTTTCTCTCATTCTCTTTTTCTCTCATTCTCTTTTTCTTTCTCTTTCTCTCTCTCTCTCTTTCTCTTTCAAACACACACACACACGTACACATGGATACATTCATATATATATGCCTACACGCCTGAGGAAGACAAACTTAACCTTATGAAGATCCTGAATGTACTTTAAAAGAAGGGAAAAATCGGACATTTTCAAACAACTCAACACACAATAGGTTTGCACTGTTTTATTATGAAATATTAATTTCTCTACCCAAGGAAAGTATTAGAATTTAGTAATTGGTGAGGATAATCGGCTGAATAAGCCCGGGTTTAATAATGATACAATAGTTTTAATCGGCTGAAGAACAATGCAGAATAGAATATTTTCAAGAGCTCACGAATACTGCCCACGGACACTGCACCATCCTCAAAACTTTCATGTTGTCACTATCAAAATCGGGAGTGGGTGTCCACTCAAGACATTTAATCTAAAGGGGGAGAGGTCAGTGAAAAAGATCCTACTTGCAAAAGTAGCCTGTTCATGACTTACGAGATAATCACGATCAAACTGAGTTGTCAGTAAGAGTAAGACGTTATTCACACCCACCGAACAAAACCAAAGACATAGAAATAATCAGAGCCTGTCTACATTTTGTCTTATGTTAAACAAATTTGCCTCGCATATCTACGGAGTCTGTTCGATTTTTTTGACGATAAACCTATTTAAAACATTGGTTTTCCTTGCGACCATTCTGACAATCGAATTCCGATTCCAGCCTGGGACATGCTGGAATGAACTGCTCAGAATCTGTGAAGTCTATTATTATTATTATTTTATTTTTTTTACTAGTACTCAAAGCTTGAGTTTTGTTGAGTTTAACAGCGGGCTGGCCACACTGCGTCCTTCGGAGTCCTCAAACCCACATCACAATGAATCACCCGTGAAAATAAAATGTAACATCGCTCCACGTTTTCGTGTGGAAAGTAGGTGGAGTGCTTTCCTGTCAGGTAGCACTGCTCATATTTGCACAACTCCTCAGTACTGTATGCTGTGGTGGTTGTGAATGGACCTCCCTTAATGTTGATAGACGAAATCTTTCCATTTGAATAAGGCAGTGGCTACGTTTACGGCAGTCAGTGAACGCAACTCACCATTTTTCTTTGTTCGGCTTTACTCCCGTTCGTACAGCAGCGCTTCCTTTCTTTGGTTGTTGTTGTTTTTTTTATAATTGGGGTATGAGGGTAATCTGCCGTAAATGTAGCCACTGCCTTTGAATAAAGACCCGGCCACTGGCAATTTACCAGGTTTAGAATGTAGTTAGGCAAAGAAGCCTTGTGAGGTAAGTGTTTTGGAAATGCGAGAGAGAGAGAGAGAAAGAGAGAGCAAGAGAGAGAGAGAGAGAGAAAGAGAGAGAGAGAGAGGGGGGGGGGAAGGTGGAGAGAGAGAGATCCTCTTTCCCAGGGAGCAGGGATCAAGAAAGTATTAAGCAAAATAATAAAAGGTAAAAAGGAGAATTTGGGTGAAGAGAAGAATATCAGGAGAAATGAAAGGCCGGTGGGAAAGGTGAGAAAGAGACAGAAAAGAATAGATAAGATTTAAAAAATGTAATAACTGGAAAAAGAGGGGACCGGGGGAGAAAGTACCACGGAGGATGTGCTGCACACATACCATAAATTAAGCATCACCCTAATCACACAACCAAATTATGTCTAGAGATTACCGTACAGGTTCCATATACCCAGTACCTCATTATACCCAGTACCTCATTATCATGGTACATTTAAAAATGGAAAACATTAATATATTGAGAAACCCGATCTCCCCGGGCCACGTCAGAATTATTATTTTCACAAAAAAAACAAAAAACAAAAGACAACAACAACCAACAAAAAAAGCTCATCTGAAATGCTTCTCAAGTTGTGTGCAAACAGCGTGAAGAAAAATTAATGACGAAGGTGGTGTCGTTCAAGCGGATCCAGGATATTGCGTGATTTCCTGATGTACAAGTTTAGTTGCTTGGTGGGCGCAAGGTCATTACAGTATCGATACATTTTATTTTCTTTCTGATAATTTGTCAAACTTTACAGTTTGTTAAATTAAATGAGATTAATTAAGATGAAAGAAAAAAAAGCTACAATCATTTGGCCAAAAGGTTTTAGAACTCTGTGTCACAGAACACTCATCTGTAAAGCACGTATTATTGTGTTTTCACAGAATGATGTTAAGAAGTTCACCAAATAGATACGGATGGTTAAACTATTCGTTCATGTTTTTAAATCTCAAGAAACACCCGTCTCTTCAAAAACAGTGTCACTATTACAGAAACAAGGTTTGCTTGAGTTCACGTGGCTGTGTGGATGATAACTGTTGGAGAGGTGTGTATGTGTGGAGGGGGGGCGGGAGGGGCTGAAACATCGACGATCAACTGATAGAGCAGCTCAAATCAAAATGAAATATCGACTCTTAACTCGATACACAAGGGATCTATTTCGCCCACCTGTGACTTATGGCCTAAATTAGAAAAGGTCGGGGAAATGAGGTTGACCAATGGGAAGCCAAACTCTTTATACTCCGCCCACACACAGGCTATGTTTACATTTTACAACAAGGCCCTATTCTATGCTACAATGGTGTATCCGCCTCCCATTTTTATTTTTCCCCACATTGTCACACATGACGCGGATGTTAGTGGGTAGGCCATAATGTATATAAAAAGAGATTTGAAAGCACAAACAGAGAGAGACTGAACTCACAGTTACATATAACTAGCACTAGCAGGTGTCAACATTTTCTGCATCTTTGAAAAGACCATGGAACAACACAGGGCAGCAGTCCTTGGTGCTTTAGTCTTCGTAGTGGTCCTTGCATACAGCGATGCCGGTAAGTTATCACTGGAACTCTGTACTAGGCTACTATTGCTGTGATCCATTTCTTTTTATAGTAATCATAATAATAATAGTAATAATAATAATAATAATAATAATAATGCTTACCCAGAACACACAAATTGCACACATTCTCCTTTAATATAGGCTCTGAGAGCTTTACAATTTAAAAACAAAGAATCATGACAAAAAGACAACCCACTAAAAATACAATTCCATAAAACAGATTTAACGTATAATTTCACTTAAAACTTTTGAGTTCTAACTGTCATTTTCTCTCATGATTTCTGACGCTTTAGGGAAATACATGTGTACCATACGCAAGTTGAAGTCAACGTCACGTTTTGACATCGTTGTGTAAAATGAACTGTGTTCTGGCTTTCTGCCTGGGTCATAATTTGGAACGTCTATTAATTTTTTGGTTTCTGCTGGTCATCATGAAATGGAATGTAAACAAAGAATAGAACGGGCCGGAGGGTGAACTTTTTCACTCCTGTAAAATTCTACTTTTGACTAGTAAGGTATTCTTTCATGATCGGTCGAGTTATGCAGTAGATCAGCTGAAGGTTTTGCATTGTAAGATCTCTACGTTTAGAGCAGCGTAAACTGAAAATCAGTTCTCCCGTGCAGTGTGGAATACGGTATTTTGCAGTGAAAACCTCGCCAAATCTTAAATCTTATTCTGCCCCAGCACACGGGGTAGGAAATGTTATGACTGTAATTGACGTAATCACGACAGGATTAGATCTAGGCATGTTTTGATAATTTTTCCCTTGCTCCATCATCATGTGATGATTTAGTGTAATGTTCACGTTTCCGAATACCCTAATCATAGATAGAGCTTTTAGTTGTTTTGGTCCCTGTGTGTGGAATTCTTTACCACAAGAGGTTCGAAATTCTGCCTCTCTAAACATATTTAAAAACAGGTTAAAAACATTTCTTTTTAAAAACTGAATTTTATAGCTTGCTATGGATGTATAAAACTAGTTTGTCTGTGTGTGTGTAAGTTTATTTGAATGTGCTTTTATGATTTTTTACTGTGTACAGCGCCTAGAGCTTTTAATGTTTTAGTCCTGGCGCTATATAAATGTATATATTATTATTATTATTATTATTATCATGAACTGTTCTTGACAGTGAGTATCTCTGAATCTTGCCACCAGTGTCGATGTCTGGACGAGCACGTGAAATATTTATCTGGGCTGTAACAATGTGTAACTTTTGATCACAGGATAATTATATATTTTGTGTAAATTTTCAGTCTTATGTAGTGTGCTTTCCAGTGTTCACCTTTTTGTTTTCCATCGCCCATTCTTTCCTCACTCAACCCCCCCCCCCCCACTTCTCCTTCCTTCTCTATCGGGTTTAATATCTCTCACTCATTCCATGGTCACAAAGGCATTCGCATTTCACTTTTTTCCCATGCGTTGTTGATTTTTTCTATGCAAAAGTCGGAAACTACGAAATCGAAAAATAGATGTTTTCTCTCTACCCACTACCACCCCACCCACCCGCAGTTTATCTCTCTCTCTCTCTCTCTCTCTCTCTCTCTCTCTCTCTCCGTCTGTCTTTGTTTCTATCTCTTACCCTCTCCTTCACTCTCTTCAAGGCCAGAGATAAGGTAATCACCAACATTTTGCAGTTATCTCTCCCATTATAATAATTGTAATCATATACTGTTTTTTTCACAGCTGTCGATGACCTTTCCTTACCAGTCACGTGCCTAATATCCTGTCCAGAGGGTAAAATACTGGACCCCCGCAATTGTCGTTGTGTAGACTCCTTCCCACGTCCTGTCTGTCCACCTCTAAGATGCCTACTACAGCAACGGTTACCGTGCACAGTTTACAAGAAAGACTCCAAAGGTTGCCCGACATGCCAATGTCAGTGCTCCAGATTGTTTCCGAGATGTCCAAGAAACTGTCGCTATGGTGTTGAGTATAAAACTGACAGCAACGGTTGTCGGATCTGCAGCTGCAAAAGAAAACCAGTTTGCCCTGCTGTAAGATGTCTTAAATACTGTTTTAATGGTTACCTTAAGGACAAAAATGGATGTGATACTTGCACATGTAAACCTGCAGCTTGTCGCCACAGATTCTGTCCTGACATTTACTGTCCTAATGGCTTTATTAAGGACAGAAATGGCTGTGATACCTGCAGTTGCAAACCATTATTCCCAATCTGTCCTCTCAGAAAATGCCCCGCCCGGGAGTGCCCTAATGGCTACGTTAAAGACAAAAATGGATGTGATACTTGTACATGTAAACCTGCCATCTGTCGTCCCAGAATCTGCGCTGCTAGATACTGCCCCAATGGTTATCTAAAGGACAAAAACGGATGTGATACTTGCACATGTAAATCTGCGATCTGCCCTTCTAGAGTCTGCATAGCTGTATACTGCCCCAATGGTTATCTAAAGGACAAAAATGGATGTGATACTTGCACATGTAAACCTGCGATCTGTCGCCCCAGAATATGCCCTGCTGTGTACTGCCCTAACGGCTATACTAAGGACAAAAACGGCTGTGATACTTGCACTTGCAAACCACCATTTCCAATTTGTCCACTCAGAAAATGTGCCAGGAACTGCCCAAATGGTTACCTCAAAGACAAGAATGGTTGCAATACCTGCACCTGTAAACCTCCCGTCTGTCCTCCACTTTGCAGGAACATTTGTCCTTATGGAAGAGTCCAAGACAGCAATGGCTGCCCTACCTGTAGATGCAAACCCAGACCAACGCCAATTGACTGTGGACCAGTGTGTGCAATCTTCTGTCCCAATGGAAATGTGCTCGATGAACGTGGATGTCCCACTTGTCGTTGTAGACCAGGAAGCGGACTGGAGCTGGAGATTGCATAAACTTGAATTGGTAGTATTTGTGTGAAGATTTTTTTCATAACAAAGAATGGTTTTGTACACAGTTTTTGGCAACTGATAAAGTTTAGCGTATCTTTTGTTCTTAACAACAGCAGTTATGGTAATCTAAATCAGTCTCTGCTGGCAACTGGACGGACTCCATGTCTCAGCGTGTTACATTATTTTATTTCTTTCACAAAGCAAGTTCTACCTAACTTTTTTGTTCCACGAAAATCATGGAAGGGTGATTTTGGTTGTTAGATTGATGCGGGGATTGTAGCATGACTTTTGAGACAAAAACATCGCCAGAAAACGGAAATTATGCTTTTTTTTTTTTTAGGTCCCGCGAAACAGTACAATTATCCAAGAGATATTTATACCAGAGTTATTATATACAAAAGATTTTACACAACTAAGATATTTTTAAATGGTCTTAACATCTATAAAGGTTTTACCCTGCTTTTAGCCTCAGAGGAGCGACGTTGAGTCGCATATAGTAGAGCAGTTGGGGGAATCGTCTTCTAGACGTGCCAACTATGAAAGAAGAAGAAGAAGAATTAGTTGAATTTATGCGCACAAATGTATTTCATAATATGCTTTTCTCATAGCATTTGTCTGAAGTTGTTAGGGGGGGGGGGGGGGAGCAGTCAGAACAATCGCTTTTTCAGATTATGACGTACATGTCCTAAAAATTTGTCAAAATTAGAAACGGAAATTTAAACTTTCATTATTTTATACAAATTTTCGAATTCATTGAATATTAGAAACCGGATCCAGAAGTTAAAAACTACCTGTTTTTTTTTTTTTTTTTGCATTGTTTACTCGCTGCATGATATACTGTCTATGTTGCTGAAGCCCTGTGGTTCTTAATTCTGGCACGGCATTTAGAAAATAAGGAAATAATAATCTCGAAATCAGTCCTGAGAAAGACTTTTGTAATCCGAATTGGGACAATGGTAATGAGCTTTAATACTGATAATGTTGAAGTGTATTTCTAATTTGGTTATTGGTTTTGTCTTTAAGCGTATCTGCTTTATATGGGTGCAAATATACAATTTCTTTTTGAAAGTTAAGCTGAAGAGTACAAGTATGAGATGGCGTTGTGTTTTAGATTTAATTTAAATGTTCGATTTACTGGTACATGGTGAATAAAAATTTTTTGCTGATTGTAATATGATCGAAGTGACTACGCTTTTGTTATTAAGATAGATTATCAGAGAGAGAGAGAGAGAGAGAGAGAGAGAGAGAGAGAGAGAGAGAGAGAGAGAGAGAGAGAGAGGGAGAGAGAGAGAGTGGGGTCGGGAAGTGTAGCTGTGCACTACTTACACTGAAATATATGGTGATGATGGTGATAAAGATGCTGCTGATGATTTTTTCTCTTGGTGGTGATGATGTGGAAGACGTTCTTGTCATTATTGTGATTGTTTATTGTGACTCATATTTTGGTAAAACGGCCATCATGTAGATGTTGCTCTTGGGTCAGAACGTTGGGCATGTCTCGATGTTTTAAATTGGGATCTCAGACGTCTATCAGTTTCGCAGGAAAAGGGGTAAAATTGGTGGATCTGAGGATGCACATATCTAATTTTGAGGGATTAAGGGTAGAGGATCACTTGCACAGATTAACCATTGAACAAATACAGGTATACTGACATTGCGCCTTCAGACAGTTACATCTATTTCACGTCACTCCTCTTACTGCATTTGGACATCAGATGAGGCGAAGATCTCTGATTCACAGCTAGTTGATGTAAATGCCGAGAACCAGAAATCCCGCAGATTAAATTTTACCTAACAAACCAATTTGTTTCGTAAGTAGTTTGTTATTGTTGATTTGTCGTCATTGTTATACTTTTTATTATTTTTTTAAAGCTGTTTTTGCTTTTTTTAGTGTTTTTTTTTTTCTTTCTCTTTCTCATCGTATTACTCTCTTCATTCGCGTTAGTAATGTTTGGTTTAGAGAAAAAAAAAAGTCAGTTAGTTATAGCAAACTTATAAAGACATGATTTCAAGATTTGGGTCACAATGTGCTTTTACTACCGCTGCTGAAGACTGACAAGAGACGTTCATAACAGGAACGGACAGGGGAAAACGAAAACAGGGGATATAATACAGAAAATGAAAACAGGGGACATAACATGTTGAATTGTGGGAAGTGACATAACAAACAAAGTCCACGTTTTTAAGTGATACTGTAGCTGGAAACGATTCGTGTTTACTTCAAGATTAATCGCATCTCCATTTTTTTAAAAATAGAAAATGGAGATAGAACAAACAAGAACTAAGATCGTGATTAGGCGAAGGACATCAATGCATACCGCCCCGTGATGTGTAGTTCTGACTGATGCTGGTCACTTTCCAGGAGGTCTTCATCTCCCACTTCAATTTCGACCCCCTGAGCCCTTCAAGTGGGGCTTCCCTCCATTGGCCAGAACCTGATCTGTTGTAGTGTAGCGGTGACCAGCCTGAAGAAACAAGATACGGTGAAAAGTTTGGTTAGAGAATGTACCGAGGTACAAGAAAGGCACGCAAAGCGGAACTGATAGTTAAAGGTCGTTTTTGGACAAGACGGGGCTCATAAACCTACAGTCGTCACCAAAGTTCGACATTTTTTACATTTCTCTGCATGATAAGGTTAATTTGTTGGGGTCTTCAGAAACTTGGATCCAAGATCAAATTTGCACCAAATTTTGTACAAAAGCAAACTAGGCATAATGACCAAACAGATTTCGGGCCGATGGTGTTATTGCAACTTGTAGATACGCTGACTGGACAAAGTGGAATTTTCAAAATGCAAGATTTAGTGTTCAGGTACAAATATATTATTGATTACCAGTGTTAAACATGTGATGGACCAAGCGATAGGTTATGCAACCCACTCCATGATATCTCTCTCTCCTCTCTCTCTCTCTCTCTCTCTCTCTCTCTCTCTCTCTCTCTCTCTCTCTCTCTCTCTCTCTCTCTCTCTCTCTCATACATTTACACAAGCATACACATATAATAATTATTATCCCTTTGCGTATACAATTTTAATTAGGAAAGGTAAAACTAAAATTATGTAATCATGAACAACGTTTTTAGTGCAAGGCGGCATGGCATTGCCCTACACAGTGACATCTTGAAAAACCGTGACCCAAAAGAACTTGTAATACAGTGACCCAAAAGGGAGGACATTAATCTTCTTCAGTTAAAGCTTTGGATTTCAAAGTTTGGCTCAGCTGAGCTGGCCAAGAAAGACAAATTTGCATTCAGTTTTCTTTTTTCTGGTCCTCTCGCCTCCGACAGCAACCAAAGCAATGTTTTCATTGTGCAAGAATAATTTAATATGATAGCGTTGTGCATACAAAACGAAGACAACTTTCTTTGGCACGGAAAGCGTCGAATTACCCGATGATTGATTTCATCTACTTTGAACAGCAGTAGTATTCACACCGTTAGTCATTCTAATTTAACATATTAAAAGATTTGAAATTTTAATGCTTTTAAGGTTTTTAGGACTATCTGATGACAAGATTACTTAACTCCTGCTAAGGTTAGGACTGTGCTAGAAGCATGTCAATTAGTGACATGTTTCATTGGCAATAAAGGGATCAAACTCCTGAAAGGGACAGTGTCCCAGAGCTGCTGTCCACTTATCTCCCTTCACCTGTCACTTGTCTTGCCCTTACCTTGGCACTCACCAGAAAATAAATAAAATTAAAAACCACGACCAGAAGAGACTACGGACGACGACAATGGAGCAAACGAGAAGTACTACACAAGAGAAAATCATAATCAAGAACAGGGGGCCAACAGCATTATGCTGAGGCCCCCGAGAAACAAAAGATCTCAACCGGACTGTGCTAGAAGTACGGGGCTGGGGGGGTAAGTCCTATGACTATCTGGTTACCATTGCCAGAGGGTGTACGAGTGAAACTTACACGGGGCGGGGGAGGAGGGGGATTTGTAGGCTGTAGTCTGAAATAGAAGAGGGGGATGTATATGAGGAAGGCGGACTGAAAGAGAAAAAAAAAGACGGAGAGAAATTTTAACCCATAATCATGGGCATGTTCCGTATTTTTGCATACAGCACGGAGCATACACTGTGCGGTCCTAAACCGACTTGCAACTGAGGGTCCCAGCTTCATTGTGGCCTCGATAATGAAGTTTGAGCAACTGATGTCAGTTTGGCCAGTTAGGCTTTACGACACTGAAATACACAATCTGGCGTCATTGCAAAGCAGGGCAACTTATTATGGCAATGAGATCAAGCCAATTTACAGAGATACCATTCAAAGTGTGCTGACTGCGGAAACGTGTACAATCCGCCCAGTTCTATTTAATCTCCCTGTTGACCATATTATTTTATCACTATACAAGAGTTACTTAGCAGCTGAGTTGAACTGCTCAGGCTATTTCAAAAAGTTCTGTTCTTCTTACTGCCCCGTCTGACTTCTTAGCACCTAGAGACATTGTAAAATGCATTTCTGTATGCCTGTTATTAAAAAGTATGAATAGCGAATACAGGCCAAGCTGTGACCTACAAAACTGTGATTTGGAGCGTAGATGAATGGAAAGTGCATGGACTTGAATAACTTAAAGACTGGACATGCATGACCTGGTGGGCTCACTTATGATCAGTGGCAGGAAGAGGCAGGCATGACCATAGTCTACGAGACTACTGTGACCAGTCTAACCGAAAGAATGGTCATTACCCTGTGCCCATATTCATACACGCTTGGCTAAAGCAACATTTCATTGCCACTAACGACAGCATCGAGCGCTCGGGGTACATCTACATGTATCTTGTAATCCTGGAACCAACTGACCGGATAGCCGACCAACCTCATCCTATTCTGCATTGCAATTTGCACACACAACAACTCTATCCGATCTCATTCCTGAGCAATATTTAAATGGGGAAATGAGGGGAAGAACTGTAATGAAGCGTAGCGGGTGAAATAATGTTGCAGCAATGTGTGCTTGTGGTGTTTTAGTTACGCCGAGTGAACACACGCTCGATTTTCTCAGTAAATAACATTTCATTCACAAATGGCGCTCAATTGTGTCATGAAGGATGCGCGTGAAGCTTTATTATAATAGTATGGTGTGATCTGCATTGTATTCCATCATTATTTCTGTCATCACTAGGCACCACTGGATGAAAATGTTGGTGGCATCAACATCACCGTAGGCTTAAAGCCGCCATTATTCTCGACCGGGAAGCCAACAAGGCAAGTACGTCAAATTAGCGCAAGGGGTCTGGCTGACGTTAAATTTGAGGCCTACAACGCAAATACGTAAAACTCACCTGCTGATTATAATATACTATTTCTTCAACTTTTTGCGTTAACACCGGTTAATGTATTTACTTAAATTAAAGTACGGATTATGAATACGGCTACAGATGTATTATTTTTTCGTTATTCTGCATATCATGGGTCCAGAACTGTACACATTTAAAAAATCTGAAAATTTCTAAGAAATTATTTCAGATCAATGTTTATAGTAACTAATATAGTATTATATCAATATTTTTACGACAGATATGTTCGAAAGATGCTACAAACATTTTTTTAATTTGCTAATTGTAACATTAATCCCCTGCGAATGTAACTTTAGAATTTCCAAAAGTTCTAAAAAATGTTTGTAGCCTAACTAAGAGTTATAGTAATAATTTTACTGCTTCGCCGTTCTGAATACTATGAATAACCAATACCAATGTAATAAATTTCTATTGTTTCACTAATCTATCATCAATTATTTTGCTTTTTGGATGATCTCTGTGCCATTGTTACCTCTTAACAACAAATATTGTTTTCAAATTGATGCAATATAGTTCGATTATGGCTTTTATATAAGGTTATCTGAGCCTAGCGTTTTAACGTATTGAAAATTTTATTACTGAATTGGTTTGTCAGATAGTTACTGATCTCAGTTCAGTTTGATGCCACCTGATGCCAGTCGAGTGTTTTTTTAATGATAGGCCAAAAATTTTCGCTGTTATCAGTAACAATGTCCTCGAAGGCACCGATACCAGGTACTTACGGTACTGCAACACTAGCGAACTTTTGATGTCCCAGCAGCAGAATGCTCCCTGCAAATAAAGGAAATCATCGGTACCACTCAGTCGAACAGAAGAGGTCTAGGCGAGCATTCATATTATTATACGCCGGTGTCTACAGCAGGACCCAAAGAAAAGCGAGACATGGTACTTCAAGAGATCAGATGCGAAGAAGACGAAAAAATATATTGGTATTATATATTATATTACATTATTATATGATATGTGTTATCATTCTATTCTATTCTTTTACGTTATGTTATGTTGTGTTATGTTATGTTGTGTTATGTTATGTTGTGTTATGTTATGTTATGTTATGTTATGTTATGTTATGTTATGTTATGTTATGTTATGTTATGTTATGTTATGTTATGTTATGTTATGTTATCCCTATCCATTGGCACATACTATGTCACATTACTCCTGTGTACCAAGTTTCATCTCCTTCAGCTCAGTGGTTTGGTGGTCCTTGTTAGATCCTGTTTCACCTTTTAAATGTCCAGTTCTCACACTGTAATAAATTTGCACTATAAAAATATGTTTTCCCGCTATATCAGGTCATATCCGTCTTCAGTCATCGGACATTCACAGGTTACGGAGTTAAAACCAACCGTAACCGATATGAACAAGGAAACAGGTGAGAAAAGGTCAGGGCGTGCACTCGGAGAGGTATGTTCTATCTCACCGTGACAGGTATAACTTACTGTATGAGAATGCTCTGCTACGTTCGTTTTTATGTTGTCGATGTTATTGATAATATAATGATTTTGGTGATATGCTCAACAGGACCTGAAAAACCTTTCACGGCTAAATTCTGTGTCAGGCTGTTCTTACCTCCAACTTTTTTTTGTGCGGGCTAAAATATGTATTTCCGGGATATTCCCAATGAGGTGTGCATTTGGGCTTGAAATAGCTGTCAAAATACTATGCGTTAGAGTGTTTTATGACCACAAAGAAAAAAGGAGCAGCGCAAATTCGCTCATGTAGAGTTCACTATGTAAATTTAATGGTAGATGATAGCCAAGTGTGTGAGAGAAAGAGAGAGTGAGAGAGAGAAGGAACAGAGAATAGAGAGGAGAAAGAGGGGAGAGACGGAGAGTCAGAGAGAGGATAGAGCGGCACAGAGAGAGACAAAGACAGAAGAGCGAGTTAGAGAGAGAGTTGGGAGAGAGGAGAGGCGGACGGAGAAGAGAGAGTAACAAATAACTGTTGGAATCTAGTCATGAGTAGAATGTTATTTATATGAAGGAACAAGCGAAGGATTTAATGGGAGCTCTCTTCTTTCTCTCTCTCTCTCTCTCTCTCTCTCTCTCTCTCTCTCTCTCTCTCTCTCTCCCTCTCTCTCCCTCTCTCTCCCTCTCTCTCTCTCTCTCTCTCTCTCTCTCTCTCTCCTCCTCCTCCTCCTCCTCTCTCTCTCTCTCTCTCTTTTTTCTCTTTTTCTCTCTATTTCTCTCTTTCACATCTCTCTCTTTCTGTCCCTCTTTTTCTCTTTCTCTCTCCTATTCTCTTTCTCTCTTTTTTCTCTCTTTCTCTCTCTCTCTCTCTCTCAGTCTCTTTCAAACACACACACACACACACACACACACGCACCTACACACATACATACATGTGTACAAGCCCGAGGAAGACAACCTTATGAAGATCTTGAATGAACTTTACCAAGAAGGGAAAAATCGGACATTTTCAAACAACTCAACACACATTAGGTTTGCACTGTTTTTTTTATGAAATATTTCTCTACCCAAGGAAAACATTAAGGATTTGGTAATTGGTGAGGATAATCGGCTGAGTAAGCCCGGGTTTAATAATGATACAATAGTATTAAACGGCTAAAGAACTATGCACTCTGTGCACTGAGAATAGAATATTTTCAAGAGCTCACGAATACTGCCCACGGACACTGCGCCATCCTCAAACTTGTCAATTTGACGCTATCAATATCAGGAGTAGGTGTTCACTCAAGACATTATCTGAAGCGGGAGAGGTCAGTGAAAAAGATCCAACTTGCAAAAGTAGCCTGTTCATGACATACGAGATAATGACGATCAAACTGAGTTGTCAGTAAGAGTTACTCACACCAGCCGTACTAAACCAAAATCATAGAAATGATCAGAGCCTGTCTACATTTTGTCTTATGTTAAACAAATTTGTCTCGCATATCTGCAGTCGGTTCGATTGTTTAACGATAAATGTACTTAAAATATTGGCTTTTCTTGCGACCACTCTGACAATTGAATTCCAATACCACTGGAATTTGCTGGAATGAACTCCTCAGAACCTGGGAAGACCATTATTATTATATGCATGTAGAGGTGTACAAGTTGTTTAACTCTTTCAGGACTTATCCCCCATTCATCGGCTCCTGTGAAAAACGCGTGTGGGCGTATGGGCGATTCATGTTGTATTCTGCATTCAATTCTCTTTTATTTGTTGTCTAACATTTTACCTTACTATCAATACTTTTTTCTCTGTAAGCGTTTTTCTGAACATGCTGTTCTTTTTCCCGAAGTGGAAAAAATTAATTACGCACGTCCAGACTTGACCGAAACCCCTAACACTGACGTGTTGACTGCGATTTACTCTGAAGTGGACCATTTTTTTAAACATTGCAATGCTGTCAAGGATTTAGTGATTTCAGAGGCTATGCTATTGATTTGTGGCGATGTTTGATTAGGTGCCACAGTTATGGACTTGATTTATGATGTGAACAACACTGTAACCTGGTGAAACATGTGTTCTGTTGCTTCGAAAGATTAATGCTGCAGAAAGGATCACATAACGTGCTGAATTCTTTGATAACCATTGTGAGCCAAGATAAGAATTTTGAATGTTTAGAAAAAGTGATTTTATTTTTTTCAGTTTCAACTTTGATATTTTCAACCGTTCAGGCCGAGGAGCTCGACTATTTTCTGTAATAATCCACGTATCACATTGTGCCACTCACAAAATATACGTCACTTTGTCATTTTTAAAGCCTCTCAACCGTCAGGCTCTTAGGCTCAGGCCAATGTCATAGGCTAAGTTTTCAGAGATACTGATATTTAATGGAAATATGACAATGCTTGATGATAACTGAATGTTGTTGTCTGGCTTGAATTTAATTGAAAAGCTAACTTCAAGAGCTTACCAAAAAATAATACTTTGTATGTTAAAGTAGTGATAACTGTATGCATTGTGAGGGCATTGGAAAGAGCATTCCAATACATTTATATAAATGTGATCAGGCATTTTGCACTAAACATTGTTGTCTTAAATGAAGTCCTCATAACTTTAATCAGGTCACCATGTTTTGAATCACCTCGATACCCCCACCCAACCCTTCCCTCCCTTAACAAAATTATTATTATTATCAATTCTTAAATACATCTCAATTCCGAAATTACCCAAAGGAAAAAAAGTCCAAACGTGAATGTCGGAGATCATTAATTTTAACCTTTTTTACTAGCTGGATCTACCTATTATGTTGACAAATCAATATAATTATGTAAAGACAAATGAAGTTCAGCAGTGGGTTATGCTGTCCAGACCTTTTTTTCCATGGGTTTTACCATCACTATCCAAATCTAGAGCACACAAAGATTTAACTTTCTGTACATACTTCTATTCTCATTCATGGGTCCCCCGGTGCACCGCGTGTGATGTTGCCTTACAAAGTGAATGGTCCCGTGATCCCATTTTATTATCGGCCTTCAATCAACCGCCGCGTACCAGACTATCTAGACGTCTAGGTCATGCAGTACATCTACGCGTATATCCAGTGCCTCATCATCATGGTACACTTAAAAATGGACAACATTTGATTAACCCTATTGCCTCAGGGAACGACGAAACTATTACCTTCATAAAAAAACAAAGACAAAAACAGCCAACAAAAAAAGTTCATCTGAAATGCTTCTCAAGTTGTGTGCAAACAGCGTGAAACAAAATTTAGGACAAAGATCTTGTCGTTCAAGAAGGTCCACGACATTGCTGGACTTCCTGATGTACAAGTTTAGTTGCTTGATGGGCGCAGGGTCATTACAGTATCGATAAATTTTCATTTTCTTTTTGTTAATTTGTAAAACTTTAGAACTTGGTTTTGTTTAGAATCAAATGAAATTAAGAAAAAAAAAACTACAATCATTTGGCCAAAAAGTTTTAAAACTCTATGCCACAGAACACTCATCTGTAAAGCTTATTTTATTGTGTTTCACACATGTTAAGAAGCTCACCAAATACAAAATGGTGGCTAAACCATTAATTCATGCTTTTAAATCTCAAGAAACAGGCGTTTTTCTTTTTTTTTTAAAGTGCCACCATTAGAGAAGCAAGGTTTGCTTGAATGCACATGGCTGTGTGGATGATAACTGTTGGAGAGGTGTGTGTGTGTGGGGGGGGGGGGCTGAAACATCGACGATCAACTGATAGAGCAGCTCAAATCAAAATGAAATATCGACTTTTAGTTCGATACACAGAGGATTTAATGCGCCCGCTTGTGACTTGTGGCCTAAATTAGAAAAGGTCGGGGAAATGCGCTTGACCAATATATATAAAGAATGGGTGATTTGAAAGCACAAACAGGGAGAGACTGAACTCACAGTTACATATAACTAGCATTAGCAGGTGTCAACATTTTCTGCATCTTTGAAAAGACCATGGAACAACACAGGGCAGCAGTCCTTAGTGCTTTAGTCTTCGTAGTGGTCCTTGCATACAGCGATGCCGGTAAGTTGTCACTGCAACTCTGGTACTACTATTGCTGTGATCGATTTCTACATAATAATAATAATAATAATAACAATAATGATGATACTTACCCAGAACACACAAATTGCACACAATCCCATTTAATATAGGCTCTGGGCGCTTTACAAGTTAAACACAAAGAATCATGTCAAAAAGTCAATTCACTAAAAATACAGTTAACGTATAATTTCACTTAAACGATTTTTTTAAGTTTTGGAGTTCTAACTGTTATTTTCTCTTATGAGTTCTGACGTTTTAGAGAACTAGTCCACACGCAAATCGAAGTCAAAGTCACGTTTTAACATCGTTGTGTAAAATGAAGTGTGTTCTGTCTTTCTGTCTGGGTCATAATTTGGAACGTCTATTGGTTTCTGTTGGTCATCACAAAATGGAATGTAAACAAAGAATATAATGAGGCGGTGCGAGAACTTTTTTACTCCTGTGAAATTTTACTTTTGATTAGTATTTAGTAAGGTATTCTTTGTTTTGCAGTGCAAGAGCACTAAATTTCCAGCACACTGAAAATCGGTTCTTTCGTGCAATATGGAATATGTGGTATTTTGCAGTGAAACCTCGTTAAATCTTAAATCCAGTTCTGCACCAACACACGGTGTATGAAATGTCATGACTGTAGGAGACGTAACCTCGATAGGATTAGATGTGGGCAATTTTCTATAATTTTCCCTTGCACCATCATCGTTTCATGAGTATTAGAGATGTTTACTTTTACATATACCCTAATCATGAACTTTTCTTGACAGTAAGTAGTATCTCTGAATCTTGCCACCAGTGTCGATGTCTGTACAAACACATGAAATATTTATCTGGGCCCTAACAACGCGCAGCTTTTGATCACAGGATAATTATATATTTAGTGTAAATTTTCAGTCTTGTGTAGTGTGTTTTCCAGTGTTCATCTTTTTCTTTTCTATCGTTCATTTTTTCACAGCTGTCGATGACCTTTCCTTACCAGAAAGATATCTTTTGTCCTGTCCACAGGGTCAAGGACTGGACCCCCGCAATTGTCGTTGTGTAGACTCCTTCCCACGTCCTGTCTGTCCACCTCTAAGATGCCCACTACAGCAACGGTTACCGTGCTCAGTTTACAAGAAAGACTCCAAAGGTTGCCCGACATGCCAATGTCAGTGCTCCAGATTGTTCCCGAGATGTCCAAGAAACTGTCCCTATGGTGTTGAGTATAAAACTGACAGGAACGGTTGTCGGGTCTGCAGCTGCAGAAGAAAACCAGTTTGCCCTGATGTAAGATGTCCTAAATACTGCCCAAATGGTTACCTAAAGGACAAAAATGGATGTGATACTTGCACATGTAAACCTGCGATCTGTCGCCCCAGAATATGCCCTGCTGTGTACTGCCCTAACGGCTATACTAAGGACAAAAACGGCTGTGATACTTGCACTTGCAAACCATCGCTTCAAATTTGTCCACCCAGAAAATGTCATGCCAGGCACTGCGCAAATGGTTACCTCAAAGACAAGAATGGTTGCAATACCTGCACCTGTAAACCTCCCGTCTGTCCTCCACTTTGCAGGAACATTTGTCCTTATGGAAGAGTCCAAGACAGCAACGGCTGCCCTACCTGTACATGCAAACCCAGACCAACGCCAACTAACTGTGGACGATTGTGTGCAATCTCCTGTCCTAATGGAAATGTGCTCGACGGACGTGGATGTCCCACCTGTCGTTGTAGGCCAGGAAGCGGACTGGAGCTGGAGATTGTATGAACTTCAACTGGTAGTATTTGTGTGAAGATTTTTTTTTTCATAATAAAGAATGGCAATTGATAAAGTTTGGCTTACTTTTTGTTCTTAACAACAGCATTTATGATAATCTAAATCAGTTTTTGCTGACAAACTGGATGGACTCCATGTCTCAGGGTGTTACATTAGTTTATTTATTTCACAAAGCAATTTCTACCTAAGTGAAACAGAAGACTTTGTATTTTTCTGAAGTCGGTGACACTACCATGCATAATTTCTCACTTTTTGTTGGTTCACGAATATCATGGGAGGGTGATCTTGGTTGTTAGATTGATGTAGGCACTTTAGCGCGACTTTGGAGACTAAAAACGAACGGTGCCAGAAAATGAAAATTATGCCATTCTGTTTGTGCTTTTTTCAATGTCAACAAAAGGATAGTTGAATTAATTTGTCCGAAGTTGGGGGGGGGGGGGGGGGCAAAACAATCGCTCTTTCAGATTATGATGTACATGTACTACGATTTGTCAGAATTAAACAAGGGAACTTAAAGTTTGATAATTGTATACACATTTTCGTATTCATTTAATACTAGAAACAGGATGCAGAAATCTTTAAGTGTATCTGCTTTATATGGGTGCATTTAATAATACAATTTCTTTTTTAAAGATAAGCTAAAGAGTACAAGTTTGAGATTGCGTTGTATTTCAGAGAGAGAGAGAGAGAGAGAGAGAGAGAGAGAGAGAAAGAGAGAGAGAGACAGACAGACAGACAGACAGACAGACTGACAGACAGACAGACAGACAGACAGACAGACAGAGACAGAGACAGAGTGGTGTCCGGAAATGCAGCAGTGCACTACTTACACTGAAATACATAGTGATGATGGTGATAAAGATGCTGCTGATGATTTTTTTCTCTTGGTGGTGGTGATGTGGAAGACGTTGTTGTCGTTAATGTGGGTTCATTGTGACACATAGTTTGGTAAAACGGCTATCGTGTAGATGTTGGTCTTCGGTCAGAACGTTGGGCATGTCTCGATGTTTTAAATTGTGATCTCAGCCGTCCATCAGTTTCGCAGGAAAAGGGGTAAAATTGGAGAATGTGGTGGATCTGAGGATGCACATATCTAATTTTGAGGGATTAAGGGTAGAGGATCACTTGCACAGATTAACCATTGAACAAATATGTGTACTGACATTGCGCCTTCAGACAGTTACATCTATTTCACGTCACTCCTTTTACTTTATTTGGACATCAGATGAGGCGAAGATCTCTGATTCACAGCTAGTTGATGTAAATGCCGAGAACCAGAAATTCCAAAAATTAGAATTTTACCTAACAAACCAATTTGTTTCGTAAGTAGTTTGTTGTTGTTGCAGTTTCTTTAATTGTTTTTGATAGTTGCTTTTTTGTGTATTTTTCATGAAGGTACTGTCACGAGTGGAGTGAGCGATAGTTAATAATTACGGGGGGAGAGGAGAGTAAAATTAACGCACGGAGACAAGTGAGAAAGTCGTGCATGTCATGAGTGGGGGGGGGTCTGAAGGAGGCGAAAGCGCTGTATAACTATCACTGCAAGTTAGAAGGTCCTAGGGATCGGACCTGTGAATAAAAGCCCATCGGGCGGACATAAAGGGAAGCAGTCGAGAAGACTAGTGAGAGTCTTTCCAGTTATGACTGGTGTCGGGGACGGGCCGAAGAGCCACCTCGAGGAGCACAAGTGATAGGCCAGCATAGGGCCGGAGGCCACACATAGGCCAGAAGTGAGACTGTCGGGGCAGGACAGTAGAGGCACATAAAGTCGTGGCAGTCAGGCCACGGACAGGGACGTAGATATGAGAGTGAATGAGATACTATATTGTTGCCATGTTGATAGGCTAGTGAACTGATACTATGTTGTTGCCATGTTGATAGGCTAGTGAACTGATACTATGTTGTTGCCATGTTGATGGCTATGGAAATAATAATGTGTTATTGCCCTGCTGAGGTGCTAGGGGAGTGATAAGGGGTATGATAATAGGGAGGGGATATTGAGAGACTGCGGTGCCAGTGAACCATTAATGTACTATTAAGACCCTGAGGGGAGAGGCTGAGGCCGAAGTGCCTTTAGGAGCAACTACCGGATTGTGGATCCGAGGGAGCGTGTGTGTGAGAATAAGGCCGTTGTACGGCAGTCATTTCAATAATATAATATATGTAATTGCGCTATTATATGTATAATTATGTTTAATAAATGTGTGAGTCTGATGGATTGTTCTGTTAAGTGTTAACTTGTTTGTTCGTGATTGTTGTCCTGTCATAACTTATTACATCTCCCAGTCTGGGATTTGTGACACTGGGGGCTCGTCCTGTTTGCCTGTGGTCATTTTGACATTGTGTATTCGTTGTGTCTAGTTGTTTTTCTGTTGTGCTAGGAATTCGTGCTGTTGTCTTTGTTCGTGGGATGAATGGAAATTTCATGATGATATGATTTATGTATGTTTATGAATAATAATATGTATTGATGCATGTATTGCTATGAATAGGTATTAATGTGTATTTAAACTTTCCAGAGTGTGTGCGTGCCAGCCTGTAGAGGTCAAGCAGCCAGAGCTCCGAGAAAACGGGAGAAATTTAGATCAAGGGTGAAAGTTAAGTGAAATTCTGAAATTTTGTACCCTGGATTGAGGGCTGTCTTTTCTTCTGTCTTTTTCCGCTGTTTTGCTGTTGTTGTTGTCGTTATAGGTTGTACGGGCGGTGGCGCGGGTTTGCTGTGGTGAGCGTAGTTTGTCCTCTTCGGGAGGTGGGCTAAATTTGGAACTTCGTTCATCACAGTGAACAGTTCTATAGGGACCTGTATTTTTGTTTAGATTGTAGCGTTCTATCTCCCTCCTTGTTTTAGGAAGACGTTTCTCTTGTCCTTCTTCTACCTATCTATAGATACGTTCTTTTTTTTCAGACTCTGTTCTTGTTCGTACCGTGTTGTGTAATCGGCGTAGTTAGGTTGCATTTTTTTCCATTATAGTTTTTTTTTGTAGAAGCTTTGTCCTAGTCTGGTTCGTTGTCCTTGACGTACGTGTGGTCCTTTTACTAAATTTCCTTATTCTTTTCCTTTCTACTCTTTTTTATTATTAATAGTGCATACATTTTATAGATATAGAATTAGTTGTGCTGTAAAGGTAAATTTCTGAATTGTATTCTGAACTGGGTATTGTTATATCTGGTGTGATCTCAGGTCTCTGGTCGTATCGTTAGTGATCATACCGACAGGTTGGTCGTCTTATAATAGATACCATAACCATAAATCTGTGAAATGGCGGATCTCCGTGAGCTCATGAAATTGGGTACGGAACTTGGCCTTGAGGGAGAGGAGCTGCGCAGCTGGATTAAAGAACAGCAGGCGGAATTGCGCGATGAGCGTGCTAAGGATAGAGAGCGAGAGGAGCAGGAGAGGGAGTTAAAGTTAAAGGAGATAGAGGCGCAGGTAAAGATTGCGGAATTAGAAAGTAAAAAGAATACGCCAACGGAAACAGTTGAGCGGCAGGTACACAATAAAGGTGGCGTTAGGATTAAGCTCCCTACGTTCGACGACCGGAAGGACGACATAGACGCCTTCCTTTACAGGTTCGAACTGAACGCACAATTGCAATGGGGGGAAAATAAGGAATTATGGGCCACGTACCTGGCGTCTCTATTGCAGGGGCGAGCGTTAACCTACTTTAAAGAGCTACAGCGCGAAGACGTGCAAGATTACGATAAGCTGAAGGCTTTGCTGCTTCGCCGATTTGCGCGTACCGAGGAATATTTCCGGGAGCAGTTTAGGCGAGCACGTGCAGATACCAGGGAGGACTTTGCTGCCTTCGTCGCGAGACTAACGGAGTATTTCGCGAACTGGGTAGACTTGGCGCATGTGGGCACGGATTTTGCCAAACTGAAAGACTTAATGATCCGTGACCAGCTGTACGCGTCGTGCCACAAAGATCTGGTGGCTTTCCTGAAAGAGAACGAACCCGCGACGGTGCAGGAGGCGTCTAAGTTGGCGGAGGCATACCGTACGGCGCATCCGTCCAAACCAGTCGCCAGGGCGTACGTCCAAGATGCTGGGTACGTCGCCGTTGTCGAGGGGTCGCCGGCAGGACTTAGGGACAGGTCGCGTCAGCGTGGTGCCTATAGCGGGCAAGCCCAGGGGCAGCATAGGGGCTATCACCAATCACCGGCATATGGATCCGGTAAGTTTGACCGAGCAGGAGGGCTAGGTCGCGGTAATGGCCGGGGGCGAGTTGTGACCTTTGCCGATGACCGACGGCATAGGGACTCTAGTTCCGGTCGCGAGGGGTCACGGGGACCCAGGCCTAGGGCAGCACAGGGAGCGGAGTGTTGGACTTGCGGACGCGTGGGTCACTTTTCGCGCGAGTGTAGGGCCGCGAAGTGTTGGAACTGCGGAAGAGCAGATCACATCAGCGTGAACTGCCCGGCAGGTAGGATAGCGGCGAACGTGGACAGTAGCTCCAGTCCATGTTCCCCAAATAAATTTCATCATGCGGCTGCGTGTGTTACATCGGACAACGGAGGCGGACAGTATTCTAAGTGTCCCAGTTGTGAGAAGTTATTATCTTCCGGTGTTTTACCTTGTGGGAGAAAGATCCCCGTCATAAATTCATGTCATACAGGAGGTGGTCTTAGGGTTTATCCGGGGTTTGTTGGGGACGAACCGGTCTCGGTTTTACGAGATACAGGATCTACCGTTGTGGGAGTGCATAGGGATTGCATTCGGGATTCACAGCTTACAGGTGAGACTGTCCCGTGCATCCAATTTTCGGGGGCCATTGAGAAATTGCCCATGGCAAGAATAATGATAGATACACCTTTCCTTAGCGGGGAAGTCGAGGCGGTCGTTGGTTGTTTTCCAGGCGCCCAGCTCATCATTGGGAATGTATCACGGGTAGTTTCCCCGTCCGATGAGAACGTGCAGGCATGGTCGCAATCAAAAGGTATTGACTTTTGCGCCGCGGTCGAAACACGCCGACGGTTAGCCGATAAAGACAAGATTAGACCTTTGGCGACGCCAGCGGTCAACCTAGATATCACGCCAGAGCGCTTGGCGAGATTACAAAGGGAGGACCCATCATTAAACCCATGTTTTGGGGAAGCGCGAACCGAGAAAACGAGGAGATATAAGAACGGGTCATCTTCTTTTTTTGTCCAGGGGGGCATTCTGTTCCGTATGTACGTCACAGTGGCTTCCGTTCAAAAGCAGGTCGTCGTGCCACGGTCGTTAATTGCTACAGTATTGCGTCTGGCCCATGATGTTCCATTAGCGGGTCATATGGGAAGTACTAGAACCAAGGAAAGAGTTCTGAAAAACTTTTATTGGCCGTCAGTATACAGAGATGTACGTTTATATTGTAAGACGTGCAGTGCGTGCCAAAAGACGACGCATAAGGGTCGTTCACCCCAGGCTCCTCGTCAAAAGATCCCCACGGTTTCGGAACCGTTTAAAAAGGTTTCAGTACCTTGTTGATTTAAGAGAAAGACTATCTTCAGCGCGCACTATGGCGGAAGAAGCTTCTGGTATCGCTTCGAAAAGAGCAAAAGACTATAAAGATAGAGGTTCCAAACTGAGAATTTTTGAGCCAGGAGACAAGGTTCTGTTGTTGTTACCTACGGACCATAATAAGTTATTGATGACATGGAAAGGTCCTTATGTTATTGAGCGAGTTGTTTCAAAGGTAGATTACGCTATCCACATTGATGGAGCGAGTAAGGTTTTCCATGTTAATATGCTACAGAGATTTTATGAGAGACCACAGTATCTGTGTGCACAGACAAGACCAGAGGAGACTGTCTTCTCTACTGCTTGTACGGGGGTCGTAGACCAGTTGGACTGTGACGTAAGCGACACCGAGGCGCAGGAAGAGTTACAAATTCAATTGCCGGAGTTAACTGCGACACAAGGTTACAGGGACGTAAAAATTAACCCTGACCTTACGAGTTCAAGGAGTAGGGAACTTGAGACCCTGTTAGCGTCATTTCCGGATGTTGTTACGGATTTGCCGGGTCGCACTACGGTGATCCAGCACCAAATAAAGTTGACTTCGGATAAGCCAGTATTTCTTAGACCGTATCCGTTGCCTTTTTCTTCGAGAGATAGAGTCATAAAGGAAGTTGAGTCAATGTTGAAGTTAGATGTGATAGAACCATCAACATCGCCGTATTCATCACCCATCGTCCTCGTGAAAAAAACTTGATGGATCGGTGCGGTTCTGTATTGATTTCCGAAGATTGAACACTATTACGGTAGGCGATAGGGAGCCTATTCCGTTCCAGGAGGAATTAATGGCTTCATTGGCCGGGTCCACGTGGTTTTCCAAGATTGATTTAACGAAAGGTTATTGGGAAATCCCGCTTACTGAGGAGTCTAAACAATACACGGCGTTCCAAACGCCCATTGGATTATTCCAGTTTAAGTTCATGCCATTTGGGTTGGTAAACGCGCCAGCGACGTTTGCACGATTAATGAGATTGGTGTTGAAGGACATACCTAATGTCGTGTCATTCTTTGATGATATAGCATGCCATACGTCGACATGGTCTGAGCATATTCAGACACTAACAGTAATTTTTCAACGATTACGTCATTTTGGGTTAACGGCTAAACCCGCAAAGATGGATTTGGCATGTCCAGAGATAGTATTCTTAGGACATATTGTGGGTAGAGGTGTTCAGAGACCTGAAGAAACAAAAATTGACAAGTTAGTAGGGTTGCAAATCCCTAAAACAAAGAAACAAGTCAGAAGCTTAGTGGGAATTTTAAATTATTATAGAAAGTTCATTCCAAATTTTTCCTCCTTGTCATCTTCTCTTACTGACCTTACTAAGAAGGGACAACCCGATAAGGTCCAGTGGACGTCTGAATGTCAGACATCATTTGATAATTTGGTGACAGCATTATCATCGTCACCCATTCTGATATTACCCGATTTTCGATCTAATTTTATCCTCAGAACGGATGCGTCGGACTCTGGTGTCGGCGCTTGTCTTCTACAGGAGAAGAACGAATGTCTCCATCCTGTATGTTATGTCAGTAGGAAGTTATTGCAGAGAGAAAGAAAGTATTCTGTGATAGAGCGTGAGTGTCTTGCCATTGTGTGGTCCGTCCAGAAACTAGGACGTTATCTCATGGGACGAGAATTTTGTATCCAGACAGACCACAAGCCACTGACATTTTTGTCGAAGAATCGTTCGTCCAGCCCACGCTTGTCTAGATGGGCATTGGCTTTGCAGCCGTATACCTTCGTTATTCAACCAATTCCAGGAACCAGCAATCATATCGCCGACTACCTTAGTCGAGCCTAGGGCAAGATTTCAGGAGCTTATACATCGGAGGACAGGAACATTGACAGGATCTGTGTGAATGAGTCGACTTTAAAATATTGACATTATAAATATGATATGAAGAATGGTTGATAGGTTGAGTGGTTTTTTGATTCTGTATTAGATATTGTGTTTAGTTAGCTATTCATGATGTGACACATATATGCCTATTGCAGGCCATATTGATCCCCATATTTTCCCCTGATTCGGTATTCTATATACTAGGGGAACTGCTAGGTCATTTTTTCTAGTGTAGGTATTGCTCACGCTCACTCGTTGACAGTCATCTTGATGCGATTTGAAATTAATTGCATTAATTTTTTTGGGGTGGGGGATGATGTCACGAGTGGAGTGAGCGATAGTTAATAATTACGGGGGGAGAGGAGAGTAAAATTAACGCACGGAGACAAGTGAGAAAGTCGTGCATGTCATGAGTGGGGGGGGTCTGAAGGAGGCGAAAGCGCTGTATAACTATCACTGCAAGTTAGAAGGTCCTAGGGATCGGACCTGTGAATAAAAGCCCATCGGGCGGACATAAAGGGAAGCAGTCGAGAAGACTAGTGAGAGTCTTTCCAGTTATGAC
The DNA here is from genome assembly GCA_963931925.1 of Onchidella celtica. Taxonomy (NCBI): domain Eukaryota; kingdom Metazoa; phylum Mollusca; class Gastropoda; order Systellommatophora; family Onchidiidae; genus Onchidella; species Onchidella celtica. Next base: position 29,328,336 of record OZ007571.1, on the reverse strand, counting down.
TGGTGTCGGGGACGGGCCGAAGAGCCACCTCGAGGAGCACAAGTGATAGGCCAGCATAGGGCCGGAGGCCACACATAGGCCAGAAGTGAGACTGTCGGGGCAGGACAGTAGAGGCACATAAAGTCGTGGCAGTCAGGCCACGGACAGGGACGTAGATATGAGAGTGAATGAGATACTATATTGTTGCCATGTTGATAGGCTAGTGAACTGATACTATGTTGTTGCCATGTTGATAGGCTAGTGAACTGATACTATGTTGTTGCCTTGTTGATGGCTATGGAAATAATAATGTGTTATTGCCCTGCTGAGGTGCTAGGGGAGTGATAAGGGGTATGATAATAGGGAGGGGATATTGAGAGACTGCGGTGCCAGTGAACCATTAATGTACTATTAAGACCCTGAGGGGAGAGGCTGAGGCCGAAGTGCCTTTAGGAGCAACTACCGGATTGTGGATCCGAGGGAGCGTGTGTGTGAGAATAAGGCCGTTGTACGGCAGTCATTTCAATAATATAATATATGTAATTGCGCTATTATATGTATAATTATGTTTAATAAATGTGTGAGTCTGATGGATTGTTCTGTTAAGTGTTAACTTGTTTGTTCGTGATTGTTGTCCTGTCATAACTTATTACATCTCCCAGTCTGGGATTTGTGACAGGTACTATGTTATTAATAGCTCCATGGTGTTTTGTTTTTTTCTCATCGTATTACTATGTTCATTCGGGTTAGTAATGTCTGGTTTAGAGAGAAAAGAAGTCAGTTAGTTATATCAACCTTCTCAAGACATGATTTCAAGATTTAGGTCACAATGCGCTTTTACTCCGGCTACTGAAGACTGACAAGAGGCGTTCATCATTACAGGCACGAACAGGGGAAAACGAAAACAGGGGACATAATACAATGAATTGTGGGGACTGATATAACAAACAAGCTTGTTTATAAATCCTTGATGACTGCGGTATGGGGTATGGCATATGTCGTTTAGCCCGGATTATTTACGTACAATTAAAAATTGCATACCAATTTGTGGATCATTGGGAGTTTAGAGAAAATCAGTGTACTTCATAGGATCGAGATAGACCCCAGTAAACCTGATATCTGATAAATTTTATTTTAGCAAAATCTATGATTTAATGAGATGTTCACTGCAAAACATTCTCGTAAAGGCCCACCCCCCTCCCCCTCCCCCCCCCCCCCCACCCCTCCCCCGCACAGGGATCTGCCTTATTGTGCCACATCGCACGGATAATGATACAGTGTACTATGAAATATTGTAATGATCACTTTTTCGCTCTGGATCGAAATTGCAGTGATAGTAGGGAGTCTTGTCAAAGATACTAGAAACAATAAGCTGAAACAGCCAGCGTTTTTAGCGTGCACAGATTTCGCACTGCCACCTAGCGGCGAATTCGCAGAAGTAATGAACAATGCAGTATTATTCATATAGGGAAAACTAGATGACGTACACCGGGCATTGCCCGGAATAAACAATCATGATTGTGTTCTCTCTCTCTCTCTGTCTCTCTCTCTATGTTTCTGTCTATCTGTCTCTCTCTCTCTCTCTCTCTCTCTCTCTCTCTCTCTCTCTCTCTCTCTCTCTCTCTCTCTCTCTCTCTCTCTCTCTCTCTCTCTCTCTCTCTCTCTCTCTTACAATAAAAGTAATAATCTGCAGTCCTGCTTCAGAACTCATGCGCGCCAGGACACTGCGCACCAAGCTTGATATGGTTACTTTTTATGACATGCACGGTACTATAACAGAATGGAGCCAAGATGGAGGATGAAAATGACAGCACGATGAAACAATGCATTTTCTATAAATTCAAGAACCAAATGAATCAAAATAATACAAACTTCCGTGCACCCTCCGCGGTATTTGAAATGAACATGTAAAATTGAGTCAGTGTAGGTGGTCTAATAAAAAAGCCTTTTGCGTTCAAAGGTGGAGATTTTGTGAATATATAATTATGTAAAACGAAACAAACATGCAAAAATACAGATGTTACATAGCAATAAACATTGTTATTTTTTTTAAAATACATGCTTGGAGTAAACAACTTTTAATTATAGCCATTATTTTCTTTATCTCAATTGCCACCTTCCTGCGAAATTTAAGGCCTGAAAAGTGTATAGTTTGGTCAGTGACTCATGCCAAAGGTTACTGAAATATATAATAGATATTGCATTTTGTTTACTGTTCAGCTATCGCTGTAGGCAGGGGCGAAGCGTGGCCCTCTGCAGAGGGTAATCAGAATTTAAGCTAGTAAGATCCTCATAATAGGACGTATGGCTACATCATATAATTTACATAATTATAAATGCAGCGATTAAAACAATGAAACGGGTGCTAGGCACTGCAAAATCTAAAGAGCGGACTATTCTTGTCAACAGGACAGGAATGCAGCAATTTACAAGCCAAACTAATCTGAAAATACCATTCATTCATACTAACAGACTTACAAACGCATATTTTTCATCCATTTTTTAAAATATAATTTGAACGGCAAGTTTTCATTGTCATATTCATAGCCAGAGAATTTGTTATTCTACCATCTCATAAAGTTTCTCGAAAAGGTCCCATTAACATTAAATGGCAGAAAGTGCTTAAGTGGCATCTCTGTGACACAACGATGTGCAGCGATCTCGGAGAAGTGGCTATCTACCGTTGCTGTATAGGTTCGCTCGACCTATCAAGTGAAGTGATGTTCTTGATACGTTCGACTGATTTTGATCACAGTTTTCTTGATCTAGACTATATTATTATGCTTTGGTAGCTCTTGCTGTGTATAGAGTTAATTATTCTTAGATTACCAGTACCTCAAACAAACAAAAAAATCCACACAAACTCTTTCACTCTACTCCGTACCTTTCGATTAAAATGAAAACCACCGCATAGTGAAAAACATGCATACATCTAGGTAAAATCAGGTCAAACTTTGATTATAAGCCTATTTTTGTCCCCACTATTCTGCTGTCTACGGGGCCGTGTCGACGAATACAGGCTATGCTCAAGATAGCTTCTGGGTGTAGTCAAGTCCTCTTTGTCTTTGTTAATCACTGGTTATGGACCAGTTCATAAGGTGTAGGTCCCTATAAAGATGCTTTTCGGTGAGGGGTGTTGGACTACATAACAAACGCAAATAGCGAGTTAGAATTGAATGCTGAACTGACTAAATGGACTTGGAGTTGGGCTCGATCTGGAAAGCACAGTAATTCTAGAAATTATATTCGAAGGGTAATCACCGATTATTTGATTATGAGGAAGCCTCGCCCCTGGCTGTAGGCCTTGATGGACGTCACCTATTTTGTAAATTTAGCTTCAGTCGCTATGGGAAAACTCTGGCTATTTTTTTTTTTTTTAAGTCGCAGTAGCACTGTAACAAATCATTAATGTATCATTATATCAAGCATTCTTTTCATGCTGTACGCCATGGGCCCCACCCCAGATCAGCGCGCAAATTGTGTGCACGATATTTTTAGAGGTGGGATGAAGGGATTGACTCATCGTGTCGTTTCTAGTACCATGGTCTTGTCTCACAACACAGAAACTGATCACTGGATCATTTTGTGAAGATATTCAGTGGCGGTAAACTGAAATGAAGAGGAACAGAGTATTAAGAAAGACTCATCTATGATTTTGAAATATAAGTTCGTTCACATAACTCATCACCAGTCATGACTTTAATACATTACGGAAATGGCAATAATAATTTGAAACATAATTTTATCTTTATGATGAATAATCTACATTTATGAGTATGCCAGTTTTCTATTGTTTGGAGCTAAACATAAATGACATAACTGCAGTAAAACTCTCTCAAAGTAACATACCATTGGGCCACACGTACATCTGAATAAATTTTAACAGATTTTTGTTTTTACCGACAAATGTCTTCAAGTTAATCCACAAAGTTCCCTTGGTGTTGTCAGAGTACTCATCAACATTCATTTGCGTAAAAATTCCTTTGTCCTTCGTAGTCGCTGAAATTGCTAAACCTGTAAGTGACAGTTTGGTTTTGTTCAACATATTTACTGTCATAAACTTAGCTTTAAGAGGTCACAGCTTCCATATATACTACTTTAAATCTTAGGTTTTGGGGTTGGGATTATTACAATTACTAGTTTTGGGTAACTGATCACAATTGCTGTTTTGTTTTTGCTTTTCATTGTTAAATAGCTGTAATAAAGTTCTTGAAAGCTGGTCACAAACCGGTAAAACACAAACAATCCATTGTGAATGCTTTAGCTATGTAATTTAATGGTCATAAGCACCATCAAAAGAGATTACAGGAAACTGAGTTATGTTAATTCATTATTGTAGGGAAGAGAAAGGTTGTGGTAAGTAGCGTCCTGGGCAAAGCGAGCGATAACTGCGGTAACCACGCTTTTAGAATTAATGATAGCCGCTGTAGAGGAAGTAGTGCTAGTGAAGGGAAGATAAAATTATAGAATTAATGATAGCCGCAGTAGAGGAAGTAGTGCTAGTGAAGGGAAGATAAAATTATAGAATTAATGATAGCCGCAGTAGAGGAACTAGTGCTAGTGAAGGGAAGATAAAATTATAGAATTAATGATAGCCGCAGTAGAGGAAGTAGTGCTAGTGAAGGGAAGATAAAATTATAGAATTAATGATAGCCGCAGTAGAGGAAGTAGTGCTAGTGAAGGGAAGATAAAATTATAGAATTAATGATAGCCGCAGTAGAGGAAGTAGTGCTAGTGAAGGGAAGATAAAATTATAGAATTAATGATAGCCGCAGTAGAGGAAGTAGTGCTAGTGAAGGGAAGATAAAATTATAGAGAGCGTCAAGATTGTGGACAGGAAGACAGAGGAAAAGAAACAAAATATGATTATAATAGGCCAATCTATGCTGTGATACCAGTTTCAGACCAATTACCAAGAGTAAGTTACAGTTTGTTGTGACGCCATTTTGCTTAAAAATAACAAAAGATAAGGGACACAGTGACATAATAAAACCCAGCTGTTATCGCTCTTTTGATATAGCATATACAGAAATTAGATGGACAGAAACAGGGGTGTAATTCTTATATCTATCCAACATTGCTCTGATCGCCGTGTTGGTGAAGTTTGCAGTGTTACTGTGATTTTTTGTTGTTCTTCTTGTTTTTCTCGTCGTCGTCGTTGTTGTTGTTGTTGCTTTTGTTGTTGTTCTTGTTTGTTGTTGTTGTTGCCATGGTTCTGCAGCACAGGTGAGCATCAGGACCGTCTCAACACCATTATGGGCCCTTGGACAAAGCAATAGGTTGTGGCCCGCCCCGCTAGGCAACTACCATTATATTTGCATACATGGAGACCCCTAAACCCTTGGGACCTCTGGACAATTGCCTAGTGTACCCATGCCAATAGGACGGCTCTGACGTGCATACATACACTTATTTGAGTTCTTTCTAAACAGCGTGATACAGCTATGTCAGTCAACTGGCTCAACTTTAGTAATATAAATGAGTATTTTATCTATTCTGGGCCATTGAAGTTTGGTTCCTTACAAAATAAACTTTACCTTTATTTGTCAGAAATATAAAAGAAAAGGACTTTTTTTTTTATGTGCATCGTGTACAAGGACTTTTAAAGACCTGTTTATTTCGCATTAGTTATTCCATTACCATGGCAAAACTTTACGTCTGCAGACCGCATTGTTTAACAATCTAAGGCTGATCACTTAAGCTGAATTCACAGCACAACACAATATCTTACTCTTATGTTAATCATTACTTATGATCATGTTATCATTTGTTTTCTGCATGCTTTTCTCATCCACTGTTGTAAAACTTTATTGCTGATGTCTATTCGTATCATTTGGTCAGATTAAATTCTTCTCATTCAAACATCGTATAGCACAATGGCTTCAAGGGCAATAACTTTGTCAATGCAAAACATTTAAATTAGCGCAGGGATACATGTTTACTTATATCCCCTTGGATCGCATAAACAATAATTTTCCATTGTCACGGAATTTGCAGATACATAACTTTGTAGAAAGTATTTGGAATGCAACATAACAGAATTTAAGGACAGAATTTAAATCTATGAGGTGACATACATTATATTATCATTAAGTATTCTGTTGGAACGTTTCTTCCTTTAGTCCACTAGCCCTGAAAGCCCTGCAGACGTGCAAAAAGCCCATGGCTCTGATCGTTTTTAAATAAGGATCTTCAACTTCTTTAGTCCATCAAATCATTGCAGATAAAGTGATGTCCTCCTCTTCCCACAAAAGCCTGTCTGAATTCTCGAGATAGATAATGACTTGTAAACATGGTAACGAGGCCTATTCCAACATCGATTATTAGTTGCAAGGACAGAAAATTTTTTATTTCTCAGGTCACAAAACCTGCGACTTTGATCATCTTAGTAATTCCCCAAACTTTAAACATTCACTGTAATTCTCAGCTTCATATTGTCAGCATTAAAACAAATTGACATATTATTTTAACTTTTAATTTTAGATTCGAGAATAACATTTAACTGAAAGTAAATAAATAAATCTACTGATCCCGGGAAATTCCCAGTGTTACTTGTTTCTGGCATTACTTAATGATTAATGTAATGAATATTTGGAACTTAATATTTCACAATGATCATGTTATTTAGAAATTTGTTTCGTAGCCTAAGCCACTGATCGAGTTGGCAGTTTTTTTGTTTTTTTTTACCTCATTCATGTGTTGAATCATGAAAAGTGCAATAAGATGTACATTATGTGATATCGTTGTCGTTGTCTTCTCTAAAACGTGCAAGATTTTGTTCGACATGTGTGCCATAGCCTGCTCTTTATTCATTCATCATCTTCATCCTTATTGAGTGCACTATCTTCTTGGTTACATCATTTTCCTGGCTGTTGCCACTTTCCTGTGAATTTAATTAACCCATTTATGTCAGAATTTTTTTTTTGGTTGCAATTATCCATTTTTACAATTTAAAAAAAAACACACAAATAAAGGAAAAAATATCAGCTTTTTGAATTTTTATTTTGAAGATTTTTATTTGAGTTCAAACTGCCGTCCCCATATGGGGACGCTAGACACAAGAGGCCTGTGGGTTTTACATAGTTGTCAATGCATGTATTTTTGTTGCAAATGAAACAGTTTGTGGTTCAAACTTATTTCTTAGATAGAATAAGATATGAGGTAACCAAAACGGTGATATAGATAAAGGTTTTGTCACACATAAATGTTTGTTTACATAATGAAAATCATTGTTGACTCGCTGGGTCACACAATTTATGAAAAAAAATCATCAAATTTGTCATGGGTAATAATAATAATAATAATATATTGCATTTATATAGCGCCCAACCCCGTCGATGACAAGCTCTGGGCGCTTTAACAAACTCTTACACACACACACACACACGCATACACAAAAGAAATTCAAAAATATTTACTATTGCTGCTGCCGAAAAACACCTAGCCTAGTTTGTCTGAAAGAAATGGGTCTTCAGATGGCGTTTGAAAGAACCAATGTCATTAATTTCCCTGGTTGTCTTTGGAAGAGTGTTCCAGATGGTAGGGCCAAGAAATGAAAAGGACTTTTCTCCTACAGTGGACAGATTCATTTTAGGTACTTTCAATTTTGTAGTGTCAGATGATGATCTTAGTTGACGAGATGGAACATAGTAATCAGTTAAATCAACTAGGTACGATGGAGCAGTATTATTGACACATTTGTGACAAATGGATGACAATTTGTACATTATTCTTTTCTCGACTGGCAGCCAGTGCAAACTCTGCAGAAGTGGCAGTGCTGAATCTCTTTTCTTTTTCTTCAAAACAAGTCTCGCTGCATTGTTTTGAGCAATTTGGAGTTTTCTAATATTTTTTTGTGAAATTCCAGCCAAAAGGGAGTTGCAATAGTCAAGCTTTGAAAGTACAACAGAAACTAAACTATGTATGTTTCCAAATGAACATAGATAAAACAGAACAGACATTTCTCAAATATTTAGGTCTTACTGCTGGTGGAATGCTGCAAAACAAACTTCATGCAGCCCAATGTAGCATTTCAAGCATTTTCTTCTTGTTTTTTTTCGAACACACTCCACATCTGATCTGGGTTTGGTTTGTTCCAACAAAATGGTTCAGCCCATCAAACCGAACATCAGGTAACACACGCCTATTCATCTGTGGGGTCTTTCCCCTCGGTTTCACCGCCTTCCAATGGGTGCTTTCTTCCCGTGCATTAGGAGATAAGCTCCTGCAATATAGCTGCGAAAACCCAGAAGGTCCATTGGCTGGTCTGCAGACAGCCGGTGTAGCTGCCATGCCTGATGGAGAGCAATGTCTAGAATGAATGCCAACACTGGCTAGTACCATTTCTTCATTCGGATCCCAATGCGGTATTTGTGGACGTTTTTGTCCATACGGTCTGCGCCGCCCATGTCTTTGTTATGGCTTTTCACCATGTTGGGTTGCTGAATTTGCACTCGAGCCTTTGCAGTTTGTGACCATCTCTCTGTTGTTTGCAATGGGTGGACTGAGCAGTCCTCTAACATTGATAACACCTCATTTGTTGTGGATTTTCTAGAGGAAATAAAAAACAACAACACAAAAACATAAATAATGGTCAACAATAAACAAGAATGGATGGAAAGCACCCAAATGACTGTGGCCTTACAAACCCATATACCTAGCCCCCTAGCCCTAGAAACCTATATTACTGGCCCTCACTGGCCTTACAAACCCAAATCCCGGACTGAGGAACACATATTCTTTGTCCCCATGGCCCCAGAAACGTATATCCCCTGACCCATGGCCAATAATCGATAATTTAGATTATTTAGTCAAAATGTAATTGATAATCAGTAATCGGTAATCAGTAATTGGCAATAAGACTACTTCAAAATAAACCAAACCTGCCATCACCACGATGCACAAGATGAGTGGCAGGTCAAACGCGGTTTCTATTTTTAGCTAGGCCTACCCATCACCGAGACACACAGCACAAACCCCAGGCCGTTCGTGTCCAGCGTCCCCATATGGGGACGGTGAGAGTTTATGATGTGCATCACTTACAATTTATCTGGAATTGCAATGGCTCTACTCTTGATAAAGTTAGGTTATTTGCCCCCATTTTTTGTTCTTTGAGGTTATAATTATGATTGTTGTGTATGTCAGAAGTTCTAAGGCTGCGGCCATAGTTAACCCGGGTTTTTTACCGCCGTCTTTTTTGCCGGCCGGGTAAAAGATCCTGCCCGGTTTAATTGCTCTGTGGCGTCACCAACGACGGATGTGGGTTGCCATAGTGGAGCCGGCCCGGCCGGGCATTTTCAACCCGTTGTTTTGACTTTCGTGCAAAACGTCCGTTTGCCGGGTCGACGGAAAGGAAAAGGGAAGGGAAAGAACTCCGTTCCTCATTTTTATGACTTATCTCTCTTACAAACATGGACGAAGAGAAATTGATCAGTGCTGTGAGGCTCAGAAACTTTATTTATAACAAAAATGACAAGAGACATGCCGATAGAGATGTTGTGGCGGCTGCATGGGAGAACATTGCGAAAGAGGTTGGGGAAAATGGTAAGTTGCTGTTTATTTTTAAATTCACATCTCTCTCTCTCTCTCTCTCTTTCTCTTTCTCACACACACATACACACGTACGCACGCAAGCATGAGACACACACACACACACACACACACTGACACACTGCCCTCAGGCGATAAAAAGTAGGTTACATCAACGCTTTCTGTACTGCCACTGCCTCATTGTGAGGCCTCTCTAAAGCTGAACATGTGTCAGTCTGCACAACTTGGTTTTTGTAGTCTGATTCCTTGTCTTGGATGTAATTACACAACACACACAGCTTTGACTAGATCTCGATCAATCAATGGCAAAAAAAATTGTCAACGTTTTGATGGGTTTTCTCATAGATCTAATGCGCCGCTTGTATGTGGTAACAAGTCAGCCTGCCAAGGCCGACTGCCTGCAGGCGATAAAAAGTACGACATCAAAGCATTCCGTACTGCGACTGCCTCATTGTGAGCCCGACCACTGACTTGTGGAAGGCCTCTCCAATGCTGAACATCTGTGTCAGTCTGCACCACTTGGTTGATGTTATCTGATTCCTTGTCCCGCATGAAGTTATACAACACACAGACAGCTTTCACGATATCAATCGCAAAAACTGTCGCAGTTTCGATGGGTTTTCTCATAATGCGCCATGTGCTGGACATAACACCGAATGCACACTCCACCTGTCTTCGGGCTCTGGACAGTCTATAATTAAATATGCGTTTCTCATTATCCAAGGAGCGCCTAGGAAATGGCCTCATCAAATTTGTCATGAGAGCAAACCCTTCATCACCAACAAACATATACGGAAATTCAATGTTTGTGTTGGGGATTTTTGATGGTTCAGGAAGATGAAGCTTGTTTCCTTGCATTAACTTGAAAAAGTTAGTTTCCTGAAAAATGCCTCCATCGCTGCAGCTTCCGAAACCACCTACATCTATTACCAAAAATTTTGCAACAGCATCTACAACTGCCATCAGGACGATGGAAAAATGACTCTTGTAATTGTAATGCAATGTACCAGAGTGGGCGGGAGCATTGATCTGAACATGTTTGCCGTCGATTGACCCAACACACAACGGAAAATTCCATCTTTGAAAAAATCCTTCAGCTGTCTTGATCCACATGCTTGCATTAGGAACAGGCATGTGCAATGGCTGCAGTCTTTCGAAGAGAACTCGGACAGTTTTCTTGATAATGGTCCGGATTGTTTCCTTGCCAAGACGAAAGTGGAATGCAAGAGATCTGAAAGAATCGCCTGTTGCCAGAAATCTGAAAACAAAGGAACAGGGCAAGTTTAGGTGAGATAACACATGAAAGAGAGAGTATGAATTATAGTTAGATATTTTGTGTTCTGTAGGATAAGCTAATGACTTTTACTGCAGCTACAATTCATTCCTGTTCATTTTTAACATGATTTCAGTGACTGCGGCAGACTGCAAGAACAGATGGGGTTCATTGCGGGATCACTTCAGGAAGAAGCACAGAGAGATGTCAACTGCAGTCTCTGGGCAAGCTGCAAAGAAACGGCGAAAGTGGTATCTCTATGACTTTCTCACATTTCTGATACCATCATGCTCTACTGGACCGACAAGCAGTAACCTTCCCAACCCCGACCAAGACGACCTAGATGAAAATGAGTCATCAGATGACCAAACCCAAGAGACACAAAGTCAAAACACACAAAGTTCAAGGCACCTTCCCTCAGACGACGACAGTCTTCGGCCTAATGTTACTCCACTGCGTAAAAAACGACCCACTCGCTGCTCAGGGAAGAAGAATGGCATGTCAGATATTGATAAAGAGGTCATCAACGCCTTTAGAGAGGTGCAGAATGAGGTACCGATGGATGAAAACGAACACTTTTTAAAAAGTTTAATGCCTGTTATGAGAACATTGGATGTGATGCAGGCTTTGGAATTGCGGGGAGAAATTCAGAAACTGGTAATTTCTTTCGTGAAATCAGCAAAAACACAAGCAACAGAGACACATGCACAACAGACATTCATCCCTTCCCCACAAACCAGTACATCTACTTCAGGTGCAGCTCAGTTCCAGTTGCAGCAGTCTCAACAGCAGCCTTACTACATGCAAGATCATTACTTCACTCAGCGAGCATATTCACCCTGAATATTTAAGATTGTGCATTGCCAAAGGTACATTTTTGTCACGTGTGCTATTTTCAATACTTGCATCATGATGCGAATGAAAACTGTTTGTTTTCATCAATAGTATTTTGCTAAAATTGACACTGCTTCCAGTCTCAGTTTCCAATAATAATTAAAGATTATAATGTACATGCGTGTTTACTTTTCATGTGGTATTTTTCAAACTCCAAGTGATGAGTAGTGTCTACAAAAAGTGTCTGTAGACCTATATTTTTTTGAGTGTTCAGTGATTAGTTTTTGTTTCATTTTCCTTTCTCCCCCCCCCCTCTTTTCTTTTTGTGGTGTGACATGGTGTGGATCACACCAAAGTGATGACTAGTTGATCATTAATGTATATAAACAAACTTAATGCCTGTATTTTGATTGTTCTTTGCTGCTTCTTCTTTATTATCAATACTATTTCTACTTCTTCCCTTCTTCTTTTTGTACTTCTTCTTTCTATCTTCTTCTCTTTTTTCTATCTTATTTTATTTCTTTTTTTCATCTGTTTTATGGCTCTTTCTTCTTTGTTTGCTTACAAATGTCAAAAACTGTGCTCGATTGTTTGTAAGCGGACTAAAATACAAAAATAAAAGAAAATTGCTGATTTAAACTTTGTGCTCTTGATATCATAAATGACAAAGACGATGTGTGATTTGCACTTATGTGTATTTGTATTTCACAATTTGCTGTTAAAATAGAAAAATCGTGTACTTTGGATAACGGGCACTACTGGCGTTTATGCAGATGCATAAATGTTTTCAAACGCTCTTTCTCTGTCTGTCTGTCTGTCTGTCTCTCTCTTTCTCTCTCTCTCTCTCTCTCTCTCTCTCTCTCTCTCTCTCTCTCTTACACCCACACCCACATAAAACATGGAAACACACAAATACAACTACACACGCACATACACATAAAGAGACAGAAAGAGAGAGGAGGGAGAGATAGACAGCCAGCTAAACAGAGACAGACAGACAGACTCAAACCTATATTATATACATACAGAACAAAAATCAAATGGTTACCTCAGTGTAACAACAAGTCGTTCTTCCGGTGGAACTGCTCGGCAGAAGTTAGTTGACTTTTCTCGAAGATTAGGTGCACAGAGTTCAAGAAGATGATCAAAAGATTGAGGTGTCATTCTGAGGTACTTATGGAACTTCTCTGAGTGATTGCGCAGTTGGGGCATCAGATGGTGATATTCTCCATACATGTGTCTCCATCTGTTGATAGGATGAACAGCGAAACGTCGTAGGCTCCCTCTTTTCTTCCTCCACGACCACCACAGCAACAACGATCTGCCCCGTTTCGTCCGCGCCATTTTGATAGTGACGACCTCACTTGACCTCAGCAAGAGACGGCCGTCGAAACTCCGGAAAGCCTGGTTTACTATGGCCACTTTGACGGATCCGTTCTACCGGCTAGAGAGACGACCGTCAAAACTCCGGACGGCCGGGTTAACTATGGCCGCAGCCTTACCTGTTCATATTTGCTTGTTTTGTTGTGAGCTCTAGTCACACTTCATTCTTCCACCAGGGGTACGGAAGACTGAGCCGGTTTTTCACCTGTTATGCAACGCATTGCGCAATAAGCCGCCGACCCCTGTTGGAAAACTGAGCCGGTTTTTTGTTGTAGATATCGACTATGTTGTTTTCGAACTTTAGATCGATTAGCCTGATGTACCAACCCCAAAGCACTGGACTGTATAAACATGATAGATCTTTGGATAGACTCAGTATGCTAACACACAACAGGCACAGTCACAAACTGACTATGCCCGCGCGCCTGACACAACTCAATAGGCTAGCCATGCTTTCTGCCTGTCGACGCACCTTCCCAGAGACTGCAATTAAAGTCTGTCAGTTTCATGTCGGTCAAGCATAGCACCGAAAACTTCAACAAATTGGAATATCTTCTGAGTACAAGTCTACCAGTGAAACTGCAATGTGGCTAAAATCCTATTTTGGCTTACCGGCTCTTGAGCCCAGTGAAGTACTTTGTCATCATGGCCCAGTGCCCAGACCAGGATGACGACAAACTCACAATGTTTTCAGACTATGTATTGACATCTACATTTCTTCAACTGCCAGATACCCGCCCAGCTTGTGGACTTGTCTTGAAAGTTCCGTCAGAACGGCCAATGCATGCGAAAGTTTCAATAAACATTTTGCAAGCCACTTTACATCGCCGCATCCAAACATATTTCTGTTGATCGAAAAACTCGCAGAAGAACAGCTACGAACTGACATAAAGGTCAGATCATCCTATCAATACCACAATGTTCCTGTGAGACGCTTGCGTGAGCGTGAGAGAATTAGGGAGACGCTCATTACTGACTACAATGAGCAAAGGCTGTCTCAGGCAGAGTTTGTGCACAGAATGGCTCTCAAGATGCTACCCGTCAAGTTGTGAGGCCCCTTTCAATATTTTTTTAAACAATTTTTATCATGGTTTTAACAGCTCTCAGTATAAACATTATCCTGCTCAAAATCCGACTTCCACCACTCCGTCCATTTAATTCTTACAAAATTGACCAGAAAAAAAAAGCAAAGAAACAGTCTCAATAAGTGGCGAACGGAAGAGGTTGACTAGTCGTTAGAAAAATTAAGTATCGATATGCCAAAAACCGGCTCAGTCTTCCAACAGCTTTTACGAGCTACCTTTGAAGTTTTGAACAATAGGATTAAAAATCCGGTTCAGTTTTCCGGTACCCTTCCACCATGGTTGGCAAAATGACAGAGGCAGGTAACTCTTGTTTTAAACGATTGAAGAGCAAGCCTGTCTGTCATAATAACAATATGGACCAAAATATTTTTGTTAATAAGTCAAGTGGTCACCAGAGGAAAAAAAGTTCAGCGTCCCCATATGGGGACGCTAGGCATGAATGGGAAAGATATCTTCATACTTCCTGCCTACCCGATACTGTCCGCAGTGTTCTGTTGTAAGGAGAACAGAAATGCCTACATTACAAGATTATTACTTTGAATGGGAGTCATGGGCACGAAACACTCTGTCTAGGCATGGAACGATTGGGAATAATTAACAACATAATGATGCCGTAGGGCAAATCAGCGAGCTAATGCTATGAAAAGGAGAACAGGTGAAGTGTTGAATAGGAGACGATCTTCTTTATTTAACTGTCTTTTCATCTCTTCATCGAATGCCGTCTCTTGAAATACAAAATATTATTTCTGTTAGCACTTCCTCTATTTCTTCAAAGAAGCATTGAACCTTGCACTGAAAAATATACCCCTGTTTGTTGTATGTTCATTTCAAGTGACCCCGTTGGGCCTAAGAAACTGCCAGATATAATTGGCTAAAGGGTGGCATTTCGACTGTAAACGCGATTATCTCTCTTAAATTTGATTTAGCTAATAGAGCTCGTGGGGTGAGAAAATATTCACTACTTTCTTGGTTTTCTACCAAGAGCTTTGACACTCTCCCCACTTACTTTCAAATAGTCAGACCAGGAATTGAAAGCTTCAGATGTATTATTTTTTCATTATTCTGCAAATTACTAATCCAGAACTCTCTACACATTAAAAAATCTGAAAATTTCGAAGAAATGATTTGGGATCAATGTTTATAGTGACTAATTATGGTATTATCTCAATATTTTTACAACAGATGTGTTCGAAAGAGTCTACAAACATTTTTTTTAATTTGCTAAATCCCCGAGAAATAACTTTAGAATTTCCAAACGTCCTAAAAAATTTTGTAGCCTAACTAAGAATTATAGCATTCATTTTACTGCTCCGCCATTCTGAATACTAAGAATAAACAATTCCAATGTAATAAATTTCTATTGTTTCACTAATCTATCATCAATTATTTTGCTTTTGGATGATCTCTTAACATCAAATTGTTTTCAAATTGATTCAATATAGTTCGAGTGTGGCTTCTACATAAGGCTATCTGAGCCTAGCGTTTGGACGTATTGATAATTTTATTACTGAATTGTTTTGTCAGATAGTTACTGATCTCAGTTCAGTTTGATGCCACCTGATGCCAGTCGAGTGGGTTTTTTTTTATGAGAGGCCAAAGTGTTTCGTTATTAGCAGTAACAATGCCTTCATAGGCATCGATACCAAGTACTCACTGTACTGCAACACTAGCGAACCTTTGATGTTCCATTTTGTGACGTCACACATATCGATTCCGAATATCGACGATTCTGCACACGAAACAGTTCGATCTTAGGAAATATTGAATGAGGCACACTTCTAGCTGACAGGAGGGAGGTAAACTAATTGTCCAACATGCAGCGAGCTGGGCACTGACATCAGTCGTTAAAGACTTCTTGAGATCAGGGCTCATCGCCAAATTATCGGGGGATGGCGGACCTTAGACATGCGTGAAAAGAAAATTGGGATGTCAACGAACGACGCAATTGTGGACAAACTGCTTCGCTGAGACTGTTTATTTATCTGCTTTTATATGGGCAAAAAGATTTGGGTGGGGGAGGGGGGGGGCAGAAGGGGAAGATGACTGGCCTCTTGATTTGATTGCAGTGGGAGGATGTTGCCATATTTTTCGCAGCTACGCACACTGCAGACATTAAATACATGTACTTGTTCTTCATACAGGGCTTCATACTGACCTCATTAAGAGGTTTCTTTCCAGTAGAGACGCTGTGCATCGTAAGTCGGTGTGTGGCATGGTATTTGGTCAGATCTTTTCATTGCGGGAATTAAATGCCCACCCCACCCCCTTCAAAAACAGGATTCAGCAGAAAACTGCTAAACTTATCGGTGGCCAAGTTATGTAACCACACATGAAACTGCATAAGTGGAAGGGACAAATTCTACATGGGGGGGGGGGGGGGGAGAAAAACAAATTTCTTAAAGTGCATTACTTATCGCCGACCGGCCCATCAAACCTCTTAAGTCCCGATTTACTCCCTATGTGCTAAAGCGATGTCGCACTTGCATGAAACAAACAAAGCTAGTACTACCACTTAAATCCCTGAATGAGGAATACAAAGTGCATTGAGTAAAGTAGAACGAGAAAGAGTGAGAAAGCTAAAAGCTCGCCAGAACCGCAAGAGATTCTTCAATAACTCCTTCCAATATCCAAGAGGTCTCTTTGTGAACCCACGATCTGGTGTGCTCAGCGCAAGTCAGGATAAACTTGAAGAGCACTTGCAGAAGACATACGCAGACCCAAGAAGGAAAGAAGTGCTTGACGACATTGGCGGGGGTTTGGTCTACCATCCCTGGCAAGGAGCTAAAAGAAGACCCACCCACCATGTCAGAAGTTGAAAGTGTAGACAACAGGGCCAAAAGCAAATGTGCCCCGGGTCCAAATGTCGTACCATACTTAGTGTACAAGAAATGTCCTAAGATGCTCAAATTACTTCACAAGGTACTAGTCCAACACTGGAATGAAGGAAAGATAAACGACCAGTGGAACAAGGCTGAGAGGGTCTACATACCAAAAGAAAAGAACTCAAAAGAGACCGGACAGTTTCGGCCAATCTCTCTGTAGAATGTCGAAGGCAAAATATTCTTCGCAGTGATAGCCAGCCCACTAAACTCTTACTAAATGGATAACGGTTACATAGACACAGCAGTCCAGAAAGGAGGAGTCCCTGGAATCCCATGGCGCCTAGAACATGCAAGCATGATTTGGGAGACCTGCATGTAATCTGGCTAGACCTTGCTAACGCATACATATAAGTCCCTCACTCCTTGCTATGGTTGGCACTAAGGATGTATCATGTTCCAGACCACACGACAAACTTCCTCAATGAATACTTCGAGAGCTTCAAAATGAGCTTCGCAACAAAGAAGTATAATGCAAACTGGATACAGCTGCAAACAGGCATTGCGATGGGTTGTACAGTTTCTCCGATTCCCTTCGTGCTGGCTTTGCCAGTACTGCTAAAAGCCAGTAAGCAATACTCAAAAGGAGCTGACTTGGGCGAAGGCGTTCTAATGGCACTTCTAAAAGCATTCATGGGTGGTACAACAGACCTGGCTTCCTCGCAAGAAGACGCAAGGCTAATGCTTCAGAGACTGGATAAACTAGTCTCCTGGTGCAGAATGGTTTTCAAACCAGGGAAGTCTAAAAACCTTTAAAAAGAGGAAAAGTTCAAGTTATGGATTCTCCAGTTCATTCTCATCCCCAAACTTCTAAGGCCACTGCTAGTCTATGAGATTCCAACCTCAACCGTGGAGGGGCTTGAGGCAAAGATAAACGGCTACACAGGAAAATGGCTCGGACTCCCTCCATGCTTAACCGATGTCGCACTTGCATGCAAACAAGCAAAGTTAATACTACCACGTCAATCCCTGAATGAGGCCCGCCTTCACCTAATGTTCAAGGCTTCACAAGATGAAGCAGTAAGAAACATAGAACCTGAACTTTACGCAGGTTGAAAGTGGGAAATGAGAGAAGCAGTCACAGCAGCAGAACGCTCCCTGCAAATAAAAGTAGTCATCAGAACCACTCAGTCGAACAGAAGAGGACTAGGCGAGCAATCATATCCACCGGTGTCTACAGCAGGACCCAAAGAAAAGCGAGATATGGTACTTCAAGAGATCAGATGCGAAGAAGACGAAAAAAGCGTTCGGTAAGCAGTGCAACAAGGAGTGCAAGGTCAATGGACAAATTGGGAGAGCGCTTTGTAAAGAGCATGTGCGTGGAACGACACCTGGCACATGGCGCCGGTGAAGCTGGCTTTCATTATGCGCGCTGCATAATGATGTCCTTCCCACAATGACAAACCCCACTCTCTGGAGCAAAGAGACCAGCGATGAATGTCCGCTATGCGGTGTGAAACAGACATTGCAACACATTCTGTCTGGGTGCAAGGTCGCACTAGCCTGTGGAAGATGCACCTGGCGTCACAATCGTTTCCTTAAATTTCATGCAACAGCCATTGCGTCAAAAGTAGAAAAGGCAGAGAAAGAGTCTGACAAACCCAGAACAAACACATTCATCTAGGCATCCAGCAATATCCCCACCAACATACTTTGCAATTCCACTGCACGCGGGACACTGGAGGAAGCCAATGACTGAAAAGTGGCAAACGGCGAAATTTTGTGTTTTTTCGGTCTTCTCTTTAGTTTGCTTTGTATCATTATTTTGGGTTTTATTTCTCAAGCAGGGCTTCGCTACATACAACTTTTTCTTTTTGCCCAATTTTGACTTTGCTTATAGCCCTGCTTCGACCCCACAGTTTACTGTGGTTTTTATGGACTGAAGTCAGGTATATTCGCGGAGGAAGTAGGAGCAAGGGGATTTGTCGGTTCAACAATGTATTCTCTTCTGAAAAGACTCAATCTGGGTGGCAGGAAAATTAGAAGTGCCCTTTAAGGAAATAGCAACAACAGCAAAAAATTCTTCCTGCCGAATTTGATGTAAAAGAAATGAACACTAAATTCATATATCCTAAAATTATACCATTATAATCAGTGGCAGTATTGGCAAAATGGAAAAGACATCTGCACAAAAATTGGAAACCAGCGGTACGGGTTCAAACCCTAAGAAGAGCCTGGCGACGAAAAAAAAAAGGTGGGTAACGAACACCGGGAGTCACGAACTCGGTGTGGCCGGGGATTCTAGAAAATATTAGGAAATTAAAAGCCGAAACATCTAATGAAAGAATCCACCCTTCATCTGAAGATAGTCATCTGCATTGCTCCACCTGAGGAGTTTCTTACCACTGTCTGGCTGATCAATCCTCTGTGCTGGACATCAGAGTTTTGCTCGCCTCTGATTTGCCCATGATCTACCGTATCAAGTAATCTAATCTGAACAAAATTTAATGAGGTTTGCTCTTCACTGATTGGCGTCAAAATCTGGCCCATCAAAACTCGCACGCAAGGCGACAAAGGGGCACCTGGTCGTCCATGACGGGGCTAAGACAACAATTGTTATGTGATGTTACCTAATTGAGATCTGAAATGTAAATAACATAGTGTCAACAGTCGATACTTTGTGGATTTGTCACAAGGTTCACTTGCACTAGGTTACGAGTCAGGACACTGAAATTGGCCATCGCTGCGTAGGCTTTTAGTCACTGTCATCATTATTTGGCATAATTATGTTTTCGAAGTTATTAAATCAAATTTTCTATGGCGGAATAAATAAAGCTTTTGTTATCATTCTGTTAATCTGTAAGAAAGACAGACACACACAGAGAGAGAAGGGGAGAGACGGACAAACAGACAGAGAGAGACATACATACACAGCCAGAGACAGGCAGGCGTTCAGAGAGACAGACAGACAGGCATTCAGAGAAACAGACAGACAGACAGAAATAGATAGAGAGAGAAAGAGAGAGGGAGAATTTCAGAAGCCTGAGTAATATAACAAAGAAAAAAAAGTGAAATTTGCTTTTTATTGTAGTATATGATACTGTATTATATTATTACATTATATTGTGTTATCATTCTATTCTATTCTTTTACTTTATGTTATGTTATGTTATGTTATGTTGTGTTATGTTATGTTATGTTATGTTATGTTATGTTATGTTATGTTATGTTATGTTATGTTATGTTATGTTATGTTATGTTATGTTATGTTATGTTATGTTATCCCTATCCATTGGCACAGTCTATGTCACATTAGTCCTGTGTACCAAGTTTCATCCCCTTCAGCTCATTGGTTTGGTGGTCCACGGTAACCAACAAATAGGCGGTCACACAACAAGAAAACATTATAGGATAGGAGAGGCGAACGAATAGTGTTAGCGATGAAGGTAAACCAGTTAGTGATGGAAGAAGGATCCTGCAAGAACTCAGTGCTCTGGACTGAAATGTCCATATATGAAACATAAGACTCGATCGAGTGGTATCAGCTGACACTATCACTGACCTATTGGAGGTCTATTTACATAATACGATGGAGAGAAAGCTAGATAAAGATATTCCCCTGTTTATGCCGTGCTGACCACATGAAATTTAAATATGATATCAAAAAGTTTGGTATAATTTGCAGTTGCGGACCATTTCATCCTGTCAGAAAATGTCTGGAGTATCCTATAGGCTAACGCAGTGGTTAAGAGTGGTTGCCATTCTTGCACTTGTAAATCAGCTACATATCCTCTGGTATGCAGAGATCACCGTGCTGAGTCTTCGACGACAACAGGCTCTACCTGCCGATGCATACCAAAAAACCATCACCAAATGTCTTGAAAACCAGTGATTTGTGCCCACATAAAAATTACCCTATCTGGACTGCATTAATGTTAATAACAAAGAATAATGGTTGTTTGCATTACACGTTTAAACCATTCATGATACAGAATTAATATTAGTACTGTATAGTCACTCGTAAAAAAAAAATATAGTGTGGCAAAAAGAAAATATTTTAATTTGTTTTCACGGAATCCTCGGGACTGATTGGATACTGTAAAACTAGACGTCGCATGAAGACCAACCAGATTCAGAACTACGACCCATTACCTGTCTGTGTCTGTCTAATCAGAAATGGGCTTAACTTTTATCAACCACTATGTGTTGAAGGTTGGTGATTTTAGCCTGTTATAACCCATAATTGGGGTTTTATTTTAACACAGTATTTGATGCAAGGGAATTTGAAACTTAAGTCATTGCCGCTGCACAAAGATCAAAACTTGAAAACGCACCTGATCTGAAAACACTCCCCATGCGTTCAGACAGCTGTGTGGTTACTTATACCCCGGCACACACAATCCGGTAGAGTTCAGTAACCATGGACTTTATCCAGTGGATCATTTTCAGTTGCCGATTTCTTCCGATTTTCCAACTTCGAGCTTGTTCAACTTTTTCACTGGTTCCAGCATGTGGATCATTTTCAGTTGCCGATTTGTTCCGATTTTCCAACTTCGAGCTTATTCAAATTTTTCACTGGTTCCAGCACTCTCGATCCACATGTTGAATCTCAAACGCCTTCTCAGAAGTTTCAAACCATAACGTTTCTTGTCATTGTTGATAGCTTGTTTTCTGCCTTGTCAAAACGGCACAAAACGTATTAAAAGCTAAATGGTGTACTTGGATTCCTTCGTCAGTTACAGACATTTACGCCTGAAGAAACTGTCAAGAAATCAGCAAGTCTTGTCAAATCATATTCAGAAGATCTGGAAGAAAGATTTCTTGAAGAATTTGACATGCAGTTTGCTGAAGTGCTTAAAGCGATCTTGTGTCTCATATTGACGCCAATCAAGACCCTGGAGGGTTACAGTTTTACCGTTTTAACTGACATTTCTTTGGGGTTTTGTTTTCCAGATCATTGTTATCGACTGCAGTGGAGAAGGCTTATTTTCAGAACTGGAGGGGCCTAAGGATGAGCTAAGGAGCACCGTGGGTCAAAACAGATTGAACAATGTCACTCTAATGGGCACTGAACATGAACTTCTACGTGAAATAGATACATGTATTGCCATCGTCTCATCAACAAATTTGCTCATGCTAAATATATAAAGGATAACTTTTCAATTGTAATTTCGTTACTTTTGACACTCGAAATTGATACCAATATTATGTCATGAATACTCCGTCCGACTGTGATGTTAAAATATGTGTCGTTTCACCTGGCCCTAAAGCTAATGGAAAAAAACAATTAATTACATTACCATGAAAGTAAAAGCATTTTATCGTTTGCCATTTACATGTTTTTTTGTTTTTTTTTCAATTTTGCGCCCCTTTATAACAATTGCTAGAGGCCAAATCTTAGATTAATCCATCCCTGCGTAGGGCCGTTACACAGTCGTATCTTTGTCACATTGCTACTCTTGCATGATTTTTAGATCAGACAAGGTGAAGATCTCTGGTGTTTCAGTATGAGCTGATGTGAATGCTGAGAGCCAGAAATTACGCAGGTTAAACATCGTGATCTGGCCAGACCAGTTTGTTTCACCTTTTGCGTTGGCCTGGTTTGGTTTCCTTATTGAACAATTTTGGCAGGAACTCCGTCGGCAAGTTATCTTAGATCCTGTTTCACTTTTTACATTTTAGATATGTTTTCCCGCTATGTCAGGTCATGTCCGTCTTCAGTCTTCCCACATTCATAAGGTTAAAGAGTTAAACCAACCGATATGATCAAGGAAACAGGTGAGAAAAGGTAAAGGTAAAAGGTGCAGGAGGATCTGGGGGAAGAGAAGGGTATCAGAGGTAATGAAAGGCTGGTGGGAAAGGTGAGAAAGAGACAGAAATGAATAGATAAGCTAACAAATGTGATAACTGAAAAGAGACAGGACCGGGGGAGAAAGTACCACGGAGGATGTGCTTTAATACACAAAAAATTAAGCATCACCCTAAAGACAACCAAATTATGTCTAGAGATTATCCAACAGGTTCCATATACCCAGTACCTCATCATCACGGTACATTTAAAAACGGACAAAATTTCAGAAACCCGATCTCCCCGGGCCACGTCATAATTATTATTTTCACCAAAAAAAAAACAGCAAAAGACAATAACATCCAACAAAAAAAGCTCATTTGAAATGCTTCTAAAGTTGTGTGCAAACAGCATGAAGAAAATTTAATGACGAAGGTCGTGTCGTTCAAGCGGACCCAGGATATTGCGTGATTTCCGGATGTACAAGTTTAGTTGCTTGATGGGCGCAGGGTCATTACGGTATCGATACGAAAATTTCTTTTTTTTTTTTAATTTGTAAAACTTTAGAATTTGTTTTAGTTTAGAATCAAATGAGATTAAGAAGAAGAAAAAAACTACAATCATTTGGCCAAAAGGTTTTAAAACTCTATGTCAAAGGTTTGCTTGATTTCACATGGCTGTGTGGATGATAACTGTTGGAGAGGTGTGTATGTGTGGAAGGGGGGGAGGGAGGGGCTGAAACATCGACGATCAACTGATAAAGAAGCTCAAATCAAAATGAAATATCGACTTTTAACTCGATACACAGAGGATTTAATGCGCCCGCTGTGACTTGTGGCCTAAATTAGAAAAGGTCGGGGAAATGCGCTTGACCAATGGGAAGCCAAACTCTTTATACTCCGCCCACACACAGATTGACATTTTACAACAAGGCCCTATTCAATGCTAGAATGGTGGATCCGCCTCCCATTTTTATTTTTTGCCACATTGTTACACATGACGCGGATGTTACTGGGTAGACCGTACGTGTATATAAAGAATGGGCGATTTGAAAGTACAAACAGGGAGAGACTGAACTCACAGTTACATATAACTAGCACTAGCAGGTGTCAACATTTTCTGCACCTTCGAAAAGACCATGGAACAACACAGGGCAGCAGTCCTTGGTGCTTTAGTCTTCGTAGTGGTCCTTGCATACAGCGATGCCGGTAAGTTATCACTGGAACTCTGTACTAGGCTACTGTTGCTGTGATCGATTTCTATATTACAGTAATAATAATACTTATACAGAATACACACATTGCACACATTCCCATTTAATATAGGCTCTGGGCGCTTTACAATTTAAACACAATGACTCATGACAAAAAGTCAATTCACTAAAAATACAATTCGATAAAACAGATTTAACGTATAATTTCAGTTAAAAGATAGGTTTTGAGTTCTAACTGTCATTTTCTCTTATGAGTTCTGATGTTTTAGGGAAATAGACCATACGCAAATCGAAATCAAACTCACGTTTTAACATCGTGGTGTAAAATGAAGTGTGTTCTGTCCTTCTGTCTGGGTCATAATTTGGAATGTCTATTGGTTTCTGTGGGTCATCACAAAATGGAAGGTAAACAAAGAATATAAACGTACGAGGTGCGAACTCTTTTACTCCTGTAAAATTTTACTTTTGACAAGAAATCTAGTATGGTATTCTTTCATGATCAATAGAGTTCCTACCAGAGGTCCACTTTCGTTCACTTTCGTGCATTGTTATTCTAAACGTATATTATTAAACGGCTGTGAGTTCACCCCAGAGATCTACTTTCGTGTGTTCGTTTTCGTGCCGCATCAATGTTGAGGCTGGATTTCGGAACCTTTTGCACAATGTCAACGTTTGGAAACGATCGAATACGAGAGTTAAGTGAGAACACTAATGGGCGAGATATAACAATTTACGTCGACCATTCGTGAGTCCTACGAAAGTTAACGAAAGAGGGGCTTTGGTGTGAACGCGGGCTTATGGGGTAGATCAGGTGGATGTTTTGCAGTGCAAGAGCACTAAGTTTCCATATATACGTGCAGTATGGAATATGTGGTATTTTGCACTGAAACCTCGTTTACTCTTAAATCCAATTCTGCCCCAACACACGGGGTTGGAATTTCATGACTGTAGTCGACGTAACTACGACAGAATTAGATCTACGCAAGTTTCGATAATTTTTCCCTTGCATCGTCATCGTTTGATGAATAATTAGAGATGTTTACTTTTCCGTATACCCTAATCATGAACTGTTCTTGACAGTGAGTAGTATCTCTGAATCTTGCCACCAGTGTCGGTGTCTGTATGAGCACGTGAAATATTTATCTGGGCTGTAACAACGTGCAACTATTGATCACAGGATAATTAATCTAGACTCTATATTATTTAGTTTAAATTTTCAACATCATGCAGCATGTTTTCCAGTGTTCACCTTTTTCTTTTCTATCGTTCATTATTTCCTTCCCCTCTTCCCCCCCCCCCTTCCTTATCTATAGGTTTAATATTTTTCACTCACTCCATGGGCACAACGACACTCGCATTTCACTTTAGCACACGCGTTGTTTTTTCGAAATCGAAAAATAGATGTCTTCTTCCCCTTTCCCCCTTCTCGTTCTCTCTATCCTCCTCTCTTCCTCTCTCTCTCTCTCTCTCAGCTCTCTGTCTGTTTCCCCGTCTCTTTCTCTCTGTCTTCGTCCTTCTCTATCTTTCGTTCTCTGTCTTTCTCTCTGTCTGTCTGTCCGTCTCTCTCTCTCTCTCTCTCTCTTTGTTTTTTCTCTCTCTCTCTCTCTTTCTCTCTTACCCTCTCCCCCACTCTCTTCACTGCCAGAGATAACGTAATCACCAACATTTAGAAATTATTTCTCCCATTAATAATTGTAATCATATACTTATTTTTCTTTTTTTTTGACAGCTGTCGTTGAACTTTCACAAGACTTCTGTCCTTCGTTGTGTCTACAGGATCAAATACTGGCCCAAGAAATTTGTCAGTGTGTAGGCTCCATCCCACGTCCTGTCTGTCCACCTCTATGGTGTCCCCTACAGGAACGGCTACCGTGCTCAGTTTACAAGAAAGACTCCAAAGGTTGCCCGACATGCCAATGTCAGTGCTATAGCTTGTTACCGAGATGTCCAAGAAACTGTCGCTATGGTGTTGAGTATAAAACTGACAGCAACGGTTGTCGGGTCTGCAGCTGCAAAAGAAAACCAGTTTGCCCTTATGTAAGATGTCTTAACTACTGCCCTAATGGTTACCTAAAGGACAAAAATGGATGTGATACTTGCACATGTAAACCTCCCGTGTGTCCTCCACTTTGCAAGAACATTTGTCTTTATGGAAGAGTCTTAGACAGCAACGGCTGCCCCACCTGTAGATGCAAACCCAGACCAACGCCAATAGTCAGTCTACCAGAGTGTGCACTCTTCTGTGTCAATGGAAATGTGCTCGATGAACGGGGATGTCCCACCTGTCGTTGTAGGCCAGGAAGAGGACCTCGACTGGAGCTGAAGATTCCATAAAGTTGAATTGGTAGTGTTTGTGTGAAGATTTTTTTTCATAATAAAGAATGGTTTTCTACACAGTTTTTGGCAACTGATAAAGTTTGGCGTACTTTTTGTTCTTAACAAGAGCAGTTATGGTAGTCTAACTCAGTCTCTGCTGACAAACTGGACATTATTTTATTTTATTTCACAAAGCAAGATCTACCTAATTGAAACGTAGAAGACTTTGTATTTAGCTGATGTCAGTGACACTACCATGCATAATTTCTCACTTTTTTTTTTTCACGAATATCATGGAAGGGTAATCTTGGTTGTTAGATTGCTGCCGGGATTGTAGAAAGACTTTGGAGACCAAAACGTTGCCAGAAAATGAAAATTATGTGGGGGCTGTTTTTTAGTATCCGCGAAAAAATCTTTCAATTTATGCGCACAAAAAATTAATGTATTTCATATTCTTTTCTCACAGCGTTTGTCTGAAGTTGGGAGGGGGCGCACAAACCGCTCTTTCAGATTATGATGTACATGTTCTAGGATTTGTCAGGATTAAAAAAGGGAACTTAAAGTTTGATTATTGTGTACACATTTTCGTATTCATTTAATATTAGAAACCGGATCCAGAAGTTAAAAACCACCTGATGTTTTTGCATTGTTTACTCGCTGCATGATATACTGTTTACGTTGCTGAAGCCCTGTGGTTCTTAATTCTGGCACGGCATTTAGAAAATACGGAAAGAATAATCTCGAAATCAGTCCTGAGAAAGACCTTTGTAATCCGAATTGGGACAATTGTTGAAGTGTATTTCTAATTATTTCATTCGTTTAGACTTTAAGCGTATCTGCTTTATATTGGTGCTAATAATACAATTTCTTTTTTAAAGTTCAGCTGAAGAGTACAAGTTTGAGTTGGCGTTGTGTTTTAGATTTTATTTAAATGTTCGATTTACTGGTACATGGTGAACTAAAATGATTTGCTGATGGTAATATGATCAAAGTGACTGCGCTTTTGTTGTTGAGACAGATTATCAGTGAGAGAGAGAGAGAGAGAGAGAGAGAGAGAGAGAGAGAAAGAGAGAGAGAGAGAGAGAGAGAGAGAGAGAGTCGGGGTCAGGAAATTCAGCTGTGCACTACTTACACTGAAATATATGGGGATGATGGTGATAAAGATGCTGATGATAATTTCTTCTCGTGGTGGTGATGATGTGGAAGACGTTGTTGTCGTAGTTGTTATTGTTCATTGTGACACACAGTTTGGTAAAACGGCCATCGCCTAGATGTTGGTCGTGGGTCAGAACGTTGGGCATGGATTGTCTCGGTGTTTAAATTGGGATCTCAGACGTCCATCAGTTTCGCAGGAAAAGGGATAAAATTGGAGAATGTGGTGGATTTGAAGATGCACAGATCTAATTTTGAGGGATTAAGAGTAGAGGATTAATTGCACCGATTCACCATTACATGTAAATAAATACAGGTATACTGACATTGCGCCTTCAAACAGGTCTACATCTATTTCACGTCGCTCCTCTTACTGCATTTTTACATCAGATAGGCGAAGATTTCTGATTCACACCTAGCTAATGTAAATGCCGAGAACCAGAAATCACGCAGGTTAGAATTTTATGTAACAAAACCAGTTATTTTCGTAAGCAGTTTCTTGTTGTTTTGTCGACGTTATACTTTTTATTATTTTTTTCATAGTTGTTGTTGCTTTCTATGTTTTTTTTTTCTTTCTCATCGCTTTCTCATCGTATTCTTCGGGTTAGTAATGTCTGGTTTAGAGAAAGAAAAAAAAAAGCAGTCAGTCAGTAATATCAACCTTATAAAGACATGATCTCAAGATTTAGGTCGTCACAATGCGCTTTTACTACCCCTGCTGAAGACTGACAAGAGACGTTCGTTACAGGAACGAACACGGAGAAGGAAAACAGGGGACACAATACATTGAATTGTGGGGAATGACATAACAAACAAGCCAGTTTATAAACCCTTGATGACTGCATTATGGAGTATGGCATTTGTCTGTCTGTTTACCAAGAGTAAGTTACAGTTTGTTCTGATGCCACTTTGCTTAAAAATAACAAAAGGTAAGGGACACAGTGACATAATAAAACCCAGCTGTTAATGCTGTTTTCATATAGCGCATACAGCAATTAGATGGACATCGAACATTGCTGCGATCGCCGTGTTGATGAAGTTTGCAGTGTTATTGTGGGGTTGTTATTGTTTTTGTTGTTCTTGTTTGTTGTTGTTGTTGCCATTGTTCTGTAGCAGAGGCTTAACACCATTATGAACCCTTTGACAAAGCAATAGGCTGTGGCTTGCCCCCCTACGTAACTACTCATAAATGTGCATACATGGAGCCCCCTAAGCCCTTGGGGTTGTCTGGGCAATTGCCTAATGTACTCATGCGCTAGGACGGCTCTGGCGTGCATGCATACACGTATGTAAGTTCTTTCTAAACAACGAGATGCAGGTGTGTCAGTCTACTGGATCATCTTTAGTGATATAAAAGAATATTTTATCTTTTCTGGGCCATTGAAGTTTGGTTCTTTACAAATTAATACAAAATACCTTTATTTGTCAGACATATAAAAGAAAAGGACTTGTGTTTATGTGCATCGTGTACAGGGACTTTTAAAGACCTGTTTACTTCGCATTAATTATTCCATTACCATGGAAAACTTTACGTCTGCAGACCTCATTGTTTAAAAATCTAAGGCCGATCACTTAAGCTGAATACACGGCACAACACAATATCTTACTCTTATGTTAATCATTACTTATGATCATGTTATCATGTTTTTTCTTCATGCTTTTCTCATCCACTGTTGTAAAACTTTATTGCTGATGTCTATTCGGATCATCAGATTAAATTCTTCTCATTCAAACATGGTATAGCACAACGGCTTCAAGGGCAATAACTTTGACAATGCAAAACATTCATATTAGCGCAGGGATACATGTTTACTTATATCCCCTGGGATCCCCAGAACAATAAGTTTCCATTGCCACGAAATGTGCAGACA
The DNA here is from genome assembly GCA_963931925.1 of Onchidella celtica. Lineage (NCBI taxonomy): Eukaryota > Metazoa > Mollusca > Gastropoda > Systellommatophora > Onchidiidae > Onchidella > Onchidella celtica. Next base: position 29,299,074 of record OZ007571.1, on the reverse strand, counting down.
CATTGTATTTGGAATGCCACATAACAGAATTTAAGTACAGAAGTTGAATCTATGAGGTGACAAACATTATATCATTAAGCATTCTGTTAGAATGTTTCTCCCGTTAGTCTATTAGCCCAGAGATTCTCTCCACCTGGCCAGGAGTTCAGGTCCTTTTGGTCTGCCTGAACAGGTTCTAGGGCCATGCTTGGTTACGCCATTGCGGGATTGCGGACAGCCTTTGGCCTCGAGCGATGATGACACCCTGGAAAAGGAGGATGAGCCCCGTGCCACTTGCAATGAGTCTGCGCTGTTACATGACTTGGATATTTTAAACGAATTTTTTTCTTATTTGGCCGATGTGCAAAAGCCCACGGCTCTGTTCGTATTTAAATAAGGATTTTCAAGTCCTTTAGTCCATCAAATCGTTGCACATAAAGTGCTGTCCTCCTCATCCCACAAAAGCATGTATGAATTCTCGAGATAGATAATGACTTGTAAACATTTCAACGAGGCCTATTCCAACATCGACTATTAGTACGTTGGAAGGGCAGAAATAACCTGTGAGTTTGATTATCTTAGTAAGTCCCCAAACTTTAAGCATTCACTGTAATTCTCAGCTTCATATTGTCAGCATTAAAACAAGCCTCTTAAGCTGTGTTGGGCAATCCGTTGTACCATTGAATGAATTGCTGGTTTGCAATAGGACAGGTGAACTAATCATTTTTTAACATTTCAGAAAACGTTTGATATATTATTTCAACTTTAATTTTAAATTCGAGAATAACACTTAACAGAAAATAGATAAATAGATCTACGGAGCCTGGCGGGTCGTTTGCAAGAAGAAATGCTCGTGCTTCAGCATTGCATCGAGGGCCAGGTCACTTTCAAACAATGTCAAAATGAGACAGAAAGAAAAAGTTATGTTGGAAAACTTGCATAAGAAACCATAAAGAATTAAACCCTTAAATAAAAGGCAAAATAATAGCAAAGACAAATCCTTTTCCTTCGCCTTTTATTGAATCGTTTCTGTATAATTTCGCATTCTTTGTCTGTCTTTTTCCTATTGTATTGTTTCTATATTATATTGTACGCGAGGCTTTGCAACATACACCTCTTTCTTTTAACTGCGTTTTGACTTTGTTTCAAGCTTAGCTGGGACCCACAGATTCTGTGTGTGTGTGTGTGTGCGCGTCCGTGCACGTGTGTATCTGTTCGTATAATATTTTGTCATTTTCAAACAAGAGGACTGAATAACACACCAGCACCTATTCTTCCCTCTGAACGTGGATGAAGCTCCTTCTTACAGCATTCTTATCCTACTATCTAGCGGAAAGAGGCTTTAATTCAGTCTAGAGACTGCTCTCAAAAAGTTTCAGACAGATGGTCTGCTTTTGCTTGTCACAAACGTGGCATGATGAAACTGGTCATGGCACTCAAAACCATTGGTCACATGGGTTTTATAAACAAATGTTCAACTGTTCATGCATTTGATGAAGAATGCTCTCAGTTTTTGTCAACGAGGACTGAATAACCAGCATGTCCAGTGTTATTTATAATGTTTTGAAGAAAAATTACATTAGAATTTGTGCGTACTCTGTGCACTTGGTGGTTGCACATTGGAGTGGTAAAGGATCAGGCAGTCGATGAAAAAAAAATCTGAAGGCCTAAAGGACGATCACCTGAAAATGTTTCAGAACCACTGAAATGCAAAGCTGTGTTGACAAGGAAGTACCCATGCGCTGATCGTTCAACACCTCCTTCGAAATCTCCCCTGGAGTCACCCCGCCCTTTTGCCTCCGGATCAGGTCCCTCCTCACGGGAGCCGAGATCTGACCGTGTGAGGTGGAAGATGAACCCGTTTCCTGCCATCCCACCATGGCTAGCACACAAACCCAAAATTATTCCACATCTCGCAGCTTGTCCGAAAGACAACACCGTGCCAGAAACCTACAAACTAATGCTGAGATAAGTAATCAGCGAACATCCTTGCCTCCAAGATTTGAAAAATCCCAAAAAATTATAACATCAACAAACTGCTACAACACATTCATGCCTTGTCTGGCAGGAAGTACTAAATTGCCCTGCGCTGGATCATGAAGATCCCCCATACCGATGTCAAGCCACTGATAAATAACTACATCAAAACGAGATGGCAGGAAAGATGGGATGTAGAAACTACAATAATTATAATTGAACTCTGTCCAAGATGAACTTGGACAGTGGACACGTGCCTCTCAGCGAAATCGGAGAGATGAAAATGTTCTTAGTAGACTCCGTCTGGATCATAACCGCCTCACACATAGCTTTTTACTCCGGGGGGAAGATTCCCCCGAATATATTGCCACATTTTAACAGAATGTGTGGATTTAGCGCACAACCGAAGAAGGCTCTATGCCTGCGGATCCATGAAAGAATTTTTTTCTAACGAGGCAGCACATTTTGTCATTTCTGAAAGAGACCGAACTCTACAAGTTGATTTAACAGACGTTAATCATAATTATGTGCAAAATTCACATAGATCTACTTTACGGGTTCGGGCCTTTTCCCTTTAGATTTTTAATACGGGCCTTTTCCCGTTTGATCTTTCACTTCACCTTTATTTGATCTTACCCATAGGCATCTGTGGGCTGAAGGCTGGCTCAAAGAGAGATAACGAAAAACCCATGAACGTTTCAAAGTGGCCATTATAGCCATTAAGCTCAAACTCAACAGCTCCAACATGCAGCAAGGTATTGGGAGCATGACTCCAGCATTTAAGGGAAAATCAAATATTGTTTAACGAGATTCAGGGGACATGCAAGGTTCTCGCCTCTCATGCTGCGAGTACCGGGTTCGATTCCCGGTCGGTGCAGGCATGTTGGAATTAAGGGATTTTTTCTCACATTTTCCTGTCCCTGCTCTGTGGTAGGTAGGATCAAGCACATAGTCTTCTCGGGTAAGGACGAAAAACTAGATGGGCACGTGTGCACGTTGCATACGTTAAAGATACCTTGGCAGTCGGAAATCGAGAAGAGCAGCCCGAACAGGCCGCTGCCAGGGCAAAATATTTCTTTTAAAAATCTCTACCACTCCCGTCCTTCCCCTCAAAACAAGAAAACGGCACCCGGCGCTGCACTGTGGCGTCGTCGTGTCAGCTCCAGTTGTAACTGGGCTGCAATGACACTAGGGCAACTTTCCTAAAAGGGATTAAAGAAATATACAAAAAAGGGAAAAAATAGGCCCCCTACAAAGTTACTGTTTTCTTTACCAAAGTGCGCAAAGACGTCATAATAATTATTCTAGCTGTGAAACTTGAACGTCGTAACCCAGTTTTATTGCAGCAAATATTGCACTTTTTTGTGTAATTAGTGGTTGGGCTGCTTTCCCGTCACGTAGCACTGTTCATAGTAAAATTACTGTTGTTTAGCCGCCTACCACCACATGCTGTGGAAATTGTCTTGTACTTTTAAATGGTATCCTCCCACTTGAACAAACCTTTGGCACTGGCAATTTATCGGGGTCAGAACGAAGACAAGCAGTAAGAGAAACCTTGTGAGGTAAGAGTTTCGGAGCTGAGAAAACGGCAGGGAATGTTGTTACGGGTATGTACGTTCTCCAAGTTTTTTGCGCTAGGGGTGCGTATTTTAAAGCCTTTTGCGAGTCCAGAGCTGAAGAGCTCTTCCCGAAATGCCCATAACAACGGCCTTGATTAATTATTCTTTCATATTTTCTTTTTGTTTTCTCCCTCTTTTTTTTATTGAAAGGGTAAAGGGCAGGGTTAAGGATTCGATAAGCTTTAGAGTTAAGGATACGGACGGGGTTAGGGACCAGAAGGTCTACGTACGCCCCCCTGGCGCAAAACGCTTGGGGTGAGTACGTACTTATAACAACAGTCAATAGCAAAAGAGTGGATACGGGGGGAGGGGGGTGGGGAGGGAGGAGAAAGAGAGGGGGGGATAGAGAGTGAAAGAGGAAGAGACAAACACACGTACAGACAGGAGAAAGACAGTGAGAAAAATCCACCTAAAGAGACATCCACGATGCACGTAATACGGTTTTCACGATTTTTGACCAACCACCTCTTCCCGTATATGAGAATGCGGCCATTAAAATGGTGGAAGTCCGTAGTAAGGCTTTGGCATTTTGAAGCTGTAAAAAATGTCTATTTATACGAGCTGTAACTTTTTCAACAGAAACACGGCATGTATTTGATTTAATCCTGCAACCTAGTTTGTGGGGAAAAAACTGTTTAATTCATTACCGTAACGGAAAAGCCTACATGTGCTTCAGAGACACCCACCCCACCTCCCCCATGTGCACTTTTCATGCACCGCCCCCTCCCCCTCCCCCCCTTTCAAGCGTACTAACTTTATGGATGAACCCCTATGCAGAGATAAATATAATAAGGAAATAATTATGCGAATAAAAAGAATTTTAAAACCAAAAGAAGAAGAAGAAGAAACATTGACAGAAGAGAGGACCATGATGAGAGGAATTGAAAGAAGAGAAGGTCGAGAAAAGGATAAATAAGATACAGGGACCGCTTATAAAGAAATAATCACACCTGCATGATATTTGCCACAAGCTCACCTTACATTTTGCAGACCTCTCAGCGATTAAATATTTAGGCTCCACTCTGTGCCTCGCCCTATATTTGAAGAGGATAAAATTCAGTAAAGCGACCATCTCAGATGACATGACAAAGTTTTGAAGAAAGAAAAAACTACAAATGCTTATCTGTAAAGCTTCGAGCACTGTGTCAACATCGTGAAACAAACAAACAACAACAAAAAAAGACGAAGATTATGTGCTTTAACCGAAAACAGGATGTTGCTGAGAGATCCAAGGTTGCAGGTCAGATATAATCTGAACTGGCTATGGTCATCCCACTTTATAAAATGGCCAAGTCCAAAATATACTACAGTGCTAGCGATTCTCAACCTTTTTCAGGCAATCACCCCCTTCGTCTCCAAATTTTTTGCCATCGCCCCCCCCCCCCCCACCCTCCCTTCGCCACCTTACCCCCATCCTAACATGCGACCAAAGGTGCAAAGATTAGACATAAATTATGTTAAGGTTTTCGAAGTTTTGATTTACAACAAACAGAGAAAATATATTTCATAAAATGCATCAACAATAATATCATTGGCTGTTCCAGTTCATAACTATTAACACGTCGGTGACCTTCCCGCGGCTGGTGTGCTGTGGCCAGCTATTTAGCGGCGGTGTTTGTGAGAAGCTCAGAAGCAAACGCTGTTCGCCCTCCCACACATCTGAAGCCTGTTTCTCTGTGTTTGAGATGTACTTACGCTGGACTCGATCCTTTTTCTACAAAATGGAAAACCATGGGGGAAAAGGCCACTACAGTGAGAAGGAGCGTCCTTCCAGATGGAAGAATAGAATGTTCTGGCGTTTTATCCGGAAAAAGTTTGTAGTCTTCTGGTTTGAAAATGACTTGACCCTCGATGCAGTGCTGGAAATCTAGCAATTCTTCTTGCAAACACCTGGCGTATCGCAGCCATTAGGATTCATAATCCACTTAGGCACACACAGATCTCGAAGGTTTTAAAATCGCCTATGCAATGATTCGTCTTTTCGTCATTTGAATCAGGATTCGAATAGTGGTAGAGTGATTCGTTTGATTCGAATTTCGGTTCGAATCGTTTTTAATTCGCCTGCTGATTCGTTCAGTGAGTGATTGGAATCAGCACAGGTGATTCGAATCGCAGGTAATCGACTGAATGATTAGCGCGATTCGATTCGAATCGCGCCCACCACTATTTCTGTATACGCCTCCCATTTATTTGGCCCAAAGAATGATGCAGGTCGACGGTCATATCTAGTATATAAAGGTGAGGGGTTTGAAAGCAAAAGTAGAGAGAAATTGAATTCAAGTCTATCTAATTGGCACTAAAGCCTTTCTCACTTGCGAAATGGCAAAGCAGCACCAAGCAGTTACGTAGTCCTTATTGCTGTACTCTTCATGTTTGTCTTCGCATGTAATTTATCTCTGTGACTGGAGACTATTGTTGGTGTCACCACATCATCATGTAGCGTCAGACAGACAGACAGTCAGGCAGGCATGCAGATAGATAGATAGATAGATAGATAGATAGATAGATAGATAGATAGATAGATAGATAGATAGATAGATAGATAGATAGATAGATAGATAGATAGATAGATAGACAGGTAGGTAGGTAGGTAGGTAGCAGGTAGATAGGTATAGGTAGGTAGGTGGTATGTAGGTAGGTAGGTAGGTAGGTAGATAGATAGATAGATAGATAGATAGATAGATAGATAGATAGATAGATAGATAGATAGATAGATAGATAGATAGATAGATAGATAGATAGATAGATAGATAGATAGATAGATAGATAGATATAGATAGATAGATACATAGATAGATAGATAGATAGATACATAGATAGATAGATAGATAGACAGGTAGGTAGGTAGGTAGGTAGGTAGGTAAGTAGGTAGGTAGGCTGGTAGATAGATAGATAGATAGATAGATATAGATAGATAGATAGATAGATAGATAGATAGATAGATAGATAGATAGATAGATAGATAGATAGATAGATAGATAGATAGATAGATAGATAGATAGATAGATAGATAGATAGATAGATAGATAGATAGATAGATAGATAGATAGATAGGAACAGTATTGTTAACATGCCAATCATTCATAGCAAGAGAATTTTTCAAACTTTTTGAATTCAATAAGCACAGGTAGTTGAAAAGCAAAAACAAGGACAGAGATATTAGAGATTGTGAGATAAGCTAGGAATAATAATTACCGCACTTTCACACTGGAGATCCGTTTCCCTGTGTTCGTTTTCTGAACGTACATCGACGGATAACATTATTATTATTGCCCTGCTTTTGACATTATGGGGTAAATAATATTCGATAGCCTTCTTTTGTATTTCTGTCTTTCTTTTTGCCTTTTATTACCTTTTCATTCTCGGTTTTCTGCCTCATCCGACAGCTCATAAAACATATTCATTTGATTTTTGCCTACAGATTTTTTGTTTGTTTGTTTTCTATCAGTCTGTCTCTTTCTGTCCTGTCTGCCTATCTATTTCTCTCTCTCTCTTTCTCTCTCTCTCTCTCTCTCTCTCTCTCTCTCTCTCGCTCTCTCCCTCTTCCTCTCTCTCTCTCTCTCTCTCTCTCTGTCTCCACATCTCCCTCACTGTTTATTGTGAGAGATAACGACATCATCAACTTGTCACAGTTATTTCATCCACTAATACAATGTCATCTCACGGATCCAGATCCCTTTGCAGCAGGGGCTCCAACAACAAATAGTGACCTCTGCCCCGACGCCCGTCTGTCCACAAAATTGCCCGAGTGGTGTCAAGTATGTAATTGTCCTCTCGAATTGTCTGATCTGCGTCTGCAACTGAAGAACAGCGCAGTAACCTCTCTGAAAGATCAAGCTTGTGCTGCCTGGGTTTGTCATCACCCAGGATCTATGGGCTCAGCTGGCACATCAATAAAGTTGTTAAGAATTTATGCCACTTACTGTTGTTATTACTGTTGTTGTTTTTTTATATACACTGTCTTCTTTTTCTCGACAACAGTTACTTCATGTTCCCTTCGATCAAACTTGACATATTTTATTGCACTGAAAAGCACAATGGTAAATAGTTTAGATCGGCCTTTGCTGATAGATTCGATGGATCTCTCGTCTTAGTGTGTTCCATGATTCTGTTCCATTTCAAAAAGACAGTCTCTAACTCAGTAAGACATAATTTTTCTACAGTCCAACGCAAAATTATTGCAGCGGGTGACACAAAATAATACAATTTCGGACATTTTTTTTAAATCATTGATTTTTGATTGGATGGGAATTTCGAAAACTTACATACTATTTGAAATTTTTCATTGTTGTCTTCGCATTCCACAACGAAGTACTTGAATTATGCTCACAAATTCATTTCATTCTCTACACGTTTACATTAGACTCCAGTTTACAAGGCCGAACGTTAGTGAACCTACATGCTCGACATTGGTCCATCTCTTTTCTTACGTGAATGAAATTTAAACTGAAGTCTTGAAATCTGTGATGTTGTTGTTACATAAGATTTAAATTTTCGATATGTTGATGAATTAGAAATGTTTCTGGTGGTGATGTGCACATGATGGTGGTGTTTGTACTGTCGAGTTAGACTGTGATGAAAGTGGGTTTGAAAGTGCATCAGTGGTTATCGCCTACACTGAAAACCTGATCGTGATAAAGGCGCCGTTGGTGTTGATGTTGATGCGAAAGACCTTGTTGTTGTCGTTGAGTTGTTGTTGTTGATGCTGCTGTTGTTGTCGTTGTTGTTGTTATTGTTGTTGTTGGTGGTGGTGGTGGTGGTGGAGTGTTGCCTATCAGTGCTGATCATGGGTTAGAAATTTCAGCATATCTCAGTGCTCTAAAAGCTGCAATTTTACAACCAGACTATGTCCGCCCAGCTCTCATTTGAATGAGCTCATGGCGAAGGGCATATTTTACATCAGTCTGACTTTTAGTTTTGTGACGGTGTCTGCAGTACGGTGAACTGATGAGGTGTCTTCTCGATTAAAAGTCTCCAGGTTTAGTCTACATTATTTAGGACAGAGTTGCAGACCTTACATCGAGAACCGAGATACATGACTGTATAACCACGAACCTGGAAAGAGGCGGTTTTCACCTAAATTCCCCAAAAGTAATGTTGTCCTGAGAATAAAATTGTAGGTATATATTGTATTTATTACACTCTGGGGGGATAATTTCAAATTTGAACCCGACCTTTTCTGTGCCGCATGTTTATATCATCGTCTAAGACAGGCTACGTTATATTGAAGGAGTTTAGGTGAAAACTGCAGGTGTCTAGGTTTTGTGGTGATCTTGGAGTTCTCGGCGTAAGTTCTGCAAGTCGCTGTTTATATAATATTATTCACTGTAAAAATTTCCCACTGCGCAGATTGTTGCCATTTTATGACAGTGGTCACCTCAATTGCTGACTGGGCGCGTATCGCATTAATGCGCAAAGAGAGTGCATGCAATGAGGTCGCGTTTGAAAAGTAAGAATTCAACAGCAAAGAAAGTAATAACATACAAATGAACAAACAGGAGTAAGGAAAGCGGAAGTTCGGGGAGATCCAAATGTGTACAAGTACCCAGAGCTGAAAATAATGCCTTATGGTCAGAATTATGACGAGAAACGCCGGGCACCCCTGTAAGTGAGACCTACGACCATGTGTGCTTTGACAGTTCATTCGAACTAGAAAGTTGTACACTGACATTACCTCGGAAGAGATGAAACAATATGAAAGACACCCACGAACAAGTTCAACCGTGCCTCAAAATAGGTAAGAAAAGGCAGTGATGCGCTGGACGTTAACATTTATATTCGGCTTTTATACATACATTTTCTTTGGTCGACAGTGCCGTGAGATCCTAGCACAATTTGGTCTTTGCTCTTTATGAAAAGAACTAATGTGACTGTCACGAGTTGAGTGAGCGGGATTCAAGGATTACGGGGGCATGGAAGTGAGGGATTGACTCACGGGATAGTGAGGCTGCTCACCTATATTGACTTCTGTTAGTTAACGTTAAAGCGTGAAATGTGGTGAGTTGGGGGGTCGGCATGAGGCGAGAGCGCTGTACTGACAATCACTGCAAGTTAAGAAGTCCCAGGGGACAGACGTGAGATCAGAGCAGTCGGGAGATTGTTGTGTGTTTTCCAGTGATGACTGGTAGGTTGAACTGCGATTTATAATTATGATGATTGATGTATTATATTCGCCTATGACCATGATGTAAATAAGTATATGTGAGGAATGTGGAAGTCAGTGATTACTGTGTATAGAAATGTGCGCCATGAGCGATAGATGTAAGTTAGGTTCATGGATTCGTAGCGAGAGTGAGTGCTGTGTGGTACGGTGGAGGTGTGTTATCGTAAGATGTGTGGTGAGTGAAAGGTGGACTATTGTGTGTACGCTTCATGGTTTGTAATGAGGGGTGAAGTGGTTAGAAATGGTATGGTATTATACCAATGTAATGTTCTTCTTGTAGGTGCCGGGGTCGGGCAGAGACGCCACCCGCGGTGAGCACAGGGGATAGGCCAGCATAGGGCCGAAGGCTACGCATAGGCCAGCGGAGTGAAGCTGTCGAGCAGGACAGGAGGGGCGCATGAGTCGTGGCAGTCTGGCCACAGACAGGGATGTGTATATAGTTGTTAATGTGCTCTTAAGATGTACTACATGTGATAGTGATATACGACTGTGCTATTGTGATATAAATGTGAATTGAACTATTAACGTGCTATTGCCATGTGAGGAGCTCTTGGAATGCTCAGGTGTTATTGCCATAGGGAGGTGCTATTGAGAGACTGCGGTGCGAAAGAAACACTGTGTTATTAAGACATTGAGTGGAGAGGCTGAAGCCGAGGTGTCTTTAAAAGTAACTACCGGGTTGTGGACCCGAGGAAGAGTGCTTGAGGGAAAGAAGGCCGTTGGACGGCAGTTGATTAGAATAATATAATGTATGTAATTGCACTGTTATCTTTATCTTTATGTTTAATAAATGTGTGAGTCTGATGGGTTGTTCTGTTAAGTGTTATACGTGTTCGTTCGTGATTGTTGTCCCGTTGTAATTATTACATCTCCCAGTCTGGGATTTGTGACACTGGGGGCTCGTCCGTTGTGACACTGGGGGCTCGTCCGTTGTGACGCTCGTCCGTTGTGACACTCGTCCGTTTAGTTTACCTGTGGTCATCTTGACATTGGGTATTCGTCATATCTAGTTGTTTTTCTGTTGTGCTAGGAATTCGTGCTGTTGTCTTTTGTTCGTGGGATGAATGGAAATTTCATGATGGTATAATTTATGTGTATTTATGAATATGTATTGATGCATGTATTACTATAAATATGTACTAATGTGTGATTGAATTTTCACAGAGAGAGTGTGCGTGCAGCCTGAGGAGGCAAGCGGCCAGAGATCCGAGAGAGGGGGAAAAGTAAATTTACAAAAGAAAAGTGAAGTGAAAACTGAAATTTTGTGCCCTGGATTGAGGGCTGTCTTTTCATCTGTCTTTTTCCCTGTTTTTGCTGTTTTTGTTGTAATTGATTATACGGGCGGTGGCGCGGGTTTGCTGTGTTGAACTTAGTTTATCCTTTTAAAAAGGTGTGGTAAACTTGGAACTTCGTTCATCACAGTGAACAGTTCTGTAGGGCTTTGTTATTGTTTAGTTGTAGCGTCGATATCTTCTCTGTTTCTGCAGGAAGACGTATTCTCTTGTCCCCTCTCTGACCTATCTGTAGATACGTTCTTTTTTTCAGGCTCTGTTCTTATTCGTACCTTGTAGTGTAATCAGCGTAGTTAGGTTGCATTTTTTTTCCCATTATATTTTTTTTAGAAGTCTTTGTCCTAGTCTGGTTCGTTGTCCTTGATGTCCTTGTGGTCCTTCTACTGAATTTCCTCATTCTTGTCTTTTCTATTCTCTTTTGTTATTTAATAGTGCTATACATTTTATGAACATAGAATTAGTTAGAGAGTACGCTATAAAATGTTCAGTGAGGTGTGTTTCTGAATTGCATTTGGAAATAGTGCTTATTGTAGTAGCATAATTTCAGGTCTCGGGATACGTCGGTTCTAATAAGCTTATAGTAAGTACATAGACAGTTATTGTATTTCAAATTGTATCATAAGAAATCCGTGAAATGGCGGATCTCCGTGAGCTCATGAAAGTGGGTACGGAACTTGGCCTTGAAGGCGTAGAGCTACGCGGCTGGATTAAAGAGCAGCAAGCGGAATTGCGCGAGGAGCGTGCTAAAGATAGAGAGCGAGAAAAAGAGGCTCAAGAGCGGCAGCAGGAAAAAGAGGCTCAGCAGCAGGAAAGGGAGTTAAAATTAAGGGAGATAGAAGCTCAAGAACGGGAGATAGAGGCGCGAGTAAGAATCGCAGAATTGGAACTCAAAAAGAATGCGCCAACGGAAACAGTTGAGCGGCAGGGGCAAAACAAAAGTGGTGTTCGGATTAAGCTGCCGACGTTCGACGACCGGAAGGACGATATAGACGCCTTCCTTTACAGGTTCGAGCTAAATGCACAACTGCAATGGGGGGAGAATAAGCAATTATGGTCCACGTACCTGGCGTCCTTATTGCAGGGGCGAGCGTTAACCTACTTTAAAGAGTTACAGCGCGAAGACGTGCAAGATTACGATAAGCTGAAGGCTTTGCTGCTTCGCCGATTTGCGCGTACGGAGGAATATTTCCGGGAGCAGTTTAGGCGAGCACGTGCGGATACCAGGGAGGACTTTGCTGCCTTCGTCGCGAGACTGACAGAGTATTTTACGAACTGGTTGGACTTGTCCCATGTTGGCGCAGATTTTGCTGAATTGAAAGACCTAATGATCCGTGACCAGCTGTACGCGTCGTGCCATAAAGATTTAGTGGCTTTTCTAAAAGAAAACGAACCCGCGACGGTGCAGGAGGCGTCAAAGTTGGCGGAAGCATACCGTACGGCACATCCGTCCAAACCAGTCGCGAGGGCGTACGTACAGGATGCTGGTTACGTCGCCGTGGTTGAGGGGTCACCGACAGGACAGAGAGACAGGTCACGTCAGCGTGGTGCCTATAATGGGCAAGCCCAGGTTCAACGTAGGGGGTATTATCAATCACCTGCATATGGAGCCGGTAAGTCTGACCGAGCAGGAGGGCTAGGTCGCGGTAATGGCCGAGGGCGGTTTGTAACCTTTGCCGATGATCGACGGCAGAGGGACTTTAGTTCCGGGCGCGATGGGTCACGGGGACCCAGATCTAGCGGAACACAGGGAGCGGAATGTTGGACTTGCGGACGCGTAGGTCATTTTTCGCGGGATTGTAGGACTGCGAATTGTTGGAACTGCGGAAGAGCAGGTCACATCAGGGTAAATTGTCCTGCAGGTAGGATAGCGGCGAACGTGGATGGCAATCACGGTAGCTCCACTCCATGTTCCCCTAATAAATTTCATCATGCGGCCGCGTGTATTACATCGGACAACGGAGGGGACAGTATTCTAAGTGTCCCAGTTGTGAGAAATTGTTATCTTCCGGTGTTTTACCTTGTGGGAGAAAGATTCCCGTTATCAATTCATGTCATACAGGGGGTGGTCTTAGGGTTTATCCGGGGTTTGTTGGGGACGAGCCGGTCTCGGTTTTACGGGATACAGGATCTACCGTTGTGGGGGTGCATAGAGACTGCATTCGGGATTCGCAGCTTACAGGTGAAACTGTCCCGTGCATTCAATTTTCAGGGGCCATTGAGAAATTACCATTGGCAAAGATAGTGATTGATACACCTTTCCTTAGCGGGGAAGTCGAAGCAGTCGTTGGTTTTTTTCCAGGCGCCCAGCTCATCATTGGTAATGTGTCTCGGGTAGTTTCCCCTTCCGAAGAGAATGTGCAGGCATGGTCACAATCAAAAGGTATTGACTTTTGTGCCGCAGTCGAGACACGTCGACAGGTAGGTGATAGGAGTAAAATTAGACCTTTGGCAACGCCAGCGGTCAACCTGGATATCACACCAGAGCGCTTGGCGAGATTACAAAAGGAGGATCCATCATTGAGTCCATGTTTTGGGGAAGCGCGAACAGAGAAAACGAGGAAATATAAGAACGGTTCATCTTCCTTTGTTATCCAGGCGGGCATTCTGTTCCGAAAGTATGTCACGGTGGGGTCCATTTTAAAGCAGGTCGTTGTGCCAGCGTTGCTAATTGCAACAGTATTGCATTTGGCACATGATGTCCCATTAGCGGGTCATATGGGGATAGCTAGAACCAAAGAAAGGGTTCTTAAGAATTTTTATTGGCCATCCGTCCACAGAGATGTACGATTGTATTGTAAGACGTGCAGTGCGTGCCAAAAGACGACGCATAAGGGACGTACACCCCAGGCTCCTCTTCAAAAGATCCCCACGGTTTCGGAGCCGTTTAAAAAGGTTTCGATAGACCTTGTTGGGCCCATTCACCCAGCTACCGATAGGGGGAATCGATTTTCTTAACAGTCATATGTAATGCTACGAGATGGCCAGAGGCGGTTCCTCTTCGGACCATTACGTCGGAGGCAGTCGCGGAAGCGTTGTTTGGAATTTTCGCTAGGGTAGGAATACCAGAACAAATTTTGTCTGATAGGGGCGCGCAATTTACTTCGGAGATGATGAAGGAATTGTTTCGCTTATTTAGCATACAGCCCATCACTACCACCCCATATCATCCGCAGGCTAACGGCATGTGCGAGAGATTGAACTCGACGCTAAAGTCGATGCTGCGTAAGGTAGCTGCTGATCGCCCTAAAGATTGGGATAGATATATCCCTGCAGTATTATTCGCGTATAGGGAGGTACGGCAGGAGTCAACGGGATTCTCTCCGTTTGAAATGTTCTATGGTCGTAGTCCTAGGGGTCCAACCGATGTTCTTCGGGACATGATGACGTCGCCATCATCAGGAGACAAGGAGCAAATTTCAGTGTTTCAGTACCTGGTTGATTTAAGAGAAAGATTATCTTCAGCGCGTACTATCGCAGAAGCAGCTTCTAGTACCGCTTCAAAAAGAGCAAAAAAACTATAAAGATAGAGGATCCAAACTGAGAATTTTTAAGCCAGGAGACAAGGTTCTATTGTTATGGCCTACGGATTATAATAAGTTATTGATGACATGGAAAGGTCCTTATGCTATTGAGCGAGTTGTTTCGAAGGTAGATTACGCTATCCAGATTGATGGATCAATTAAGGTATTCCATGTTAATATGCTACAGAGATTTTATGAGAGACCAGAGTATCTGTGTGCACAGACGAAACCAGAGGAGAGTATCTTCTCTATTGCTTGTACGGGGGTCGTAGACCAGTTAGACAGTGACGTAAGCGACACCGAGGCGCAGGAAGAGGTACAAATTCAATTGCCGGAGTTAACTCCAACACAAGGTTACAGGGACGTAAAATTTAACCCTGACCTTACGAGTTCTATGAGTAGGGAACTTAAGACCCTGTTGTCGTCATTCCCAGATGTTATTACAGATTTGCCGGGTCGCACTACGGTGATCCAGCACCAAATAAAGTTGACTTCGGATAAGCCAGTATCTCTTAGACCTTATCCGCTGCCTTTCTCTTCCAGAGATAGAGTTATAAAAGAAGTTGAGTCAATGTTGAAGTTAGATGTGATAGAACCATCAACATCGCCGTCTTCATCACCCATCGTCCTCGTGAAAAAACTTGATGGATCGGTGCGGTTCTGTATTGATTTTCGAAAATTGAACACTATTACGGTAGGCGATAGGGAGCCTATTCCATTTCAAGAGGAACTAATAGCTTCATTGGCCGGGTCCACGTGGTTTTCCAAGATAGATTTAACGAAAGGTTATTGGGAAATTCCTCTTGCTGAGGAGTCTAAACAATACACGGCTTTCCAAACGCCCATTGGATTATTCCAATTTAAGGTCATGCCATTTGGGTTGGTAAACGCGCCAGCGACGTTTCCAAGATTAATGAGACTGGTATTAAAGGACATACCTAATGTCGTGTCATTCTTTGACGATATAGCGTGTCATACGTCGTCATGGTCTGATCATATTCAGACACTAACAGTAATTTTTCAACGATTGCGTCATTTTGGGTTAACTGCTAAACCCGCAAAGATGTATTTGGCATGTCCAGAGATAGTATTCTTAGGACATATCGTGGGTAGAGGTGTTCAGAGACCTGAAGTAACAAAAATTGAGAAAATTAGTAGGGTTGCAAATCCCTAAAACAAAGAAACAAGTCAGAAGCTTAGTGGGAATTTTAAATTATTACAGGAAGTTCATTCCAAATTTTTCCTCCTTGTCATCTTCTCTTACTGACCTTACTAAGAAGGGACAACCCGATAAGGTCCAGTGGACGTCTGTTTGTCAGACAGCATTTGATAAATTGGTGACAGCATCATCATCGTCACCCATTCTGATATTACCCGATTTTCGATCTAAATTTATCCTCAGAACAGATGCGTCGGACTCTGGTGTCGGCGCTTGTCTTCTACAGGAGAAGAACGAATGTTTCCATCCTGTATGTTATGTCAGTAGGAAGTTAATGCAGAGAGAAAGAAAGTATTCTGTGATAGAGAGGGAGTGTCTTGCCATTGTGTGGTCCGTCCAAAAATTAGGACGTTATCTGATGGGACGAGAATTCTACATCCAGACAGACCACAAGCCACTAACGTTTTTATCAAAGAATCGTTCGTCCAGCCCACGTTTGTCTAGATGGGCATTGGCTTTACAGCCGTATACGTTCGTTATACAACCAATTCCAGGAACCAGCAATCATATCGCCGACTACCTTAGTCGAGCCTAGGGGAAGAGTTCAGGAGCTTATACATCGGAGGACAGAAACAGTGACAGGATCTTTGTGAACGAGTCGTCGACTTTAAAATATTGACATTATAAATATTATATGAAGAATGGTTGATAGGTTGATTGGTTTTGATTCTGTATTAAGTATTGTGTTTAGTTAGCTATTGATGATGTGATATATATATGCATGGTGCAGGGCAAATTGATCGCCAGGTTTTCCTCTGATTTAGGTATCATATATCATATGTGCTAGGGGCATGAGTAGATCATTTTTACGTAGATATCGCTCACGCTCACTCGTTGACATTTATCTTGATGCGATTTGGAAATTAATTGCATTAATTTTTTTGGGGTGGGGGATGATGTCACGAGTGGAGTGAGCGGGATTCAAGGATTACGGGGGCATGGAAGTGAGGGATTGACTCACGGGATAGTGAGGCTGCTCACCTATATTGACTTCTGTTAGTTAACGTTAAAGCGTGAAATGTGGTGAGTTGGGGGGTCGGCATGAGGCGAGAGCGCTGTACTGACAATCACTGCAAGTTAAGGAGTCCCAGGGGACAGACGTGAGATCAGAGGCAGTCGGGAGATTGTTGTGTGTTTTCCAGTGATGACTGGTAGGTTGAACTATGATTTATAATTATGATGATTGATGTATTATATTCGCCTATGATCTTGATGTAAATAAGTATACGTGAGGAATGTGGACAGTGATTACTGTGTATAGAAATGTGCGCCATGAGCGATAGATGTAAGTTAGGTTCATGGATTCGTAGCGAGAGTGAGTGCTGTGTGGTACGGTGGAGGTGTGTTATCGTAAGATGTGTGGTGAGTGAAAGGTGGACTATTGTGTGTACGCTTCATGGTTTGTAATGAGGGGTGAAGTGGTTAGAAATGGTATGGTATTATACCAATGTAATGTTCTTCTTGTAGGTGCCGGGGTCGGGCAGAGACGCCACCCGCGGTGAGCACAGGGGATAGGCCAGCATAGGGCCGAAGGCTACGCATAGGCCAGCGGAGTGAAGCTGTCGAGCAGGACAGGAGGGGCGCATGAGTCGTGGCAGTCTGGCCACAGACAGGGATGTGTATATAGTTGTTAATGTGCTCTTAAGATGTACTACATGTGATAGTGATATACGACTGTGCTATTGTGATATAAATGTGAATTGAACTATTAACGTGCTATTGCCATGTGAGGAGCTCTTGGAATGCTCAGGTGTTATTGCCATAGGGAGGTGCTATTGAGAGACTGCGGTGCGAAAGAAATACTGTGTTATTAAGACATTGAGTGGAGAGGCTGAAGCCGAGGTGTCTTTAAAAGTAACTACCGGGTTGTGGACCCGAGGAAGAGTGCTTGAGGGAAAGAAGGCCGTTGGACGGCAGTTGATTAGAACAATATAATGTATGTAATTGCACTGTTATCTTTATCTTTATGTTTAATAAATGTGTGAGTCTGATGGGTTGTTCTGTTAAGTGTTATACGTGTTCGTTCGTGATTGTTGTCCCGTTATAATTATTACATCTCCCAGTCTGGGATTTGTGACAGTGACCATGTATAATGGAAAGGGGGGGGGGGGGGGGTCTTTCCAATTCAAGTACTCACGAGCTGTTTAAAAACAGGTGAATGAGTTGGAGTCTGACATAATACATATAATTATGACAATGTTCTTTATGCCATGTTCCACCTCAGCCGTGAAACTGAGAGATTTCCGCCATGATTAGATTGTTGGGGAGGGGTGCGACATCCTCTTTTGAGCCACTAGCAGATGGTTGCATGTGACTGCATGAATGTGGATTTCTCAATAATGCTTAAATATTCTCATTTTGTAAAATTCAGGTATGGTGCGATTTTTTCAGACTCATTGAATCCAGTTTTTTTTGCTTTTTTGTTTGTTTAGTTTTAAGTACGAGTGTGTGTATGTGGGATGGAGGGGAATGAGACAGAGGGATATTGGGAAAGATCTGGTTTTTCTGTGCTAGGTGACATAAAATGGAAATTTCCTGTCGAGGGTCGGAAAGAGTTATAATATATGTATAAAGCGACCTCAGTTCTCGTTTATTCCAACTCCACTCTTTGCACAAATGAGAGATTTGACGTTAAAGGTTTCAGCCTTAGGTATTATGGTAAAGAGCAAAATAAATCCGGACCTTAAAACAGCTCTATAAGACTTATAGTGCCACAACGCATTTTAAACAAGTGCCGCAGTGTACATTATTTTGTTCTCTTCTAAATAATAATAATAATAATAATAATAATGTACCGCCTAATCTTTACAAGCGCTATTCAGAAAGTCTCGTTCTCTTCGTTCGCAACTCTCTCTCTCTCTCTCTCTCTCTCTCTCTCTCTCTCTCTCTCTCTCTCTCTCTCTAGCTCTCTCTCTCTCTCTCTCTCTCTCTCTCTCTCTCTCTCTCTCTCTCTCTCTCATGCACAATCAACTGTATACACTCTTATGCTATACACATATACACACACATAACATAGGCAAATGGCGATAAATAATGCAAAAATTAAACAATAAAACAGAAAAAAATAATATCGTAAGAAAATAAATGGATTGGGAATGAGATGTCAAAGTATTTTTGGAAAAGGCGGGACTTTGAACTAATTTTGAATTTTGACTTGGTAAATTGCCTTTCGCAGTTATTTGAATTTATTCTGGGTGCAAAACGATCTCCAGGTTTTTTGTTGTTGTTGTTGTTTTTGCAGAAAATAGAGACAGAACAAGCAAGGAGCTTCAAATTTATCGCTGTGCATAGGATTGAAAATAGGATGGGGGACAGAACTTTGCGAGCAGGGGAGGAGCTTTGTTCTGTATCGAACTGAAGAGAGAATATATCCTGCCATTCATTCATCTTGTTCGCCTCCGTTTGTGTCTTTCTACTTCTTCCTTCCTCATTTTCATATCATTTAATTAAAAAATAGAAATAAAGAAAGAAAAAACCGCCATCTCGTAATAAAGTAAAGCTATTGACATATTAGCATCATTTTAAAAAAGTAATTATACCGAAAAGGTCCCTCACATATGCCATGTGTACAGTACCCTAGCTGGAGGAAGCAGATATGCTGATATATTTTTTGTTTATTTAAATTGATTTAAAATTTCCACACGAAGTGATCAGGTATTGGTATCCAACGACAGACTTGATTATAACTTCCAAATATTGCTTCCATCAAATATGTCGGTAACTATTTCATTATGCTATGTCTGTCTGTTTTGTGCACTTAGGATTTCATAGCACACATAGAATAATATTGACAATACGTCGTATTGGTAGTGTTTCGTTTTCCGACAGTGTGACATCTGTTGTGATAAACCTGAAGAAAAAAACAGGGGTATGTATAACATTGGTTGGTTAGCTCAGAGTAGAAGCTTCCCACAATCAAAGCCCGGACCTAAATCGCCCCCCATGTTTTACAAAGTTCAGAGGTCAAAACACATACAACCTCCTATAACAAAGCTGGGTATTTGAAGTACGACAAGAGTTGACATGATGGGGCCGCCCACTCAAGCCGGCGTCACAACAGAATCGTGATTCATGATCATAATCAGCAGCATTTCCCAAAAAGGTTGAATCATCAGTGAAAAGAAAATAACGTAGGAAGTCAGTAAAGTGGAACTAGAGACACTGGGGTAGATCACTGACCCAAATACTGAAGGATGACTTTGTATGTACTCTGCAATAGGCGGATGAAATTACTGCAGTATCGATATCATCTATTTTGTAGCTACTATATTTCTAACCACGGAACCCGAAATGAAATAGCCAAAAGGCTTCGGGGCTACAAAATCGTGGCATCTTTGGGGATTAAGTTGGCCTAGAGCTGTGTAAATAGGTTCATGGAAACGTAACACACTCAAAAAAAATTAACCAATTATTGTATAGTCTTACATAAAAAAATCTTTAGAAACATAGACGTTACTGTCAAAATGGAGTCCAGTTATCCTTCAAAAATATGTGTGTGTGTGTGTGCGTGCGTGCGTGTGTGAGTGTGTGTGTGTGTGCGTGTGTGCGTGCGTGCGTGTGTGTGTGTGTGCGTGCGTGCGTGCGAGCGTGCGTGCGTGCGTGTGTGTGTGTGTGTGCGCGCGCGCGTGTGTGTGTGTGTGTGCGTGCGTGCGAGCGTGTGTGTGTGTGTTTGTGCGTGTGTGTGTGTGTGCGTGCGTGCGTGCGTGTGTGTGTATGTGTGTGCGTGTGTGTGTGTGTGAGAGAGAGAGAGAGAGGCCTAAAAAGGGGAAGGCGCGGAGACAGTTTAACTTAAATCGAAATAAAAGGTCGAATCCTATTTTGACATTTTTTGATCGCCCTGCGAATATGACTTCCGACCTACATAAGCAAGGGGCGAGGAAATCCCACATTTTTCATTTCAGATATGTTTATTTGGCCAATGAAAAACTAGGTCATGACACTCCGCCCCCACAAACTATTTTTACAGCCAACAAGAACTGGAAAAATACTTTATTCAAGTGCTTAACTATACAGCATATCCACCTCTCTCTTAACTGTCACAAGGGGTGAAGTGATGTGTTGTATGCTCACCGTATATAAATGTGAAAGGTCTGAAAGCACAAACAGTTTGAAGTTTGTCACAGATTTGACCGCCATAACGGTGTGAAGTTGGTCACATAGTTCAATATCCTAACGGTGTCACACTCTTCTGAGTGTCTTTTTAAAAGGAAATCACTATGCTACACAAGGCAGCAATCCTTAGTGCTATAGTTCTCATCGTTGTCTTTGAGTACAGCCAGGCAAGTAAGTTATTCCTGTGACTTGTCACTGTTGTTTCCACTAACACTACTGGATCTTTGTCTTTGAACCAGTTAGTGCACCCAATCATTCAGTGATTGTATTATCGAGTGACGTGTCCTTCTCGGTTAGTCTGAGTTAGAGCACACTGAATCAAGTCTAGTTTGTGTCGCTTTTAACTCAGGTTTGAACTTCTTTTGAATTAGCTAGCGAGACTGACTTGTTTCGGGTCCCGTTTAACTCCGTGGTTCATGTCTACCACTAAAACTGAGGCAAGGCAGATTTGACTCAGTGCGTTAGAAGCCTTAGGTTATAAATTGATTTATTTCGTCTGACGTCTCAATTAATGTTGATCACCTCACTTTTTTGTTGTTGTGGTTGTTTTCTTTACTGCAAAAATCGACTGTAGTGACTGTTTCACAACGTCTTTTTCATGTTATTATATTAATAAGTAACTTATGCGCAAACTAAATGATAGAGTTAGAGTTTGGGTTTTACGGCTCGTCAGCACGATAACGGCCGCTTTGCGCCTTTCAGGGTCTATTTGGATATTTTACTTATGTTTGGTATTCAGATCTTCATCAATTTAAATTTCGAGAGTGAAAATTAAATAGTTCCGTATAGCGTACAGATTTTATTACACTGGTAAAATTCTCAAAAGTTGTGGATGTGAAAAGAGTTTTGTAAATTAGTACGAAAGTTTTCAGACAGACAGATAGACACTGACAGGCAGACATACAGAACGGACAGACAGAAAGACAGACAGACAGACAGAGTGTTTTATTAGTCTTATTAGTAGTAATTAAAAATAGATAATCGATTTACCCATAGCCATCAGAGGTATGTAAATCTAGTAACTACTATCCACCTGATCAGTATATCATCAATACTGTATATAAATTACATTATTATATACTTTCTACAACATTCACCATGTTAAGTCGCAATTTTTATTTCCATTATTCTTTCTCTCTCTCTCTCTCTCTCTCTTCTCTTCTCTTTCTGACTGGCACCCTCTCTCTCTCTCTTTCTCTCTTCTCTTCTCTTTCTGCTTGGCACCCTCTCTCTCTCTCTCTCTCTTCAAGTGCCGGATCTGGAACAGATATCGACGATCATGGTTCGCCACTCATTCCTCCGCTCGGATGCTCTCAAAAAGCCCATATTGTCCCCTTTAATTCAGCCAAGTCAATTTCATCATTGTTTCACAAATATTGTAATTTTGTCCAAAAACTATTTTGTACTCTCACAGAATTACTGGGCTTACCTGGCGCCTGTTCTTTGACGTGTCCAGAGGGTCAGTGGCTGGATAGACTTAACTGCCGCTGCGTAAATTCCCTCCCACGTCCTCGCTGCGGACTTCTAAGATGTCCCAAAAAGCTTGAGCCTCCGTGCTTGGGTCACAAGAAAGACACAAAAGGTTGCCCTACTTGCGAATGTCAGTGTTACAAACTATCATCGACATGTCCAAGAAGGTGTCGGTATGGTGTTGAATACAAACCTGTTAGAGAAGGCTGCCCAACCTGTAGCTGTAAGCCTCGCCCTATTTGTCCAATCAGATCATGTGATACCGACTGCCCCAATGGCTACATCAGAGACGAAAGGGGTTGCTACACCTGCACATGTAAACCTTTTCCAATTTGTCGCGTCAGGAAATGCCCAGCAGTGGACTGTCCAAATGGGTACCTAAAGGACAAGAGGGGTTGTGATACCTGCAGGTGCAAGCCTGCCCCGATTTGTCGTGTCAGAAAATGTCGGAACGTGGGCTGCCCTAACGGATACAAAAAAGACAAAAGGGGTTGTAGTACCTGCAGGTGCAGTGAAGTTCCAGTCTGCCCCCTGAGGAAATGCCCCGCTCGAGACTGCCCTAATGGTTACCTCAAAGACATGGATGGCTGCTACACCTGTGCATGTAAACCTGTTATTTGTTCCATTAGAAGATGTCCCAAGAAATGCCCTAATGGCTACGTCAAGGGCGACAATGGGTGTTTCACTTGCACCTGCCGGGAAGCTCCAAATTGTCCTCGGAGAAAATGTGCTGCCCGGAATTGTCGCAATGGCTATGTCAAAGACGAAAATGGTTGTGATACTTGTAGGTGTCGGCCTGTTGTTTGTCCCTTCAGAAAATGTAGAGAGTGTCTGAACGGCTACGTGAAGGACAAGAATGGTTGCAACACCTGCATATGCAAACCATTTCCAGTTTGTCCCGCCAGGAAATGTCCTGCCCGAGACTGTCCAAATGGCTACCTGAAAGGTAAAAATGGATGTGATACTTGTAACTGTAAACCTGTGATATGTCCTTACAGAAGATGTCTCATCAAAGATTGTCCTTATGGCTATCTCAAAGATGAAAATGGATGTGATATATGTAAATGCAAATCTGCGTTGTGTCCTGTTACGAAATGTCCTGCCCGAGACTGTCCAAATGGTTACCTCAGAGATGAAAATGGATGTAATACTTGTAACTGCAAACCTCTGACATGTCCTCTTAGGAAATGTCCTGCCCGAGATTGTCCTAATGAATACCTCAAAGATGAAAATGGATGTGATACTTGTAACTGCAAACCTGTGACATGTCGTCCTAGAAAATGCCCCGCTCGAGATTGTCCTAATGGTTACCTCAAAGATGAAAATGGATGTAATACGTGTAACTGTAAACATGTGACATGTCCACTTAGGAAATGTCCTGCCCGAGACTGCCCGAATGGATACCTCAAAGATGAAAATGGATGTAATACGTGTAACTGTAAACATGTGACATGTCCTCTTAGGAAATGTCCTGCTCGAGACTGTCCTAATGGATACCTCAAAGATGAAAATGGATGTAATACGTGTGACTGTAAACATGTGACATGTCCTCTTAGGAAATGTCCTGCCCGAGACTGCCCTAATGGATACCTCAAAGACGAAAATGGATGTAATACGTGTAACTGTAAACATGTGACATGTCCTCTTAGGAAATGTCCTGCCCGAGACTGCCCGAATGGATACCTCAAAGATGAAAATGGATGTAATACGTGTAACTGTAAACATGTGACATGTCCTCTTAGGAAATGTCCTGCCCGAGACTGCCCTAATGGATACCTCAAAGATGAAAATGGATGTAATACGTGTAGCTGTAAACATGTGACATGTCCTCTTAGGAAATGTCCTGCCCGAGACTGCCCTAATGGATACCTCAAAGATGAAAATGGGTGTAATACTTGCACTTGTAAACCGGTAACATGTCGCCCTAGAAAATGTCCTGCCCGAAATTGTCCTAATGGTTATCTCAAAGACAAAAATGGATGTAATACTTGTACTTGTAAATAGTGATTTTTCTGCTCATAGAATATCCCGTTATGGACTGCCATAAAAGCCACCTCAAAGACAGGAGTGAAACCGGCACTTGTTGATATTTATGCGAAACCGAAACCTAATCATGTGTCCATAGTATACAATACCCACCGTACCAAACCCTTTACTTGCCAGCGCCGGAAAGTTATGATTTTCAAATTCCTTGTTACTTTCAGATGTGATTGCAGCAGTCGTTTCAAGTTGTGAGTGTGAAAAGTAAATAGAGAAAGTATAGATTAAATTTCTACAAAGGACTTTTACATGTCTATAACTTTACGAGCTAAGTAATAAATTACAACTGGCAAATGACAGGTCTGCGTTGCTGGCCTAAGCGGGTTAAGAAAGAATCAGTGGCGTCAAGTGCTGGGAGCCTGAGTCAAGCTGTATGCTCATGTGTACGGAAACGTCAGAAATCCATCAAGTAGTAAAGAGAAAGAGTGTTTCCATGTGAAGTGAAAAGGCTTTTCCGCACACATGAAACCGTTCCCTCGATTTCACTACTTGAAGGGTTTTTAAGAGTTCCATTGCCGTTGCCGTTTTCGTTTTCGAAAGGGGTACACATGACAACCCAGCTTTAGTATTTAAACCAGGATCCACAGATGTTGTAGGCGCTGCACATTAATTAATTCACAGCGTTTCTTCCTACACTATTTCCCCTTTATTTACATGGGTAATTCTATACTTCTCGAATTATACTGGGTAATTTTACCATTCTTATAATTATATACTGTGAATTAAGATATTCGCAACAGTCCCTTTTTTTTTTTTTTGACTTCTTGAATGATGCTTATGTCATTTTAAAGCACAAACCCTTATTCAGGGAGACATTGAAAATCCACTTTTCAGAGTGCATGTTGTTTAGAATGAGCGGAATCAACTTTGGTTTTCTGGAAAACTGTGTATTGGCTTTATTTTAAATTTGCATAGGTCCATATTTCACACTAAACCTAATGAAACCGATTGTTTATTTGTAAGACTAGCCTGATCTTGAGTGTGCTTCCTTGCGCTTTGTAAACGATAGGCTTAATATTTGACCTAAATAATGTTCAACATGACTTTGAGTTTCAGTGCGTAAAGTGTTGTTCCCTGAGTATTTAATAAACGCTTTCCCGCTCATGGCGAACACACATTTTAGGGTTATTGCACAGTTTGGTACTGTGGAAATATTTTTTGAAAAATAATCTATCTTGTCTGTTGTAAAGTATTGCAAATGCCTGTCACAAGCCGAATTTATGTCAGTTGTTGGTCATATTGTTGACTGGTCGATTGGTGCACCGAATGCGAATTTTTGGGACCCAAAGTGCTAAACGGTATAAACTTATGATTGTAAATTCCTTCTTCGTATTCGGCGACAAGGTAGTTAAACGAGAGAGTATAGATCTACACTCTCTGGTTAAACAAACAATTTTAGAAATTTAGAATTTTATTTCATTCTTTATCTTACTGTACAGATTGCAGTTTGTAAATCCAAATTATGTGCGTTTTCAGAATACAATGAACTTGCAATCAGTACAACTTGCACGTTTAAATACAGAAATATTTTACAGAAAAGTTTTGAACTGTCAGGGTTTTTGTGTTGACTTAGTCATTAAACTGGAATATTCAGTGGAATTTAACAATAGTGATTTATTGTCTATGTAGTGTTTATGGCATGCAAGTGAAATACTGTAATTGTGTTGACATGTCGTTGTATCCTTGACTTTGCGTGCCAGGATGCAGAGAAAAAAAAAGGAACCCTCTCATATCTTGACATCAGTTTTCAGCAGCACTGCTGTATGCAATCATAGTTATATACAATAGCTATGTACAATCATAACTCACACAGTTTTTCCGAAACCTTGATGACATTGGTTCCTGATGTATGTTATTATTTCCTTGTTCAAGAATGTTTTTAAATGTTGTTTTTTATTTAATCGACAATAATCCTAAATAGTTTTACTGTGTTTGTATTTTTTTTTAAATAAATTTGATGTCCAGCCTTTGAATTACGTGTTGTGTTTTGTTATTAATATATTATTGTTTTAATTACCAGTCAATCGGAGTCTGTTTATGTGGGTTAATGTCTTAATGTTTCTATCTTTTTTTTTTCTAGGACATGACAGACATACAAACAGGAAGGTGTAGCAGTTTGTTGTCAATTACATTGAAATCGGGGCAATGATGGTAATACTTTGGGTGGAGGTATTGGTGGGAAGTGGTTATTGTTCTTGACAAGTTTGTGATGAAGATGATAGTGATTTCCGCGTGTTTCACTCTGCTCACCATTTATATGATTTATTGAGAACATTTCTTTTCTGTGTGGTATCATAAAGCGGGACCTAAGATCTTTTTTTTTTTTTTTTTAGAATTTCTCATCTTGTTGGTTTTTTAGCAAGTAGCTTATTTCAAGTCCTGGGCAAGCCCTTATGGACGGCCCAAAGCTTGTGTCTTTTATTTTATTTATTTTATTACATAACTTTGAAAAAAAATGTTCTATTAACGTAGGACTTACAAAATCTCTCTCTCTCTCTCTCTCTCTGTTTGTGTGAGTGTGTGTGTGTGTGTTTCTCTGTGTGTGTGTCTCTCTCTCTCTGTCTCTCTCTCTCTCTCTCTCTCTCTTTCTTTTTGCCACATTTGGACATTGTAAAGGAACCAACACCTTGTGACAAAGGGGAATACTTTCTGATGTACACAAACAGAATTGCGCAGCTGTCTGCACCGGAAATGAACAAACGCGTCGTCGCAGAACACAGGCGGCCAAAAGGAAAGATGAGAAAGAAGGCCTCACCCCTTTTACAATAATATTGTCGTCCGAAATCAATACCGCTGCACAGTTGATCATCATTATATCAACGAGTGACCTGTATTTCAATTTGTCTATCATCAAATTCTAGCATTAAAATACGAGACTGTCTGATCTAATTAGATCTTTCGATATAGATTTTAGATCATCTAGCCAGCATCCTCTTCTTGATTTCCACAGGAACACTATCTTGTGTGATGTACAGCGAATGATATAAAGCTATACAGATCTACAATATAAGTTATTCTAAGCTTATTCCAAGAATTCAAGCCCAATAACAAATTCTCAACAAGATTTTTAATTACAAAAAAAAAAGGAGTTGATCACTACTTCTAACCTAGCTCTAATGCAGTCGTGAAATCTCTGCACGGAGCACTACGTAGTGGTTTCAGTAGCAGAATTGTATTCTGAACATATCATTCAATAGCCTTGCTTCTGTTCTAACAGTAAGGTGAGATCATTCCCAATTAATTATGTATTTGTCTTGTCAATTTTTTTGTACTGTAAACTAATATGAATGAGTTGCACAGCACTGTGAAAGTCAGTGCATTCCAAATAATTTTTCAGCACATCATCTGAAATATGAACTGTGCGTTTTGAATTGACATAGAGACATTTCACTTTGTACCTATGGAAAAATGTTTGGTATAATTTTATAATTTATACTGATTAGTTCTTAATGCTGCACACATTGTAAACAAGAGACTCATGCACAATATTATGAAAAGTAAGTTATGTCCAATTTTTTTATACTATCCGTGTGCAGAACGTCTTCGGGGAGACTTTTCGGGGAGGGAGGGGTGAGAAACAGATCAAATGAGGCATAATTATTTGCATTATAAACCAGCAGAATGGTCCAGCTATCGCCTGGATTAGAAAGAAAAAATATGCCTTCCTAGGCATCTTGATTCACATTATTCTATACATCGTGATAACTTAAGGCTGCACCAGCCGCCAGACTGCCGAAACATGACACGGGAAGAATGTTTCTTTGTTGTTTTTTTTTACAAAACACGGACAGACAAAGCTGGGAATGTTAAACTGCAAAATGCGGAGTGGAAAATGTACGGGCCAACTTCGGAAATAGTCGTGCTTGAGCATAATACGAATATAGAACAACAATTTCATTCGTCTAGCACAAGCTACAGTTTTTAACATTAATTTAGGTAAAAAGAAATGCATGTGTCTACATTTTTTGATAGTCTCGGAGGTCTCGGCATAGTCTTCAATCCTCTCTTATTATTACAGACAATTTAAGTAGTCATCCAGACATACTAACTGCCTACCGGCACATGAACACAAAGTGGTCCAATTGTTAAAATCGGTTCATTTTATAATGTAGATCAGGAGCTACTGTTGCCCTATCTCTCATAGAAATCGCCGGGTATTTTTCTCTTAAATACAATAAAAATTATAATTACAACGCCGTGATTTAAGTGACATTAGCACAGAGTTGGTCCCTAGTAGCAAGTGTTAGACTTTTACGGCAGACTCATGCTGTGCGGCATTTAAACATTGAAGTAACCGGGGCATTGTTCTCACATTAACAACAGACTTTAGATTTCACATGTTTTCTGCCTAAACCTTAGGTTATTAACGTTGCACTTTTCCACTCACTGTCTCAAAAGCCGTTTGCAAAGATTTAAAGATTTCCTTGTTTCGTATTTCATTCGCATTCTATTTTACCTGGGGATTGTTGCCAAACCTATAATAAATTTGTAGGTGGCTCAGATCTGGAGGGTGAATGCTAGCAGTTTTCGCGGACAGGCGTAACATAACTACTCATTTCTATTTATTTCACCCAGCACTCAAATGATGAACTCATCCCCAAGGAATCTTAAACTTTCTCAAACACCAATATGAAATTGGACGGTGATTCGAAGTCTTCCTACCTCCACATGTATCATCCTTACATCTGCTGGCACTCTGTTATACAAATATATCAGCCTAAATACATCGATTAAAATGCATGAAACCGCTTGGGACCTCGGAGTTCGGGAGTCTTCGTACAATACCAATCCCCCCTTGAATCCAGCTACGGGCAAATGTTCCTTTGAGGAGACAGCTGGAGATGAAGCAGATGGTCTACAGCCTGAAAACAGCCCAGAAGCACGGCCACGTTATCCCACACCTGTGGACGGTTCTACAGGCGAAAATTCAAGACCCACTGACATCGAAAAATTACGAATTAATCTCTATGGGTTGCAGCTGTGGCCCGATAAAGTTCATCTACGAGATTACCTGGCAAATGACAGAATGTACACAAAGCAGCTTCAATCTAATGATGTCCAGCCATTGAGTGTCGGCACACAAGAAAAACAGCTATTGTTTGAGAACGAACTTCGGTTGGAGATGAACGACACAAATTCTTTGATTGAAACCTCGGACTCCAGCTATTATTTCTCGGCAGTAAACTTACACACCTCTGGAACTGATTCCCTTACCACTGAATTTGAAACCTTCCAGCATACCTCCAATTCTAGTGTTTCCTCGGAGTCGAGGGTAGGGTTGGATATTTGTGGGGATGACGAGTTCGAAATTAGCACTGAGAATCATCCCGGTGATGAAACAGAAGAAAGAACTCTTAAAAAGTCAGAGGGTCCAGTAGATGATCCTGTATCTTCAGCATTCGAAGAAAGTTTGGTTGCCCATGAAATACCCGAAAAAGAGAATACAAGCGAGCCTCTACAAGAAGTATTCTCCGATAAAGAAAATGTCAGCCAAGTACTGGGTCCTCGAAAGATTAGAAAATCTCGAGTCAGTAAGTCCTTTAACCCCATAAGCGACTGTCAACAGCTTCTGAAAGGGGAGTTGCACCCAAATCAAGTGACTAAAAAATTGGGGGCGTCAATGTTAGTGCTCACAGCCTCCAAAAGCAATGAAGATTTTTCATTTTGTCATACAGAAGAAGAGGCAAAGCCAATACCTGGGAAAGATCGGGGGAAAGATTGTAAAGATGCATCGTCGCCTTCATGTGAAGTTAGGAGGGATCTGGCCGTAAAGGAAAATGTGTCTGAGGAAATGGACTCGCGGGCAACACATATTCAATCCTCTGAAAATACGAAGAATTCAGATAATTTTCAGGTTCCAAAAAGTGTGAAGGAGATTTCAGTGGATATGCCGTTTATGAGGAATGTCTCCCCTGAAGATTGCAAAGATTTAGAGGAACAGTTTCCTCAGTGTTCACAGTCTACGCGTGATAAGTGTCTACAAGGCCTGCAGCATAGGACAGATAACACTCCACAAGATTTAACAAATGTGAAGGACACTTTTCCTGGAGATTCAGGAAACGTACAACATGATTCCAGCCAGGGTTTACAGAATCAGAAATGGCATTCTCGGAGTGATTTACGAGATGTAAACCGTGAATCTCCCAAAATGTCACTAGACAGAGACGGGGATTCTCGTCATGCTTTACAAAATAGGAAGAGTGATGCCGTGCCAGTACCACCACCTCGTAAATCCCCTAGTCGAGTTAAAAATAAGCCTTCGTTAGCTATTCTTCGTATTCAGGAACAGCTACGCCGTGGACTACAGTACGATGCAAATAAAGGAAAGAACAAAGTGAAGCAGCTTCAAGAGTTGCTCTTGAAGCATGAAATCCGAGATGAACTACCGGGTTCCATGGCGCACATTCGGCCAAACAATTTGGTGACTTCTTGCTCAAGTGGCAGACAAAATAAATCAGAAACACAGCAGGCAAAGCCGTACAGACAGTGGCACAGAGTCTCAAAATGTGTGGCCGCAGAGAGCAGATACATAATTTCATCTATCCCACCATTGCCCGCGGTGCCAGCAGTGCCAATTCTAAAGGACAGGGGATCACATGCAACGGACTTAGGAAGGGAAGACACTCCCAGTGTGAAAGAAACAAGGATCTGTGGTGATTCTGCCCTGAATGTTTGTAATCATGAAAACCATAAATTGAAGACAAATCAACAAGCTTTAGACATTGATGAAGATTTAGTTACGGGTGCCGTTGTTAAAACGTCGGAAGTCACTGAAAAAGTCAAAATCAAAAGCCCTGATTGGAAAGAACCTCTTCCAGTGGAAAATCAGCATGAGAGCTCTATACCTATTCATTGCAGCCCCGAATACCAGGTATCTTTGACTAGTTGTGAAAGTATCGGAGATGCAGCCACGCCAAAGAGGGTCAATGAAATATCTCTGCAGTCTTGGAACAAAGACGGGGAGACAGGACTTGAGTTATCTCTTCCTGGTACATGTAATAATGACGGCTCGGTAGGTGCACCAGAGTGTCAAAGGTATGAAATGTCAGACACTAGCCTACTTTTAGGCACTGCGCCAGAGTGTCAAAGGTATGAAATGTCAGACACTAGCCTACCATTAGGCACTGAAGCCGACGATCCTATTCTAACCGGTGGGCCAAAGTGTGGAGTTGAAAAACATCCGCACTCGCAGGAATCCAAGTCACTCGGAGAAAAGTATCCGTTAAATCAAAATCAACAGTTTATCACATCGGTTCAGTATTTTCGAGATTCGGCGGAAATGGTGAGTGACACTAAGCATTCTTGCATCAATTCTGTAACTTCTCGAGCCCAGACGCCACGAGCCCAGACGCCAGTGAATAATCCATTTGACTCGGTAACTGGAGTGAGCCAGGTGACAGGTCCACCAAGCCCTGTTCTTTCAGCCTGGACAAAAGCTAAGGTCGTCCGAGTTCACACGCCCACTCGAGGTCCAACACTGCGAACTGCGACAAGAAGTCGTTATCGTAGGCAATCACCCAGTGATGCGGCCCAGTCAAACAATTCGTTTTCTGCCTCTGATGTGCCGACATCGTCTTCATATGAGGGGAAGTATCATGGAAGGTCAACTTCCCGAGTGGCAAATAAAACTGGATTACGTCATAGCAGCAGCAGACACACTTTACACAGTAGACACAGTTCCAGACCTTCTAGGGCAGCCAGTCGACATGCTACTCAGACCCAAGGGTTGTCCATAGGTACCCAAAATACATGTGCACCACAGAGTGAAAGCCAATCATCGAGAGGCCAGCCTGCCTTTAGACATCCACATGAAACCCATAGGACGGCAGAAAATGGCTCGGCGATGCAGAAACTGTCACTGTTGTCACAGACTTCCAAAGCTGCCAAGGTCTTTGGTCCAGACTTGGCGAGTAAGTTCATGCAGAAAGTCAACCGCGTCCACAAAACCCATCAAAGCAAAAAATACGTGGATGTACAGGTTGGTTTTGGCATCCTACATCAAACATAAACAAAAGGGGGTGCGGGAGAGGGTTAATACAAATCTCGAACAATTATTTCGGGAGGGCTGCAAAGTGATTAACCTAATTAGTAAACTTCTCATACATATTTTTTTAAAATAATTATTTATTTACTTATTCACCAATCTTCTTCTTCTGATTTTATAATTGATTGTAAATACGTAAATTCCATAAAGCGAACTTAAAACACTTCGTTTATTTGAACTATATTTTACATCCGAGCGTTCTTTATCGACAGCGGACAGTGTTTGTGGGAATGCTACATGTAATTAGCGAGTTTACGCAAAAATCGAGGAATTTGTGAAAGAAAAATATGCTCCAATTTGTAACGAAGCTACAATAGAAACCTCGTTTTTCCGTGTGTTAATGTGGCTAAAAGGAAGTTCGTACAATATCTAAAGATTATGCTGATGATAGCAGTCTGTGCGATGATTTAGGATAAGCACCAACTTTGCTTGGTGACAGGTTAGTCAATTTACTGGCATCCTTCTGTAACATATGTGCTAAAATGATCCCATCAAACAGATAGAGAAATCCACTACGAGGATACGTAAGTCCTTCAAATAACCTCAAAACGAAAACAAAGACAAAAAGCTGAACGACAGGCAGAAAATGTTGATCAAACACACTGAAGTTTGTCTGACTGATTCTGGGTTATAGTCTGGTAAAGTATACTCTCATTCAACACCTGAGCTATAGATTAGTAAAGTGCATTTTCAATTCATTAACTAAGATAAGATATAGACTGGTAAAGTATATTCTTAATCATAAACTAAGTTATAGATTGGTAAAGTAGATTCGCATCCAACACCTAAGTTATAGATTGGTAAAGAACTCCAGTAACTGAGTAAAAGATTAGTAAAGTATATTCTCACTGAATAATTGAATTGTAGATTCAGTTCACCAAAGGGAATATACAGCAGGCTTGTTTCGGCTTTGTTGTTTAGTCAAATCTTATCATTATGTTATACTATATATTATAAGAGAGGAAAACGTGCAGGGAGGAGGCAGAAAGACAGATTGGATCTACCGTTTCTGTTACTGTTGCACTTCCCAGCTGAACACCAATGACATTGTGAATTTCTAGATTTTTCGGGTTATATTGTTACAATAAGCACGTTTCATACAAACTGCAATGAAAACCCTATGGCATCCCTCTAGGCTACTTGGCTACCGTTCTACCGCGCTTGTTCGGGCCGCCCCCGTTGATATCCGATGTTGCATTAGGCAAGTGAAACATTTTGTTACTCCTACATTCTTTGATGGTAGTAAGCAACCTTGTAAAAGTGTGAAGGTGATAATAATATTATCACTAATTTGTACACGAGAATGCAGCTTTCATTCAGAAACGGAACAAAGCACATAATTCATTAAACGTTTTCTATTTAGAAGCCAGAATGGATATTTCCTCATGGCTTTCAAAATTACTACAGGTACAAGTGAGTTTAGCGTAAAAGTTCTTGGGCTCATTGTATTTATAATTTCTCAATAACTGCAAATAGGGTGACATGTTTGTGAACTATTTTATAGCATTAGGAACCAAAAATAAATATCACAGTTATCAAGGACATATAAATTCCCAATAGCCTACGAGTCACAACAGATGTTTTCCAAAGCCAGCCATTTATGTATAATTATAGATCTACATAAATTTTTTTTCACTAAAATGATAAGTGTAATATCAGGTCAGGGAGTGAGAATTTTGATTTTCATAACAAATGTCATGATTTATTATTATAATATTGTGATAATATTGTCGAGTTGTTGTTTTTTTTTAAATATTGTCGTCTTTTTATTTTGCTTCACCTCCCTCATTTTCCTGTCGGGAATGTATGTGATGTTGCTGGTGTAAAGCTTTTCTTCACTTCCCCCGATGCCTTGCAGGTGGTTGGGAGGGGGGTTGCCTCTGGTAAGATTTCCTCCTGTCCTGTCGATTTGTTATACTGTCTTGTCTTATCATTTTGTCTATCGTCTCGATTTTGCCTAGCAGTACAATTGTGATCGTTACTGTGTCGACGTTCTTTCTGCAAATTCAAATCCAAAACTCCACTGCTTTACAGGCTAAGATTTTGCCTTTCTTTTTTTCTTCCCGTTCTGCTTGGGTGCTGTTGGTACTTCCTTTCCTCCTCGTGCGCTGATTCGCAGGCTCCTTAATTAATTATCTCACGTCCTGACCTTGGTGAGTTTGCTACGTAACTGAGTTACTTCCCTTCGGCCGAATTACACACATCATAAATTCTGAGTGCGCTTCATATTTTTCATCGCTTGACGTTATTTCCTGGGCATCTGCGGGGGGAAATTATCGAATTTCCCACCACCTTCCTTTTACTTTACATCCCGAATAGATGAGATTTTTGCTTTGTTTTGTTTTCGTGATGTCAGGGGGCAGATTATGTGGGTCAGCGTTATTCTTTACTTTATTTTACGTATCCATATTTTGCTTGGTTATTTTTTACTTTTTGAATTTTTATGTCATTATTTAATTTATCTTATTTTATTCTTAGGCTACAGTGGATTACAAGGGGAGCTTACCCGGACAGCTGAGTTTCCGGAAAGGACAAATGATCAAACAAAGATCCACCCTGAGCACTGCGTCAGACGGCATTAGTTACGGGTATTACCGGGTGGGCAAACTGCGTAAGAAGCGTAAAGGTTTGTTTCCTGCTTCCTGTGTCACGGCAGACATTGTCGGCTCTGGCCACGAACGTGAGAGCAGCATTTGTCTGGAGAAAGGCGAGACCAAGACTTGAGGTCAAAGATGTTAACGGCTCTGTATTGGCATGTAGCCATATTGCTCACAATGAGGTGTTTTGCGACCAATGTGTGACCAGTTTTCGAAAACTTCTAGTCATTTTACCAAGAGAACAGTATTGTGGCCACGTTGCCCAACCCAATCGCGACCCTAACTCATTCCTGATGTCAAAGCGTTCCGAAAAAGTCACGGTGTAAAGAAAACCAATATGATCCAATGGCCTGTGCTCATCGTTTTAAAAAAAAAAAATCAATTTTTAAAAAAAATCGCAAAATATAAAAGGAAAGATGCTTGGCGCGATCAACGAGTAGTTTTCAGATTCCCGCATTTCCAGTTTCCAGAAACAGAGACCTGATGCTATAGTATAGACAAGAAGAACCTCTCAGTTTATGAGACGTTACCTAAGAATCGTGCAGAAAAAAAAGAGAAAGAACTGGGTGAGGCCTAGAAGAGATCAAGTGTAAGACATCCGTCGGCTAGCTGTTCTCTAGATACAGTAACTGATTTCTGCACCTTCGTGGAATTTCAAAATCTCTAAGTACGGCTTACGACTTTTTCTTTAAAGTAAGAACGGTCCGTGGGATGGAATGACACTTACAGAATTGAAATTCACCACTCTTTATCTTGAACTAATCCTAAAGTGTCAGATGTTTCATTTTCTTCTATATGATGACTATCTTATGCATCCTCTCATATACGATGGAAATCTCATCCGTGTTAAAGCCGTAAACACACACGTCGTTTAGTAGAAAAAAACAAACAGTGATGTCGCTTCTGTAACAAAGATATGCTTTAGAAACACGACTTTACAAAAATTAAAGTGAGATCTTACTGCAGTGTGCATACATCTAGTTAAACAATAGTATGATTGCTGGAAAGAAGTAGTTGCAACGTGGTCTCGCGGTCTGATGTCTAAACCACCCGCTCATCACAAGCTCGAAGAACTACAAAGCAATAGACCATCGATTTATTTCTTGATCAATCTAGAAACAGTTGTGACATTCACCGAGCACAGGGCAAACCAGACATTTTCTTCATGTTTCCCTATCCCCTCCTCCAACCATGATCTTCAGTAGACCTCGGTCTACCCTGCCAGCACACCATTAGGCAGAATACTTTCGCGATCCAACTAATTGGAGGCATGGGGTTTCAGAGACTTCCCATTTTGACGAAATAACCTGATATTATTTGTGCAGTTATATCTATAGTGCATTTTGTGACTGGACTGCAATTTTTCAGCGACACCATGGTCATGAAAAAGTGTTTTCTTGCTTGTAAGACGTTTCTAAACATCAAAATACCGCAGGTCACGTAAGCCCAGGTACTGACCACACAGGCACATAATTTTCCAAGACCACAGAATTGTCAGCCTATTGATCATTAACGGCATGTGTTAAATAACCAGTTTTCTATCTTTCGAGTTCATGTCACTTGGTGTCTCGTTTTGATTCATCTTGGACGTGGCACTGTTTGTTTTGATTGGGTAATTCAAAATTTTACAATCCTTTAAGTGGCATTTCTTCACCTGTAGGCCTGTCACAATCATGCACTGGTTTAAGGGCTGCCTTTTAAAAAGATCAAAACAGATCAATTATACATCGATAGTTCGTTACTGACTGAACCACCAAAAGTCTATTTCCTTTTCTGAATGCCGTTCTCTTCCCGTAGTATCAGCTGTAGCCTATAGTGTCAGTGCAGCATATGATGCGTGCTCGGCATCTAAAGAACAGTCCATGGTGAAATAATACCTATTCGGGACAACTTCATAAACAAAGCTTCACTATCGGGTCCGATATGGCCATAGTCCTACAATAATTAGAGTCTGGATAGAAACCAAAACGCAGCCAAATTCCTTCACCTCTTTTACAGTTTGTTAAAGCAAATATCAAGACTCCAGTCTTAGTCTCGCCTTCAAAAGGAAAAATGCTTATAAGATAATTATTAGGAAGACAGAATCGTGTGAAATTTTCAGCTGGAATGGAACGCAGTTTGCCCTCCCCAAACTGCCATGCTTAAGAGCTCATACGCTACATGTAAACTGTACATCATGCCGTGTCTGCAGCTTTCTAACAAATAGGGTGAGATAATAAAATAATTCAACACAAAACTGCTGGTGTATCTTGTATGTTGTCTGCATGTTTTTTTGTTCCAGTGAAGGCTACGCCAACTACGCATGAGAATATGCATTTAAACGCAGTTTTAAAAGGGGAGAAGAGGTACCCACACTCATGACGTTTGTACCGGCGCCGTCTTAACGCATGGGCACTCTGGGCAGTTGCCCACGGGTCCCAAAGGTTGGGGAGGGGGGGGGGGGCTCCATCCATGCAAATTTACATTGGTTTTTGAAATGGGGTACAAAAGCTTATTGATTTGCCCAGGAGTCCATAATGGTGGTAAGATGGCCCTAGTTTATACTGAATCAATTGGAAACAAGTAAGCTGTATCCTCTATATAGATTGATAAATAGACAAGCAGGCCGATCTAGACAGACAGACATGGGCGAACTGTGGGATGGACGGATGGACGGCCGCATGGGCAGGCAGACAGACAGACAGACAGACAGACAGGTAGATATAGATAGATAGATAGATAGATATATAGATAGATAGATAGATAGATATATAGATAGATAGATAGATAGATAGATAGATAGATAGATAGATAGATAGATAGATAGATAGATAGATAGATAGATAGATAGATAGATAGATAGATAGATAGATAGATAGATAGATAGATAGATAGATAGATAGATAGATAGATAGATAGATAGATAGATAGATAGATAGATAGATAGATAGATAGATAGATAGATAGATAGATAGATAGATAGATAGATAGATAGATAGATAGATGGGTGGGTGGGTGGGTGGGTGGGTAGGTAGGTAGGTAGGTAGTTTGGTACGCAACTACATACATATCAAATTTGTTTATTTCCATTAAATACAAGTCAAATGTACCCGTACAATATCTTATTGAAAAAACAATATTTCACATTGTACAGAAGCGGAAATACATGATATGGTCCCTTTCATTCTTGCCCTCCAAATCTCCTTCTCTGGTAAATTATTAGTGTTGATACAATATTGTTTCACTTTATGCTAGACTACCTCTGTCGTACTTTCTTGCTCCCATACATACATATTTCAAGAACTTTATTGACTATATGATTTTACATGCAATGAATACATCCATTTACATAATCACATATTCAACCATCTTCAGCTGTACAACACACCAATATATTCCGTACAATAGACATTACATTTTGTACGTTATTTCAATCAGATTAAATTATACCTTCTTTTCCATACTCTTTGCGAACCTATAATTGCGCTGATGCTGATAAACTTGCACATGCTAGTTGACTGCCTATTGCTGAAACCTAGCCTTTTTAACCCTGATGCGGCTTTGTTATGAACAGTCCCCAATGCTCCCACGATAATAACAATGATTCTACAGTGATAGCCCTTGTCATTCATATTATTAAGCATTGATAGATATTTCAAAAACTTTTCACGAAAACATAAATCGATGAATTTGTCAAATGGAACAGCAATTTCTACAATAAAAGCATCTTTGCTCTTTTCATCTAATATGAGTATGTCAGGCTTGTTGGGGATGTTTTCGTCCACCTGAACACATTTGTTGGTTGTCACTACACATTTATCATTGGCTAATTTATTGGAGATGTGTGCATACAAATAATTTACAATTCTGTCATGCCTTTCTGAGTACATTCCTTTAAATTGTTGACATCCATTGAGAATATGTGAGTTTGTGTCATATGGATGGTTGCAAAGGGAACATGATCGAGGGAATGTCTCGGGGTAATATTTATTCATGTTAACATTTGTTTCAAGAAGTTGTAATCTCCCCTTCATTGTAAATTTTATGATATTGTCATTCACACTTGAGTTTTTCAGAACAGCACTGGATGATGAATGCATGCATTTCATGACACTGTTAAAAATTTGACCCTGTTGTTCCAAGTTACGCCAATAATCAATATCTTCTTTCATTCTTTGTTGTTTGAAATATTTTGATAGCGTGTGTACATTGCTGGTGGACATTAAAGTATTGTTGCTATCGTACATAGACAAAGTGAAAAGATCATTCTCTGCATCAAAATTTAAAGAAGATTTCAATTTTGTACACAATCTATTCATTTCGACAAAGTCGGAAGCCCCCCAGTTAACTTTGCTTTCCTTTTTCAGTATATTTTTCTCTGTCAACTCGAAGCCACCAAAATGATGTTGCGTTCTATCTTGTACCTCTTTAACTTTTCGCTTTGACATGTGTAAATGAAGCGCGTTGCGCGCTGTCTTTCGAACCTGCTCGTCGTCACAATTGAGCATAGATAGTAAAAAGGTGACTCTTTTAACATAATACATTGTGGATGGTCTCAATATTCCGAGGCCACCCGTCTTCAAAGGGACAAAGACAAAAGAACGGGTCGATGACTGATTAAGTCCTAGTACATTTCTTACAAAATTGATAATACAATCCTCTAGGTGTTGCAAAACAGTATCTGGGATTGATAGGTTATTGAAATAAAAGATTAGTTTAGAAATAGCCATAGAATTAACAGCTTCAATTTTGTATGCCAAAGGTAAGACTGAGTTTTCAATCTTAGTTAAAACATTTTCAAAATTATCTGTTGCCTTTTTCATTTGCTCTTTTAGGGAGGTTCCGCTTAAGTTGAGGTCATGACCTAAGTAAGTATATTTTTTATATCTCCCAAACGTAGGAATCTTATCGTTCTGAATTTCAAATGTCACTTTTGATGTAGTATCGTTTTTAGACCAGTTGTTCCCAGTTCTTTGTCCATGTAGGACAGCGCATTTCTTGTGCTTAATTTCCATTGCGGTAAAGTTCATAACTTGTTCACTTTTTGTGATCATTGCTTTCATGTCATGTTCTGTGGTTGCAGTCATCGACACGTCGTCCATGTACGCCTGACACGGGTTCGGGATGCATACGTCAGTGTATGGTGAAGCCATCCAGCGGAGCCAAGCATCCATGGCTTGGATGAAAACGATGGAGCTCCAGGGACACCCCTGGATAATGCCACGGCCGCGGACAATACTGGGGATGAGCGCTCTGCCGGCCTGGACCTGAAATGTTGAATTCGTGTAGATGTCCTTTGTAATCTGCACTATATTGTCTGGATATTTCGAGTCCTTCATTGTTTTTATCATTATGTTATGATCTACACTTCCGTAAGCGTCCTTTATATCGACAAACGTAATAAAGAGTTTAGAACTCTGATGGCGTAAGTTGTCGATTTCAGTTTTCAAGGAGAAGACGTGTTCATGCAGTCCATTCCTTGGGAGTGAGCCTTTCTGTTTGGGCGATAATCTGCCCGTTGCTACGATCCATTTCAAGGCTCTCTCTTGTATAAGTTTGACGTAAAGTTTGTAAGAGGAGGCAAGCAGGGAGATGGGGCGCCAGTCTGCTGGTTCGTCGGGATTACCCCCCTTTTTGGGGATCAGGATAATTATTGAGTGTTTCCATGCTGGTGGTATGCGATTCTGTCTCAAACAGATGTTAAATATGCGTGTCAAAATAGGTACAAGTCGGTGCTTGTTCTGTTTGATGTAGCGGTGCTCAACCCCATCATATCCTGGAGCAGTGTTAGTTCGTAGATCGGCTATAGCACTGGAGACTTCCGACGTGCTGAATTCTTTAACGTTAAGTTCGAAATCTGGGTCAGAATAGGTGACGTAATTTTCCCAAGGCGCGGTCTGACCCAGATTGTCTGGGTCAAGTTTAGCCTTACTTTTGTTTTGATAGAATTGTGTTATAGTATCGACTGGGATTTTACACGCGTCTTGCCGGTTAACTACACAGTCGTTCTCAACTATGTCAGTAGCACGTCGCCTGTTTTCACTCCACAGTTCTTTTAAACGACCTTTCTGAATGCGACGGCCTGTGTTGTCTTCGATGTTATTGTGTGTGTTTACACGGTGGTTGGTTTGCGTGCGTTGATCGAGCAATGATGGACGTATAAAAATTTGAAGAAATAAAGAAGAGTACTTCTTTTACTGTCTCTTCTAATGACTCTTTCTCTGTTGTTATTCCTTCATGTTCATTATGGGCGAGTTCGATGGGGAATTTATTTAGTATTCGTAGGAGGAATTTTAAAGTGCAGATGTTGTGCTCTTTCCGTTGGTGAAAGTGGTTGTTTACGATGGCGAAGAGGGACAGCCAAGCCCTTGGGTTAGGGTGTACGTATCTACACGCACAGGCGTAGGGTTTCGTAGCGATCATATTTCTAAATTGAGACTCTATTTGCACATGATACATAGCCTACATACATACATACATACATACATACATACATACATACATACATACATACATACATACACACATACATACATATCAATATCTTTATTTCTCTATAATACAATACAAGTAATGTAACATCATAGAAAAATGATGATGAGAAATACATCAAATTGGATGGTAGCATGCTGGATGCAGGTAAACAGGAAACAAGACTCATGAAGAATGTTGAAATAATGATATAAAAGGGTAATGACGCAGTACATAGATTATAGAGGATGGGATTTACAACGGCGTTTCCATATGTGATGGGACGAGAATATTGCACTATTGCTTAAGTATCTGCAGAGACCCCGGATTTCATATTTTCTGATATTTAGTTGGAACAATCCTTTAGAAAAATTTTTATGAATGTGGCCCAGACTGCCAACAATCAAAACAATTACACGGGTGTTAAGTCCCATTTTGTTTATCTCCATACTGAGGGGGAAATATTTATTAAATTTATTTTGGTAGCAGTTTTCAATATGGGCATCAAAACAGACTGCAACCTCTACAAGCCATACTCTTTTGTGTTCACGATCAATAATTGTAATATCAGGCCTGTTGGCAGTGGTGTCAAAATTTTCCTGGGTGTTATCAAAATGAGCTGGCCTTAAAGGTGTGTCTTTTTTCAATGAGACATGCGTGTTCCTTCTGTACACATCACTTACTTTCTCAAAGATCTTATTGACAACTTTGTTGTGTCTTTGCTGGTAAAGCGGCTTCAGTTTTTTACATCCATTCAAAACATGGGATTCTGTCTCAGCATAGAAATTACAAAGTTTACATGTTTTTGAATAACTGTTTGGATAGTATGTGTGCAAAAGACTCTCACATTCAAGCACTTGCATCCTCCCTTTCACACAAAACGTTCGTACTTTATCACTTATTTTGTGGTTGGTTAAAAAGTTACAAGATACAGTGTAATCAATGTTGTTCCCATTTTCTCTAATTATTCTTCCCTGTGATTTCAAACTTTTCAGTTCTTCAACAACATTATTTAGTTTCACATTTTTATAACATTTTTGAAATTTCACATGATCATGAAGAGAAAAATGAACATCATCATCAACCTCGACATTGTATTTAAAGATATTGTTAGATTCCTGTAGTTCAATTTTTTCTCTGGCACACACCTCCTGGAGGTTGACCCAATTTGATTTTGACCAGTTGACCTTGCTTTTCTTATTAAGTTGACCATTTTCTTTTAGTTCGTATCCTGCGAAATTTATATTTTCTCCATCACTCTCTACTTTTGACACTTTTCTTTTAGTCATATGCAAATCAAGTGACTGGGTCGCAGCATTTTTGACCAAAACATCATCATTATTCAACATTTCTAGGTGAAAAGCAAGGTGTTTAGCGTGGTATAAAATGGCAGGATTAGGAACTCCGAGACCCCCTTGGGCTCGTGGACTGAAAAAGAAATTTCTAGATGTATATTCATTTAGACCCAGCCATGTTCTAACATTGTTTACAATTTCATCTTCGATCTCCTTTAGGTGTTTTTCAGTAAAGATTAAATTAGAAAAGTAGAATAGCACAGGGCTAATACACATGGGGCTCAATAGCTGGAGTTTAGCAGATGATGGCAATGGGGCAAGACTGATTCTTGTTATGTTTGTTTTGAATTCGGCTATCACAGAGCACACCTGGGAAATCCCACTGGTGTTCTGGATATTAATGTCATGACCCAAATATTTATAGCTATTTTCTTTTGTCAAAACAGGAATGCTCTGATCTTGCACTTTAACATCAGCATTTGTTTTGCTGTTTGCCCAGTTATTTCCCGTGCGCTGTCCAAATGTAACGGCACACTTTCGTGGCTTTACATCCATACCAGTGGTGTTCAAAAAAGTACTGGTCTTATTTGTCATTATATTCATATCGTTGATGTTTGCACTTAAAAGACTTACATCATCAACATAGCCTTGAACAGGGTTAGGTACTTGGTATGGTGGGAAACTTTGTTCAACCCATCCTAACCAACAGTCAATCCCCTGTTCAAAAAGTATTA
The DNA here is from genome assembly GCA_963931925.1 of Onchidella celtica. Taxonomy (NCBI): domain Eukaryota; kingdom Metazoa; phylum Mollusca; class Gastropoda; order Systellommatophora; family Onchidiidae; genus Onchidella; species Onchidella celtica. The sequence goes on along the minus strand of OZ007571.1, from coordinate 29,255,562 downwards.
CAGACCATGGGCAACCTTGGATTATCCCCTTTTCCCGAACAATTTTGTCTGTTACCCCTTTGCCAGTTTTAACCTGAAAACTAGACTCACTATAGATGTCTTTAGTTATATTAATATATAAGTCAGGGTAGCCATATCGTTTAAGTTCATTGAACATAGTCTGGTGGTCGATACTTCCAAAAGCGTCTTTGATGTCAACAAAACATAGGCATATTTTTGAGGTACAATGTAAGAAGTCACTTATGGCTGTCTTTAAACAGAAAACGTGTTCCTGGAGACCATTACGTGGCAGCGATCCCTTTTGTCTCGGTGACAGGCGCTGAGTAGAGGCGATCCACGGCATCATCCGCGACTGTATGAGTTTCATAAACAGTTTATAAGAAGAAGGCAGAAGGGAGATGGGTCTCCAGTCTTCAATGTTGTTGACATACATACATACATACATACATACATACATACAGACATACATATTTCAAGAACTTTATTGACTATATGATTTTTACATGCAATGAATACATCCATTTACATAATCACATATTCAACCATCTTCAGCTGTACAACACACCAATATATTCCGTACAATAGACATTACATTTTGTACGTTATTTCAATCAGATTAAATTATACCTTCTTTTCCATACTCTTTGCGAACCTATAATTGCGCTAATGCTGATAAACTTGCACATGCTAGTTGACTGCCTATTGCTGAAACCTAGCATTTTTAACCCTGATGCGGCTTTGTTATGAACAGTCCCCAATGCTCCCACGATAATAACAATGATTCTACAGTGATAGCCCTTGTCATTCATATTATTATGCAGTGATAGATATTTCAAAAACTTTTCATGAAAACATAAATCGATGAATTTGTCAAATGGAACAGCAATTTCTACAATAAAAGCATCTTTGTTCTTTTCATCTAATATGAGTATGTCAGGCTTGTTGGGGATGTTTTCGTCCACCTGAACACATTTGTTGGTTGTCACTACACAAATATCACTGGCTAATTTATTGGAGATGTGTTCATACAAATAATTTACAATTCTGTCATGCCTTTCTGAGTACATTCCTTTAAATTGTTGACATCCATTGAGAATATGTGAGTTTGTGTCATATGGATGGTTGCAAAGGGAACATGATCGAGGGAATGTCTCGGGGTAATATTTATTCATGTTAACATTTGTTTCAAGAAGTTGTAATCTCCCCTTCATTGTAAATTTTATGATATTGTCATTCACACTTGAGTTTTTCAGAACAGCACTGGATGATGAATGCATGCATTTCATGACACTGTTAAAAATTTGACCCTGTTGTTCCAAGTTACGCCAATAATCAATATCTTCTTTCATTCTTTGTTGTTTGAAATATTTTGATAGCGTGTGTACATTGCTGGTGGACATTAAAGTATTGTTGCTATCGTACATAGACAAAGTGAAAAGATCATTCTCTGCATCAAAATTTAAAGAAGATTTCAATTTTGTACACAATCTATTCATTTCGACAAAGTCGGAAGCCCCCCAGTTAACTTTGCTTTCCTTTTTCAGTATATTTTTCTCTGTCAACTCGAAGCCACCAAAATGATGTTGCGTCCTATCTTGTACCTCTTTAACTTTTCGCTTTGACATGTGTAAATGAAGCGCGTTGCGCGCTGTCTTTCGAACCTGCTCGTCGTCACAATTGAGCATAGATAGTAAAAAGGTGACTCTTTTAACATAATACATTGTGGATGGTTTCAATATTCCCAGGCCACCCGTCTTCAAAGGGACAAAGACAAAAGAACGGGTCGATGACTGATTAAGTCCTAGTACATTTCTTACAAAATTGATAATACAATCCTCTAGGTGTTGCAAAACAGTATCTGGGATTGATAGGTTATTGAATTAAAAGATTAGTTTAGAAATAGCCATAGAATTAACAGCTTCAATTTTGTATGCCAAAGGTAAGACTGAGTTTTCAATCTTAGTTAAAACATTTTCAAAATTATCTGTTGCCTTTTTCATTTGCTCTTTTAGGGAGGTTCCGCTTAAGTTGAGGTCATGACCTAAGTAAGTATATTTTTTATCTCTCCCAAACATAGGAATCTTATCGTTCTGAATTTCAAATGTCACTTTTGATGTATTATCGTTTTTAGACCAGTTGTTCCCAGTTCTTTGTCCATGTAGGACAGCGCACTTCTTGTGCTTAATTTCCATTGCGGTAAAGTTCATAAATTGTTCACTTTTTGTGATCATTGCTTTCATGTCATGTTCTGTGGTTGCAGTCATCGACACGTCGTCCATGTACGCCTGACACGGGTTCGGGATGCATACGTCAGTGTATGGTGAAGCCATCCAGCGGAGCCAAGCATCCATGGCTTGGATGAAAACGATGGAGCTCCAGGGACACCCCTGGATAATGCCACGGCCGCGGACAATACTGGGGGTGAGCGCTCTGCCGGCCTGGACCTGAAATGTTGAATTCGTGTAGATGTCCTTTGTGATCTGCACTATATTGTCTGGATATTTCGAGTCCTTCATTGTTTTTATCATTATGTTATGATCTACACTTCCGTAAGCGTCCTTTATATCGACAAACGTAATAAAGAGTTTAGAACTCTGATGGCGTAAGTTGTCGATTTCAGTTTTCAAGGAGAAGACGTGTTCATGCAGTCCATTCCTTGGGAGTGAGCCTTTCTGTTTGGGCGATAATCTGCCCGTTGCTACTATCCATTTCAAGGCTCTCTCTTGTATAAGTTTGACGTAAAGTTTGTAAGAGGAGGCAAGCAGGGAGATGGGGCGCCAGTCTGCTGGTTCGTCGGGATTACCCCCCTTTTTGGGGATCAGGATAATTATTGAGTGTTTCCATGCTGGTGGTATGCGATTCTGTCTCAAACAGATGTTAAATATGCGTGTCAAAATAGGTACAAGTCGGTGCTTGTTCTGTTTGATGTAGCGGTGCTCAACCCCATCATATCCTGGAGCAGTGTTAGTTCGTAGATCGGCTATAGCACTGGAGACTTCCATGTGTTACATACATACATACATACATACATACATACAGACAGACAGATTGACAGACAGACAGACAGACATACAGACATACACACATACACACATATCTGAATTCTTTATTCCATAGAATACAAGTCATCTTGTACAAACATAATATAAACAAATTATGCTTAACAGGAATACAGCCATGACAAGTGACGTTCTTGGCCTAATCACCATAATGCGGTCTGTACTTTTTACATCTCATTCGCCATAATGTATAAGACCCTATTATGGCGCTGGTGCTACATACATACATATATATATACATACACACAGCACTTTCTCACTTTCGAACATGTTCATAAACAGTGGTGGTAATAGTAACGGCGACTTTGAAGATGGTGGTGACATCTTGGACAATCCCAAGAGGCCTTGTATATTTATTTTTGAAAAATACCGTGAAATTGCTTAACATTATTTGATTAGTAACATGAGGAAGTGTGAGAAGAATCAGAGGCTAGTATCTCGTTCCTCCCATCTCTCTCCCATTTCATAAGGATGCAAGTTAATATGGACAGGCCCTGCCTCCCAATAAATATTGTGAAACCACCGGGGACCAAGATATTGTTCAGGAGATGGGAAGATCATTTTCAGATTCTATACTGGTCACATTATCCGTCACATCCATAGATATACACTACTGAACGGTCACATCAGTCAGATCAAATCATGATGACACAAGTACGTGCTGCTGTCTGTAAAACGAATTCCGTAATGTGCACTACTTAAATATATAAATTTTTTTTTTTTTTTATATAGCGTAAACCTAGGAGGTTGTTTGTTTGATTTCCATTACTCTTGAAGAATAAACAAGTGCTGGACGATTTTAATAACAATTATAAACCTTTGTTCAAATGTTATAGCGATGTATGTTCTGTATTAGTGATTCAGTGTCAAGAATTTAAATTCTGCTGCGTGTTGCAAGCTTGCTATGCCTAGGCAGACTCATGTGTAAGGCAAGGTCTGTTTCCTCGGCTCGGGCAAAAAATCATTTATTTAGATTTATATGTCATAAGGCAATTTAAAATTCTCGTTGACAATGTTTAACTTTTTTTTTCTTTTAGTTTTGAGGTTGTCTAGTTTTCTTACTACATGTATTTGGATGTCAACGTGACAACTAACACTGATTAGTGATTCAAGCTTCCCGATAGCCCTTGGTCAGTAAAGACGTATTAGAATAGGACTGTTATCAAGCGCGTCTATTGCGTCACTTGCTCGTATCTCGAATACTTTACAATGCTGATGTTACGCATCATGTCCTTTGTTGTAGGCTACAGACAAATTGCTATTCAGAAGACAGATTTGACACTCCTGAGGTGTTCCACTCTCGCCCCTGCTCCCAATTTCATTTTTTTCTTCAGGTCTATTCTTACGATCAGTTTTCAAACCACCATACGGGAGTACTATAATCTGTGGTGTTTGGGGTAAACAAGGAAAGTAAGCACATGTAGATAATTTTAAAACTATTCTTGATCTTGATGACAATTTTACGGACTTTTTAGCTCCCATTCTCCCTCGTTCCTAATAGGCAGAAAACGTTTAGACAAAGAGTTGAGAAAATTAACTAGTGTTCCGGACATGGCCACCAGCCTGACCAGAATAATATTCATACATGTAGGTCTATGTATATGAAATTTAAACAATGTGACATGGGTTTACAGAGTGAAGGCCCCCTATTTTTATTTAACTCATAACTGTGACGCCTGCCCGTGCAAAAACTCGAATTATATTACCGTGTGCAATTAAGAACAAAATTGACTTAGGGGGCCATCATAAAGTACATATGCTCGATTTTAGCAATTTTTATCTCCGCCCCCCCCCCCCCTTTCCCAATACATAGTTAAACTCAAGCGAAAAAATCTGGCCACCGATGAGCCAAATTGGTATCCCCTCACAAACAAGCACGGAGTAAACATGGCTGAAAGTAGTGGAAGGCAGCTCGATGGGGATAATTTGGGGCCAGTACCAGAGAACATAGGGGTTGGGTATTTGCCTGACAGCACCAACCTTTCCTCAAACACCCTTCTAAAGGGTACAAACTATTATGTACAAGGCTACATTCACGATGTCAAGGTATTTGCTGGCCAGGACGGCACCACCATCATCGATGTTCAGGCAAAGTGTTGGCGGTCGATGAGGAAATCGGAGCCGCCTCACAAATTAAACATTTCCATCGGCCCGGCACAGCTGACAGAAAGCTTTTGCTCCTGCAAAATCGGGTAAGTCCTTTTTCCTTACAATTCACCATATTCTCAGGACAAAACAGGTTCGGTTAATCTCTGCTACAGTACTAGACTAGACTAGTCTAGCTTTTACGGCTCTAGCTAGATCTCCATAGATCTAGGCCGTCACACTCATAGCCTAGGCCCGGTCTATGGATGTGAAAGTGAAAGGTGTGCTAGATTTTGCACGTCAAATATTGAGAGCAAGCTTCCATCGGAAATGTTTGAAGGCAGACAGGCTCACAGATGTGTATGTCTCTATTCATAGAATTTGAACAGTTCAAGTATTGACAGCGAGCTTCCATGGGAAATGTTTGAAGGCAGAGAGGCTCACTTTACAGACAGATCTGTCTCTATTCCTACTTAACTACCGTTACCTATGCTAGGTACTGTAGAAAGATTGGAACTAGGCCACTTGATAAATGGACCACAGTGAATAATAACTGATATTTCTTTGTGCTGTTCTGTGAACTTTGTCTAGTCTCCATATATTTTTCTTTGCCTGTAGTCAAGCCACTTGCGTAACTTTAATTTCACTTTCATGATATTAGTTATATTTGTTTGTATTATTTCAGACGCAATGGAAAATGTTCGCATATTGTTGGCCTCCTTAAGACCTTGGCAGCATTTAAGCTCCATGGTTTCGAGAGAGTGCCGCAACTGAACAGCTGCACCAGTATGCCACAACAGTGTCATGTGCCACGAGGAGAAAAATTGAGGCCTGTTCCACTGAACAGAGTAGTTGTGGCTAGACCCACTGAGACTCCCCGAAAAAGGCAACCAATCATCTGCTCTATGGAGACAGACCAGTAAGTTCATATCCTATTTGTTAATATCTGAGGAACATGGTCAGTCTAACATATTCACCACTACCATTCATTTTTGTTGATCAAACTGATTGAATTTCAATCTAAGAAATCAGCCACATAAAAGCAACATCCACCCCATACAACATTCAGACTGCACACACATTTGAATGACCATATAATACACAAGCAAGTTGGTACATAGTAATGATTTTTATTTTGTACATAAACACCAAAAAGCTTTTGGTGCTTGTGAATTATTTTTAAAAATATATCTATATATCTATGCTTCGCAGTGCAAATCCCCCGAGCAACATTTCAACAAGTAAACTCATATTTTTTAGTCACCGCACATGAGCGGGTGTGCATGCTAGTTGTATAAAAATGTACTCTTAATAATATGAACCCATTTTAAATCTTCCAGTGGAAACCTTGCATTTATTAAATCAGTAATGTGGATATTGTGGAATATATTATATACATGTACAGGCCTGTCTTAAAATACACAGTACAAAGGACTTGCCAAATGAGTTTGTATCTTAACAATAACAAATTGTGATTGGTGTGCAGTTTTGCATCAGGTATAAAGAGACTGGCATGAGGTAATTCGACTGCATTGAAAAATCAACAAAATGCATCAGATCAGTACATAATGTGAATTTCTAAACTCAACAGCATTTAAGTTTTGTATTTTACATTCCAGATTACCAGAGGTCAGTGATCAGGACCTGCAGGAAATACAAAAACACATGTCTGGCACCCCACTGGAGTACATTCTCCCTAAGCCTGGGGATCCTCCAATTCCCAGGGTGGTAACACCAATGGGTCAAGTACCACTGGGCTGTCCATTCTCGTACCAGGTACATGTAATGTAAATTATATCAGCCTGAAATATGGCACTGAAGAAGCAAAACTGGCTGTATCTTTGCAATACTAACAACAGTAAATTTGATACTGTTTCTAGTCATCTAATATTGGGCAGTATAATAATAATAATAATATTAATAAATTGCATAATTTATATAGTGCTTCACCCCCGTAGGGCTCGAACCGCTTTACATCCCCATGCATACACCCAAACACATACATACACAAGTATACATGCACACATACATGCACTCATACAAACACACACATGTAGTCACGAACCTATACACCAGTACAATAATTTCGGTTCAAAGACATGTACATGGTCATAGTCATGAAGAAACCCTATTACTTTGACTTGTCCCTAACAAATACATCCTGAAATAGTGTCAAACAGGCACAGTTTAACCAGATTTTATTTACATGGCAGAATAAAGTTGTGGGGATCCTATCTGAAACAATTTTGAAATTTTTAATCTTTCTAATAACTCTCAATATGTACACGATGTTTTGCAATCTTCTGTGTAAGGGCTGTATCTGCAGGACACATCTGTGATGCAGATGATGCTTTTGGTGGAATATTCAAAAACAAACCCAATTTTCCTAATTCTTCGTGAATTTCAAAACCCTTGTCTGCCATGACAGCATCTCCATCATTGATGTATCCTGCAGATTTTAAACGTTCAATAACTGTATAAAAGCCACACTGATGGGTTATTGCTTTGTCGGAAATAGACCCAGTGAATAATTCAGACACGAATATAACTGAACCTCGGGGGTCACATCCAATAAGTCCTTTTAATGTAGTACTGCTTTTGTAGTCACTGTACATTTGGCTCTGGATGCCAAGGGCACAGGGCTTCTCAGTACGTAATTCTGTCCCATCAATGATGATGAGTGACCGGGGAAATTCTTTTCTGTATTCTGCTGGCATATTTGCAATGATTGCATCTCGATTAGGCCATATGGGCATTTGAGAAAATTTCCTAAACATAATATCAGTCCAACATCTAAATATATGACTTGCAGACGTTTCCTTTAACCTAAAGCGCATTGCCAAATCCTTCAGCTTAAAATTATGCCTCATTCTGCACAGTGTCAGGAATAAGCCATCGCATAAGGACATTTTCTTTGCATCAGCACAAACACCTTTCCAAGAGTATTTGATGGTACCACTTGGCACTAGAAATGTAAGTAGGAAAGAAAAACGAAGAAATGTGATTCCGGTATAAAACTTAAACAAATCCTTCAATTTGGTTTCACTGCAGGTGGCCTTAGTGACCCCAAAGTCCATTTTCCCAATGGCTTCCTGTTTAAGAAAAGAAATTTCTTCATCTTTGCCCTCTAGCAGATGCTGCTGTTGCCGCACTTTGCTCTTCAGTTGCTCATTCTCAGCCGTCAGGGCCAGAACATCAAGTGCTGAAATCCCTGCATGGAGGAAAAGATATGTCAAGCAGTGTGCATACTATTATACATAAATATGTCTGCAGTGCACTCCACATAGCTCCTATTAGAGGCATGTCTATGTTCCCTCGTTCTCTTTATCAACTTTTTGGATAAGACCCGGTTTCCTCTACCATTATCTTAAATCCCCAGCACAGTTGAACTAACCGGAATTTAATGTAATGCAGTTTGATTATAGATTTAATTTTTGCTCTACAGGCTGAACAATTTCAATCTCCCCGGATGCCAGCAAAACAACACTGCACCTACAAGGGACCTGCAATGAAAGACTGCCCAGTTACCCTCCCTTCTGAATTTGAAGAACTTACTGATTGTAGCATTTCTGCTGAGCAGATTGAAATAAATACAAGAGACCAATCTGCTTGTGAGACATGGTTCATGGAAAGGAGGGGCCGCATAACTGCATCAAATTTTGGGTTGATACTCAAAAGGAAAAGTCCACCGAGCGACAGCTTTCTGCGGAAAGTTTTAAATTATTGTGGTGCTGCAGGGGCTGCCTCCTTGGATTATGGCAAAAGGCACGAAAGGCATGCCAAAGAAGAATATTTGCGGCTTTTTCCTAACCGACATATTCATGATGTAGGTCTGGTAACCAGTACAAGTTTTAGTTTTCTTGGGGCAAGTCCAGATGGCGTTGTGTGTGACAATGGCCAGACTGGAATTATTGAAATAAAATGTCCCTACAAATGCAGGATGCTAACAATAGATGAAGCCTGTAAAGAAGTCACTGACTTTTACTTGGACAGTCAGAGTAAGTCTCTGCAAACTTCACATGAGTACTATGCTCAGGTCCAAGGTCAGCTAATGATAACTGGACAGAACTTCTGTGATTTTATTGTTTTTACCCAGAAGGATACTCATGTTGAATGAATTTTTCCTGACATTCCATTCATGCAAGACCTTTTAAAAAGGCTTGCAACATTTTACAAGAACTATGCCCTGGCCTATATATCAAACCAGAAAAATGCAACTTCTCCATAATTTCAGTTTCTTTTCAGTGCATAGGCTATTTGGCTTGACCTGTATCTCCTTCTGGGGGGTGTCATCATTACTCTTACTGTCACCGGTATATGATCTTGTCTCTCGTTACCGTTTGACCTTTGTATGTGTGCTTGTGCTGGTGTGCCTTAACTCTTCGTAGAATAGAGTCATTATTTCTTTGCGACATTCTATTATTTTACGACACTGATCGTATTTGCGGCAAGCGTGGTCGAAAATGCATTTGAAACTTCCTGTAGCTTCCTATTTACACTTTGGCATGTGACTTGAGTGTCTTGTAAAGCATTTCTTAGCGACCAGCTGATTTTTTCTATAGTAAAAAAAAACATGGGAGTTATATAGTGGACTGTAAACTTAGTTGACTGTGGATGTATGCCTGTACAGAGGTTCTCATTACCAGAATGCGCTGTCCCTCCTTTTCATGACATTTCTGCACAAACTTTTCATGTGTATTGGATTATAACATATTGAAATTGTGAGATTCTTTGGTAAGTCTGACATGTATTGACCAGTTTTGGTCATTATCATTTTTTTGTATTATGTCCTTTATAAGTAATTTTCTCCTTTATTGTAAGCAGTTCAGCCCTGAAATTGATATCCATTTTTACAATAGCTTTATTAGAAATATGAAGTTATGCATGTTTTTGCGACTTGACCCTACTGGAAAAATGAGACCCTAAAAGCAGGGCTCGGTCAAACTGAAAAACCCCTCCGGGCATAAAGAGTTAATAAAATATGCAGGTATATATAGGAAGGGTGAATGTGGGTATTGTATCACCCTTGGGGTCTTGGTTCGTGAGCACAGTCTGAAAGCTCTGTAAACTTAACATTTCTCATCCGTTTGTGTAGTACAGCTTCTGAATCCATTTTCTTCCTCGGTAACTGTATTCTCAAACGTACTTTGTTGTAGATCTAACTCTTGTAAGGGCTGACAGCTGAAATATTAACAAAATAGGTTAACTTTGCCATGTTATCTCAGCCATTGGTTGATTTTCATTTGCAGATGTAAAAGTCACAAATAAAATATGCCCAAAACTAAAATTCATGTTTCTGGCTTATTTTTTTGTTTTGTGATTAAATAATTGTGTCATCACTGATGAATGCTGTCTAGTACTGGTACAACAAAGTGAGGAAAACAACTCTCATGGAAAAAGTTTATTGCCAATAATTATGAAACATTTCACACTTCTATTTGTGATGCTGGTGATATGTTTGCTGCAGTTACAATAGTTAGACTACATACTGCCTGGTATTATTTTATTAAATATTTAATGCAAAATAGCCACAGTTTCATTAATATATATTATGAAATCAGTTCATTATAAAGCATGAGGGAAAATTTGTGAGTTTTCTCCATCATAGATCTACATTTACTAGCAATAAGATATTTTACCTATCTTTACCACCCGATTCCAAACTTGAGGTGGCTGGTGGGTGTAGAGTTCTCCTCGCCTTCCTCACTGGCTTGGGAGGTTGGGTAGACTTGTATGGGTCTGCCGGCAGCGGGTCAGGATAATCCTCTGTTGGACCATTTCCACCAACAAAATGCTGTACTGGGAGAACGAAAGAAGAGGAAGTCATAAAATTGTCCCACAGTATCGCTGGCACTGGATAATAGATTTACATCATGTAAAAAAAATTACCAATTAAATTTATCAGTCGATCTTGGTGGTCACATCATAAGTTATTTTTGCCCTGGTCCGGACTGTTGATATGAAGTTTGAATTTTTCTTGGAAACTAAAAGTAACTGTAGTTATTTATACTAAGGGTGCATCGGCAGAATTGTTTATGCCATGATTCAAACTCAAACAAAAGCATTTATTACATATCAGTACAAGTAGTCGAAAGATTACAGTCATAGACACTGTAACAGGCTCATTAACAATGTCGGTAAAGTGCGAGATAGACAGATAGTCCAGGCCCATGAATGTCATCCGATTAGATTGAGTCCGGTACACGCAGTCAAAACTAGTCTAGAATAACACTGAAACAGATAACAGTATTCAAAAACCTGGTATAGACTCTGGTAGTCTAGCACCTAGACTAGATCTAAACTCTAGATCAGATCAAGGCTAGTCTAGTACTTTTAGCCTAGTCTAGATCTCCTGTCGAAGTCTACACATAATACAGTGCAACAGTGCATAGGCTACACACACACATCATATCAGATAATGGCCACAGCTGGACTACAGGCAGTGCCAGTCACTCAGTGTCATGGCACTAGGCCTACAGATATATTTCAATGGTAAATGAGAGAAATGCAAAGGGATTTTGCTTACCTTAGAACACACGGCCTTGTTTGTGTCAATCTTGCTGATGTTTAACTGTTCGTGAGGCCGACAGCAGGCTTTGACCCAGCGCAGGCATCGCAGCCTTTCCCGTTTCGGCCCGGGAAATCTATGAAGTTTTACCCCAGGCTCCCTGTCAGGATACCTGACGTCAGTGTTACACTGACCCCAGGCACATCTGAGGACCATTATGTCCTCTGTTTGCGTCAAAATCGCGACTTTAAGTAACTTTAACTGTAAGGCAGTAGTATTACTCTGTGATGTGTTGTGATAGTTTGTGAGGGGGAAAAAATGGCGTCTACTTCCACCTTTCGTGGAATCCCATTGGTTGCTGGCTCTTATAACGGTCGTTTTCATTGGCTGGCATGTGGGCTTGGCATAACAAGTTTAACTATGTATACCACACTTTAAAAATACGCCTGGGGCGATATGCATGGAAAAACGTATAAGTCTATATGCGTTTAGTCCCTAACTGCGGTTAGCTATACGCACACTATGCGCGTTTATCTTTTATCCGTTCTTGGTATGCACGAAGCACTAAACGGGTCCGTTTAACTAACAGCGCATAATCCAATGTTCTATATTTAGATATCGGGAAAACGTGTTTGACTCCAATATTTTTGTCAGTGCTCTACAGTGCGTTGTTTAGGCTATAGGCAAGATGGATCTACGAGTAAATCTAAAAGAGACAATATCGATGAACTGGCAGTTCAGAAACTGCAGTTGGCAAAAATAAATCAAGCCAAAGTTCAATTAGAGATGGACAAATTGACAGTGGAGAAAGAAAAATTACTCCTAGAGGTGGAAATGATAAAGGAACAAAAACTTCTTACAGGGATCAAAAGAACAAATGCCCAGCTTAAACAAGCAGTCTTGTATTTGAAATTGAGAAAGGGAGAGAGGGAAATGGGCGAGGATTGGGCTCCAGCTAATGTCACCCTTGACATCTTTGAACATCGCACACCCTAGTTTGTATGAATTTCATGTCATCTTTTGAAAATATGTTTCTAACAATTTGAAATAAAGTTGATAACAATATTGTTGTTTTTTTTATTAATCTTGAGTATTGGGTGTTGATTATTATTATTATTATTATTATCATTATTATTATTATTATTATTATTATGTCCAATTGTTTCAGGACCAAATTTATCATCTCCCCCTTTTTTGACACATACACATATGTTAGAAAGATAATGACCACCCCTTCCATCAATGATAAATATGCTCTGAAAATCTTATTAGTCTAACACAAAAGCACGGAGGAAAATATAACATATTTTTAGAGTTCAAATACTTTACTCCACCACAATGGAAGAAAACCCAAGGTTATGCTAGGTAATATGTATGTGCTCAATCTCTCAGTGATTCAAAAATAGTTTGCAATCAGTCTACGTCTGGCAGCAGCTCCTGCAGCATTTCGGACCCGTTCAGTCAGTCTGGCACTGACAGCAGCCGATTCTTCCTGATCATAGGTATTATCGTTGGGCTGTGAGGCAATGTCGAAAGTCATTTCATCATCGCTTTCATCACTGTCGGAGTCTGCAGAATGGACATTTAAGCGTCGACAACGATTATGTAGAGCAACACAAACCATAATTATCTTGTATGCCTTTGTGGGCTGTACTCGAAGACGTCGCAAACAATGCCACCGTCTTTTCAGAACACCAATTGATCTTTCAATTATTGATCTTGCCGAACTGTGCCTAGCATTATACGCCCTCTCATTAGCTGTTGTTGGATTTGCAAGCGGTGTGAACAGCCACTCACGTAACATGTAAGCACTGTCGCCAAGAATTATTCCATCAAGTGGCTTCTGAGCACTTTCAAATGCTTCAAAGAGAGGACTTTCACGTAATATTCGTGCATCATGTACACTCCCGGGCCATTTAGAGATGCAGTGAATGAACACAAGGTCGGCATCGCAGATAAGCTGAAAAAAAATTAAATAGAATAGATTTAGACACCTCTCTCCTCCCTCTCTCTTTATTCCCCCCCTCTCTCTCTCTCTCTCTCTCTCCCTCCCTCTCCCTCTCTCTCTCTCTCACACACACACGCAGACACACACAAACCAGACACAGACACACATACAATTTAGGCCTAAACTGAAACTAAAAACGTACCTGTACATTCATTGAATGATAGCCTTTTCTGTTTACAAATTCGTGTTCCTGTTCATAAGGAGCTTGGATGAGAATCTGTGATCCGTCCACACAGCCCACTACATTGGGAAAAACCGTACTGGGTGAATATTTTCTTCTTTGTCTCATCTGCTTCCTCCTGATTTGGCCAGCGTATATGGCGATGGGCAGTTAGGAACAAAGCATTGATAACCCGCGTAACAGCCCTACTTACTGTAGCTTGATCTACCCCAATAAGTTCACCACACAAGTCTTGAAAACTTGAAGAAGCAAAATATCGTAAAGTTACCAACACTTGAAGTAGTGGAGTTAGAGAGTTCTTACGATTTGCAATAGTTATCACATCCGTGATTTCATTTGCAATATCCAAAATATCCAGTCGCCTAAATCTAAATTTTCTATAAAGTTCAATATCATCAAACACTTCGAAAGGGTGCGTTTTGTCCCTAAACACTCTGTCTCGTCTTAAAAGTCTTCTCTGTCTCAGTCTAAGAATATGTAAAGTCGCCATCTTCAGCCACTAACTAAACGCGTATAGCCGACTTAAACGCAGTGAGAACGTCCAATAAAGTTATACGGGTTTTGGAAATGAAGTCATGCTAACCGCTGCTTCGTGCATACGACTTTTTCGGGAATCCCTCACCTTATACGGAATTTTATACGCGGATAGGAGATAAACGCGTTTAGTCAGCTTCATGCATATCGGCCCACATTTCTATCGTGTACGAGTCTGTGTACTACCATGCGGCCATTGGATTGGTGAATGTGCATGATGAAGGTATTTTGCAGGAATTATTTCACTGTTTCATAGAAAGCACTGCTTTTATATAGTTCAACAACTTCAAGCAAAAATAGATAAGTAAATAAATAAATAAATAAAACCAAACACAATAAACATCATGATACACATTTCGTATTCATATCTCTCACTGTATTTGACTCAACCCACCAACCAAAGATTGTTTCCCTTCCGTTTTCGACACTCCCTGCCTCGGAGACGCGCTGAACCAAAGCCAGAAGCTACTGTATGATACAGGCAAGCCTGTCACTAGACAAAAAAGGCGACCATGCGAAAGTCGCGTGTCTTGGAAAGACCTACCCACGCCCCACTTCCGGTTCATAGTTTTGGGCAGTGTGGCGTTACTGTACGATTATTTTGATTGGACATACGGCTTATGAGCTTACTTTTTTAACCATTCAACATTAAGGTTTCTTTCATCACTGTAACTAACAATGAAGTATGGCTGCGTTTGTGTACTTATCGAAAGAAGTGCTATCGGGGTTTGACAATTACAAGGTAAGTAGTCATCATATTATTATAATTAAGTCTTTGCAGATATTGTTTATTCACTTGGAAACCTATGCAGTCGCCATAGTTTATAAATGCCTCGCCCCTTCTGCTTGAATGGTTGTAAGCTAAGAAAACATCACCTGTTCTAATGAAGTAGTCTAGATCTAGTCATACTCACCAAAGTCCAAAGGCGGTTTGACATTACTGCTGGTGTCTCCTACCATGCCTTGCACCTTACAGATTTAATTTCTTTGCTTGATAAATAAGTGTTGGTAGGCTCTACTGCGTAACATCCACCTCCACAAGTCTAGAAAGGTCAGCTTGACAGGAGGAAGAAAAACTGATGAAATGCAGTTGGAAACTGATTTACACAAGATTTAGACTTAGACTGGACCTAGACTAGATCTAGATCTAGATCCCATTGAGAATCAGAAGCTAGATCTAGCCTACTAGCTTAATGTTTTGGGGTTGTTTTTTTTTCTTCTTCTGCTTAAAAAAAAAAGCCCAGGTTTATCCGCCAACATTATTGGCGGATACTGCCTGGGCCTCCAACACTATTGGCAGATACAGCCTGTGCCGCCAACATTATTGGCGGATACTGCCCAGGTTTATCCACCAACATTATCGGTGGATACTGCCCAGGTTTATTCCCCAACATTGTCGGCGCATAGGCCTACTGCCTGGGCCACCAACACTATCGGCATATACAGCCTGTGCCGGCAACATTATCTTCGAATACTGCCCAGGTTTATGCACCAACAGTATCGGTAGATACTACCTGGGCCGCCAACACTATCGGCAGATACAGCCTGGGCCAGCAACATTATTGGTGAAACCTGCCCAGGTTTATCCGCCAACAGTATCAGCGGATAAAGCTCGCGATTATCCGCAGGTATTGTGTTGACTAATTACAAAAAACAAACAAACTGGATTTACTCCCTATTATTATTGTTGTTGGATTTTTAAAAAGAAAAGCATAAGGTCTAAACAGATTAATTGCTGATAAAAAAGACTTATAAGAAAAGAAAAAAAAACATACCCTGCTGACAATTGAACCACTGTCCCTGATTGACAGGTGAAGATACAAAATAAAAAAACGAATTTATAAAATTTCCTATTATTTTTCTTGGATTAAAAAAAAAAAAGATTGATTCCTAACAAAATGACTGTTATAAGAAAGAAAAAAAAAAAAACTGCCCCGCTGAGAATCGAACCACTGTCCCCTGATTGACAGGCAAAGATGCTAACCACTACGCTACTGAGGACCCTTTGCAATGGTGACAGAATTCTTATGAAATAAGCATGGCTAAACCGAGAATTTAACCCATATCTACGGGTTAGTCTTGAACCTTCGTATCCATTTAATCAATAAACTTCCATTTTTATTAAGGAAAGCCTTCCCAATTTCAATCATATCATCGTTTTCCATATGTGAGCAATACGGATGATGATCGGGATGAACGGAACAAGGGAGGAAGACACAGAAGGGTTTCAATCAGGGGAGATCACTCGCAAATACAAAATTTATGCTCGCGGATAAAAAGAAATCTGAGGGCAATCTTTATCTGACAGTATTGGCAGATAAACACTTCGAAAAAAAAAATTATGGAAAGGAGTACTTACCAAAAATGAGGTGGACTACACAACTTCAGTCAGGCATGTTTCAGTTCTTGTACTCATTTGTGTTAATTGCATGCCACACATTTAGTTTTAATTAAAAACATCCATCTAGAGGACTATTCAGCAGGGGGGCATTGCCCCTTGCGACCCCTGAGTCGCCCCTGACTCACCGCCACAGATATATCAAGTATATCCTTATTATATGAATCAAGTGGAACTCCTCCCAAATTAATTTTTTTTTTTTTTTGTTTTAAAACTTACATGAAGATGGATAGAAAACTCTCATTTGCTTCAAAACTAAAATAAGCATAATTATTTTACTTACGAAACAAACTTATGTAAAACACAGACACAAGCACTTTTGACAACATAATTATGAATGATGTTTTCATAATCATAGTGATAATTTCCTTATAATTTTATAGTAATATGAGATTATTTAATTATTCACTGTCATTCTTTTGTACTTTTTTTTTACCTTTTGTGCTGCTATGACCCCCTCCAAAGAGAACTTGATTTACAGCAGGCATTTAAGAAACTTGGAAGCTATCTTCACATGTTCTTCTATTGATTATCCATTTCTTTTGTCTCCACCTTATTGCTTCCTTAATAGTTTCTATTTGTCATTCTCATGAACAGTACAGTGCTATTGATACTAGTCCTGTGAGCAACTATATATGTCATCCCTTCTGGAATGTATGTGTCAAAGTAAGTACTTGTGTGATTGTGTCTGAGTCCATTTTTTGTCACAGTTTTAAATATAAGCCATGAGATTTTATAAATGTGAGCGAGCCCAACAAACCTCAACGGAAGTCGCACCGGACCAAACGGAGAAAATCGCGATGAAACACAATTATGCGATTTTTTAACGATTTTTATATTTTGGTCGTTACTTGAAGATCAACTATTTTTCTGCATTCTGTGAAAATATTAGGTTTCAAAGCAGCTTCTAAATATTGCTTTTATTGCCTTTAGTTTTGCCTTTGTCATTGAATATCACTTCACTTCAAGTAATTTGGTTCATTGAACTCCCGATAACTTCAAAATTAATAAACCTATTGTCACAAATTTTTCACACGGCGTGTATCATTTATATTGGCATAGACATGCAAAATTTCAAAGCCGTAGGTTAATTACAAGTACCCGATGCTAGGGAGATAATAAGGCCACCCATCTTGCCGAGAGCGAAAATCACTCCGCCATCTTTAATGGCGATTTTCTCGGAAGTTTGCTTCCGTTTTTGACTGGGGGGGTAGGTGTCTTTAAAAAGCCATATCTTTGCGATGAAAAGGAGCACTGCAATGATTTTTACACCAAATTAAAGATGAGATTTCATACTTTACAGTGATATTCATAACTCAAAACTGAAAAATGCAACTTCCGTTCAGGTTTGTGAGGCTCGCTCACAAATACCAAATACAGTAATTATGTTATGCATCACTTATTATCTAAATGCAATAAATATTACATAATTTAATAATACTTACTCTATGGATGGCCCGGCCCCTAACTGAAAGGCACTGATTATTGCAGAACCCTTATTTATACCACAATTAATGTAATATTCTTAGAGTTAAGTGAAAGTTCATGTTATTTAAATATAGTTATAAATGCTGGCAACTGTCACTTTATTTACATCAGCATGTATTAACTTGGAGAACTACTTTATTGACAGCTTGTACCATTATGGATTGCTCCAAATGTACTCACATTTACTGGATTCCTGCTGCTGCTACTAAGCTTCATTGTGATGACCTATTATGACCCACACTTTTATGCGGCATGCCGAGACCATCCAGAATATGCACCCATTCCAAACTGGGTGTGGCTGATGGGAGCAGTCAATAACTTCCTCTCTCATACATTAGGTAAGTCGTTTTGAAGCATCTGAATGTTATGAAGATTTTCTTTTGTAAAGATTGTTTTGCCCTATTTTTAAAATGTTGATGCAGATTTTTGTTCCGCATCATAGGTTCTGTGAAAACTCTAAATTACAAAACTTTTGGATGAGCCTTTACAGCTGTGAGATGGAAATCCTAGCTCGTCTGTAACTTAAGTTTCATCAAGCACCCCAAGGACATCTAGATATGATTTAGACATGTTCATTATGATCATGAAAAAGGCCTCTTGGCTGTGTTGCAGAATCAAATGTCACACCAATTATTATCAGTTTCTTATACAATTCAAACACAATTTACCTAAAAAATGTGCAAGGTTTGAATGGACCAACTGGTTGCTTATGATTGGAATCTATATTGTTTGCAAATATGGTTTTCTCTTACTCTTAGAATGAGTAATAGAATGACTAGCTAGGATTTGGTCTCATGGTCAGTATCTTCATTTTCCTTTGACTTATGTGGTCTTAATTTTGACTAATTTTACAGAGATTATGCTTTCAGGAGTTTGGACATTCAATCTTCATAACTTTTCACAGTTACTGTCATTTCACTAATCACCTCCACTTCCCAGTTAAGCTGTTGTGGATGTTGATACAAGTGACAGTGTTGCAATTTGTCTCCTGGGAAGCCTGTTGAATTCAGCCTTTTTTAAAAATTGAATTTGATGAAACACATTTAATTTTATAATAATTTAAGCAGGCATAAGCAGGAATGACGATCCTGTTAAATAACAGTGGCCAGATATTTTTCATGAAAGAATGAAAGTTCCCTTTAAAAATAATTTTTCTATATATCAGTTATTCCATATGCCTAGTTTTTGAAGTCCAGAATTCTAAAAGCTGTTCATAAAGTTAATCTTCTTATGATTATAACTAATTTTAGTTCATAAAGATTAGGCATGCAGACAAATTTTGGAAATGGAGATTTGTTGGGTAAATTTTTGGTTTTTCAAGAGCCTAGTTCCTTCATCCTTTTTTTCACATGTTGTAATTTAGTGAGTAATGGCTAATGAACCACTTTGATTAGTTTGAATGTTTATTAAAATCTTTGTGATTCTGTTGCAGATGGTATAGATGGAAAACAAGCCCGCAGGACCAAGTCGTCATCTCCTTTAGGGGAGCTCTTCGACCATGGTCTTGACAGCTGGGCCACACTTTTCCTACCTGTCGCTGTCTTCTGTATATTTGGCCGTGGAGAACATGGTGTAAATGTGTTCCGAGTGTTTTTGTGTGTCGCAGGCATCATGGTGTGTTTTGTGCTCAGTCATTGGGAGAAATACAACACGGGTGTCTTGTTTTTGCCTTGGGGATATGATATAGGACAAATAGTAAGTGCATTTGAAAGTCATCTTTGTCTGTTTTTCACCTTTAATTAGCTTCAGTTCATGTAGCCTAAACAGAACAACCTAAAGTCTCCTTGGAGTAGGTCATGGAGATATCCTTGGAGTAGGTTTAAATAGAGATCAGCTCTAAAAATCCATATGTTTAAGTTATTTCATTTTAAGACAGCAAGAAGCTATACAAAATGGACAACAACAAAAACTCCTAAATCAGTATTGGATTCACATTGTACTTTCGTTTTAACAGATTTCTAATTTTATTTGTAAAAATAGAATCAAATTCAAATCGGGCATTATTAGTATTAGGTAAAGCATTATTTGGGAACAATTTCCCTTTCTTTGAATTATGTTCTGCATTCTGTATTCATGGAATGATCTTGAGGTAGGGCATATAGAGTTTAGGTATATTATCTATTGTAAAGAGTGATGTTTAAATAAATAGATTATTTTACATTTTAGCCAGGTGGTGAGGTACCAAGTGTGCCTAACATAAATAGCTCTTTCCACCTGTGTACTGCTATCAGTTGTTTTTTTTTACATCAGATATATTCTAAATTTCTTTTCAGGCCATGACAATTGTATATCTGATTACCTTTTATGGAGGTCATGACATCTGGAAATTCAGAATACCTGTGGTGAACTGGTCACCTGCTGAGGCATTTGAAATATCGTTGTACTGTAAGTCACTAAGTGCCTAGGATTTTAATATTAAACAAGGACTATATTTGCACATGGTTAATGAAAAAGTATGAATCAAGGCTTAGTTGTGAAATTATAATCTAATAAGAATGATCCCTATAACCGTGAAGCTTCCATAATTAATCTGTATCTATTTTTTTTCATCTTTGGACATAAGTTTTTTATCTATTGATTATTAATATTTTCTTTATGGTTGAAGCACATGTAGTTCCCTTGAAGTAATTTAATGTTGTTATTTCATCATAATTATTGTTGTGAATAAGATATTCTCATAAAGTAAAGTCATATGCACTTCAATTACTTCACTATCATCAGTTTAGCTGATGTTACAGTGTTGGATACTTCCAGAGATTCAGCAATGTAGTTCCAGTTCATTTTAGTGGGCAGTTTCATGGAAAACTTGAGGTGACTTTTGCATTTGTATGGGGTGCCAAAGAATGGTTTATTAATTTATTTGAGCAACGATTTTATGGTTTCTTCATTGACATAGCTCTTAAAAGTCTTATTTTGTGGACTGTGCTGAGCAGAACCAGATAATACCTCACAAGCACAAATTTTTCAGATAGGAGCTGCCAACACTGAGTAGGAAAAAAAAAATTTCATAAAGAAAAATATTTTTCCATTTGATTTTATTGAAATGGTCATGGAGACATATGTGGTTGACATTCATCTACTCTCACAGGCTCAGGACAACTGAACTTCACTTGCTTGGGAATGATAGTGGAGAAAGCCAGGTCAAGACTTAGAAGACTAATATTCTTTTGATAACAGATATTTTCTTTTTTCTTTTCAGTTGGTTTCTTTGGTCTTACTTTCCCATTCACATTTTACAATATTTACAGGTGGGTTCAACAATTTTCTAGCTATTTGGCAATCTAGAAAATCATTAAATATTCAATTTTTTGAATACTTTTTTTTTTTTTTAGAATTGTCCAATATCTTTGTAACTGACCCAGGTACCTTCCAAAGATTTATTTGAGATTTTTGTAAAGATCAGTTGTCTGACTGCGCACTATAAACTGTCATTTTGCTTGGGTGGGTTTGCACATGCACATTACATAGCTGCCAAGCGTCCTTTCTTTTAACGCACGGCTGTTTAAATCGCTTGGAAAGCGGTATTCTAGTTGCCGATCGGAATCCCCCGCCGACCTCCCGCGATGCGGTCATAAATCACCTGTCAGCCGTGTGCACATCCGTGACGGCATGCCATCCCTGGTCAAGCCTGTGTAATACGATTCCACCAATTTTCGCATACCTTTGCAGCGCGATATCTTCCGATCTAATAATGCTACAGCACCATGCGAGATCTCATTTTAAACGTCAAGATTGTACCAACAGGACGATATAACTTTTGCTGCTTACTTTTCAAGATTGTTGATTTTATCGGCTGATATTTCCAGTGTGTGTTTTTTAGATTTTGGAATTTGATTTTCAACACTAGTTCTCTTTAATCGTCAATATTTTGCACGGGCCGCCTTTGATTTCCATATAAAATCAATATTTCGAAAGTGTAAAGGCTAACCTCTAACCCGTGCAAGTTTGGTGTATGAATAGGTTCTGTGTGATTTGTTTACGATTTTTGAAAAAGTTGTGCGACTCAATCGAGGTGCTTCTGTGCCATTTTTTGTTTGTTTGCCGCCTGTTATTAGCAGCTTGTGTGAAAAATATTGCAAAATGGAGCACCATGAAGAACATATCCACGTTGAGCGCCTCCACGAACTGTGTCGAACATGTGGTGGGAGGACACTTACCAAACAGCAAAAACGGCAAAGGCGGAAAGCAAAGAAATGCAAGGACTTTGAGAATGACATTTTGCTTGCTTTTGGTGTATCCATCACCGGCGACTTGAATCATATTCACTCCTCAACTATTTGTTATTCGTGTGTGGCCGTGATAGGAAACATCAAACGCCATGCCTTCAAAGGTAGTATTGTTAACGCCAGGAAGTTGGCCCAAGGAAGTTCACATTTATGGACTGAATTTCAGCCACACACGAGGGCCGCAGATTGTGTATTATGTGCACAGTATTTAAAGACTAGTTTGGGGAGTAGACATGTTTCAAATGACTCCACACCACATCAAGACAGAGACCAAACAATAATTTCCACAGCAGCAGCAGCATGTTCAACTACGACATTAAAGGATATAATCCCTTCGCCGATAACACAAAATTCAACATTTGAGGAGACAGCACCAACACAAACGATTGCATGTACAATACAAGACGCAATCCATCGTGACATAACGGAAGCCACATCAGCTACATTACATGACACATCCAACCTATCAATGACCTGTAGTACAACATGCGAGGACACAACGCTAACAGAAAACACACCGTCATCTAGCAGTGGCCTTAATGAGGCAGAGTTGAGCGGCCCCCCTATTGCTACATCAACGCCACACAAACCTACAAAGGTTATGGTAGACAGCAACACCTCACCGGCATTTAAACACGACAAGTTATTTTCCCAGTCATTCGAATTGTCCCCAACACGGCCACTTACACAAGAAGAACATAAACTTCACACACATTTTGTTAGGAGACGATTGAATAATTCAGAAACAAACATTTTCAAATGCAAGACAGGAGGCCAACCTACACTATTAGCCAAACTAACAAAAACAAATAAAGAAACATCTCTAGCCAAAGAAACCACCAAAAGAAAACGCACACATTTGCTTTCTACCATTAGGACTAGCATAGCGGGCGCATCACAAGACAGTATTACCACACAACATGCATCAGAACTTAGACAGGTCAAAACAGCGACACGAAAGAATATTTGTGAGGAGGCAGGCATTAAATTAAAACCACAAATGAGCAGCCAGTCTGTGATGGCAATGAAGGAAGCTACAGATCTAACATGGAGCCAGTTACGTCAACAAAGACGGTATCTTAAAGAAGCTGGCCTCATGTTGCCAAATGAGCAAGAACAACGGAAAGCCATGGAAGATCTGGCAGCTGACATTGTCACAGAGATGGAGGATTTTATTGACGCCGATGGACAGACACCGCGCAGCATTCGGGAGGGTTTCAAATCTATCAGATTTTGTAGTCAACATCTTAGACAAACAGAAACAAAATGAGACACTCACGTGGCACGACTCCACCATTCCACAGGGTGAAATTTGGGTTAAGTTTGGGGGGGACCACGGCAAAGATAGTTTAAAATTTACTCTTCAAATAGCTAACACACAAAAAGCCAATTCAAAACACAACACATTTCTAGTTGCAATGGCAAAAATCAAAGACAGCTATGAAAACCTTGAAACATGTATGTCTGTTTTACAACCTCAACTTGCAGAGCTTTCAGCACTAGTATGGCAGGGCAAGAAAATAGTTTTATTCCTTTTTTGGGGATTATGACTTTCTTGCTAAAATATATGGACTCTCTGGTGCACAAGGCACATACCCATGTCTGTGGTGCCTGGCGCCAAAGTCCCACATGATGAAATTACAAACACATGACTCTCCAGCCCGCTCTTTGGCCACCATCAAACACGACTACAAACGTTTCAAAGAGGTCGGCTTAGGGCTGAAGAAACATGTGCGCCGTTTTCACAATAGTCTCCACCTCCCAATGCTAGATGTAGATCCAAGCCATGCTGCTCCGCCATATCTTCATATTTTGTTAGGTATTGTGCTGAAACACCATCGCCTGCTTGAAGAGGCTGCACATGAAATCGATGTGCAGTTGGGCTTACAAGCAGAAGATGAATGCAAAGGTGTGTCTGCGTCAGTAAAATCCTATGGAAGCAACTGGCCAAAGGCTGAGGGACTCGAAGAAAGAATTCGGTTCCTGCAAGGTTGTGTGACTCTGACTAATGATGAAGAAGAGAGAAGCCGTTTTCAGGAGAAGCTCTCAGATGCAGAAGAAGAGTTACTCAACCTTGATTTCGAGCCCCTCAGCCCTAGGTCAGGGCCCATCTGCTCACAACTAGACAACATTCTTGACAAACACAACATTACACCTCAGTCATACCATAGCCGTTCATTCATCGGAAACCACTGCCACAAATACATCACTGCCAAAGTTTATAAAGACATTACTTTGTTCATTATCAAGAAAACACAGGAAAACACACACAACCAGAGCATACTGACCATGGCTTTCGTGTTGCGGGACAAATTTAATGAAATAAATGAAGCATACGCCAAAGTTCACACATTAATATCACATGGAAAACCTGTGCCACCTAACAACATTCCACACATTCAAACTTGGATTACTAGGTACATGGGATTATTCAGATGTTCTTTCCCCAATAAAATCATACCTAAGCAACATATTCTAGAGAAGCACTGCCTTCCCTGGATACAGAAATACGGGTTTGGTATGGCACTGCATGGTGAGCAAGGGGGCGAGCTCATTCACGCTTCTGTGGCCAAGTTAGAAAGACGGGCAGCAGCCATCAAAAACAAGCAACACCAACTTCAACTAGTCATGCAGTCACAACATCTACAAACCTCCCCAGAACTCCAAGCATGTGCTCCACCAGTGAAACGAAGGAAGACAAAATCTTAATCTGTGACATTATTTATAATTTTATAGACCCATTCATTGTTTTTGATTATTTGTGATAACATATGACTGGTTAAGTGCAGGCGTGACATGACACTGACAGTGAGGCCAACGGAAAACGATCGTCAAACTCGAATAACTCGACACTGGATATCTATACATGAATGCAGTCATGTGAGTTTTGAAAGTTAAGCTATTTCTCATGCTGTGTGATGATTTCACCTCATTCGATGGGGCCAATCATATCTAATTTCATATCTGAAATTTATGAACAATGTACTCATTTGAGGAAATATTGTATAATTTTGTGCCTCTATATCTCTACTACGATGTTGAATACATTTCTATGGTTCACTGTATACATTTACAATATATCGCTAAGTTATTATGTGTTTACAAAAGTATGACATATGGGCTGATTTTGGGTGTGAGACTGCTTTGATTACCGATAAAAAACAGCGAGTCAGAAGCGCTAAACGGGCTCCGGGAAACCCCCCCTAGAATCGAGGTCGCTGACCCAGTTAACGAGGTCGCGACCGGGTCAGGTCACCAATAGCGGGGAGGCCGCTCGACTGGGCTCGGCAACTAGAATACCGCCTCTTAACAGCCGTGAACGGAACAAGTCCGTATTTCAGGCCTCGAGTCCGTTTATTCATTTTTGGTCCAAAAAATTGGTATTTTGACATTTGGCCTAAAAAATAAAAAAATTCAGCCTTTTTAAAATAAAAATCTCGAAAAAACTCTTATGCGTCGGAAGTTAGGATAGGGCTAGCCACGCCAAAGTACTTGACGCTTAGCATGTTAAAAAGGAAGAATAAAAAAGTTAATTAATGTTGTGAGTGTCGATGTTGATTTTTGTTGTAATCGTAACGGGCCACATGCTTTGAACTTCACTAACCCAAGATCTGGCTTGTAAACAAAGACTTGGCACAGTGAGAATTTTCATCGGGTCGGGCATCTTTGGAAAAGCACCATAGCCTATACAATCTAGAATTCTAGTCAAGATCTAGACCTAAAGCTAGTTAGTTTAATCAGTTGAGGGTTCGGGTAGAAGAATGAAATCAGTTAAGAGATTCTAGAATCTCTGGATCTAGATATCTAGAACTAGTCAAGTATAGATCTAGATCTAATCCATTGCTGCTCAACCATTACTTGTCTCAGCTTCGAAAATGAAGTAGATGTATTTCAGTTTGCTGTATGTCCTTTATTGAGTTAATCTTCACTTCCTATCTGATTTTCTAAGGTAAGCTGTGTTCTTTATTTTTAATTTGTTACGATCTGGTCAACCTCAAAGCAAGTTTATCATTTTGGGATTGGAATAAGGTGATTTTTAAACACTTTATAATGCTTTAATTTATAAATTTTCTGTCCAGGAGAGCTCATTTTTCACCTCAAAATTGGCTTAAAATTATTTTCGGAAGGGGGGCGTTGCCTTCCTTCAGCGCCCCTGTATCCCGCGGAGGCTTGGACAGTCCCTGGACCCCGGCCTTGTTCCTTATTTTGATTTTCAAAACTTGGCAGCTATGCATTATATGTGTATGTGTGTGTGCATGTCACGTAAAATTGAACAACTACCAGCTCTGTTAACACTTGAGTAGAATTAAATTGTGAGGCATGCCTCTGTGTTTTTGACAACATCATTTACATGGAAAAGTGATGAATTATAGTTTAGGAACAAGAGATGAACAGTCCTAACAATCCTATGCAGCAACTGAAATTTTGAGAATTTTTTTTTTTTCAGATCCTATAAAGATAAAACAGGGAAAATGCATTCCTTCATGGAGGCTATGCGCCCATTGGTATCAACACTAGTATTGTTTAGTCTGATGTTGTACTGGACAATGGTATCTTCATGTGACATCGTTGAGCTCCAACCCAGGCTGTTCTACTGGACAGCTGGCACTGCATTCTCTCATATAGCTGTAAGTAGGGCTATAATATGACTTAAGTAACGTTAAACAAAGAAAATTACTATAAGTCTTTGAGCGATTCAAGAACTCTGGTAAGAAATATTTTCAATGCAAACACCGTGTATTTTAGATTTAAATGATGTTCATTCATGCTCTTCAGATTGAAAAGATGTGAAAGATCAATGTAAATTAAATGGGAGCATGAATAAGCTCATGCATTAGACTTAGATTTCCATGATGTTGGATTGACACAGTTGACACAATTATGTCACATTGTACGAGTGTGGAAACTGGCACATAGTTTTCATTTGCAAGATAATTTTGAAAAATGAAACATATTTTCTATCATTTTTTGCTGAGATGATGCGACTTGGGCCTGCCAGTATTCTGTATTTTGTTTGCATTCTGTACACTTCTTTGGTCCCACTTGGGAAATTTGCCTTTGTGTCATTGCAGCTCCGTTACAACTGGAGTATCCATGATCACTTGATTTGTCTCAGAAATATTTCAGTCAATCTGCTCCTGTGTTTAGCAGTTGGCCAATGGGGGAGACATGGTGCAGTTTCCAAACAGGAATAGAGATATTTCTTAGTTTGAAATTGAACACTCTATGTCTGATCAATGCCAGTAGAGATATTTTATGTTTGATTTGATTAAATCTATTCCTTTCCACAGTGCCATCTCATCATTGCCCAGATGAGCAGTACTCGCTGTGAACTCATCAACACAAGTTTATTGCCACTCACCACTATAGTAGTTTTAGTGCACTTCCTAAATCTAGGAACCACAGAAGTCATATTATTATGGACTTACTGTATCTATATCACAGTCAAGCATGTTCTTTTTGGGGTGTATGTGGTAGGTATAATTCTGGCTATTGTCTTACTGTCTAATATGAGAAGCTATGTTTATTTCTTAATTTTTAGAAATATATATATTGCCTTGCTTGTTCAGGATCTTACATGAGAAATTGTGTTTAAATAGGAAGATTGCAATGTGACCTTACTCACTGAGAATCTTATCTGGGATCGCTGACCCTTGCCGCTATGCGATGACTACACGCGCTGTCCACGTGGTTCGGTTTTTATTGATCGGTATGAAAACATTTGCTGCTATGCCTTGTCACGCTTGATAATGAATTAACCAGCAAACCCTTAGACTGTCAGTCTCTTACCAATGATCTAACTTATGATTCCAAACTGACACCTGTAGTTTTCGTGAGAACGAAGCATGATAACTAGCCACGCCCTCCCAAGCCCTACACAAATGGTTTCATCCTGACTGACACATACTAATAAACCAATGTGGGCATTTGGGGCAAAGATTATTTCAGAGCTTGTTTCTGATTGGTTATTAGATAAGACAACTCTAGATGGTGGTCAGCTTGGGAGAAAATGAGATAATATTGCAAATTTGTTGAGCAACAGTTCGCATGTCGATGTTACATCTTTTGAAAGTGTGGGGAGAGCCTTTGAAAGCTTAGTCTTTGTGATTCCGACCAGTGGTTCACTGGTTAACATGGCCCTGTCACAATGCTTTTGATTTAGAAGAGATACAGTGAACAATAAGACGGGGGTTACTTCTCAAAAAGGTCAGTGACCCGACACGTGAAAATACGGCTTGCGCCCGACTTTTGCCGCCCATGCGGCGTGAGCATTTGCCGCCCTGCGCAGGGTGAGGGTTAAGTAAAGTTTAAATAGATTTCTCATTATCTTGAAAAAATATAAATTTCATTGTCACGCAATGATGTATTACATAACCAGATAGGTAGTTGGTCACAGTACAGCCCAATGCGAACTCTAGAAAACTAGATGAAAGCCATGACGAATTGTACATCTAGATTTCTCAGATTTGTTCACTGTCACAGGGCTCAGTAAATTTTTTTTTTTTCTTTTGCCACGTTATATTCTATTACATACCTAGTGATTTAACCTTCATGGATTTTCTTTCTTTCAGGTGAAAGAGATGTGTGAGCATTTCAAGATTCAGGCCTTTTCTATCTCAAAACTGAAAGCGAATGGCAACCATTAGACAGGGAATTCAAGCACAGAATAGATGAATTTATTTATTCTGGAACTGCGGCTCTAATATGTGAGAGAAACGGAGAACCATACACATAATATACTTACACCACAACCACACATTCAACAGGGCTCCCACTCTTCCGCGGAAACGCGGAAATCCGCATTGCAAGAGATCAGCGGTAATTTTTCCGATGTCCATTTAATTACTATTATTTAAGTATTTTGTTGTGTATTTCTGTGTGTAGGTGTAATGTATGGTCCATTAAATCAAAGTTATGTGCAGAATATGGTCAATCATTTAAAATTTACGCTCCGCATAGATTTCAGATGGTTTTTTCTCAGTTGAGTGGGAGCCCTGGTCAATTTGTTGTGGAAATGGAACCACTTGTTGTGTTTATTTATTTAAATTATTAAAATATAGAGTGTCTTTGTTTTTTAATAATAATTACCTTTTTATCAAAGCAAACATTACTTATTGTGAAATGTCAGAGTGTAGTTATTCAGTCTTGACAATCATGATAGAGAGAATTATACTTTGTTTCTTTGCTCAAGAACAAAGGTTTGGATGATAATATTTTAACTATTTTCATCAGATCGTTTTGAAAGATGAATGTAAATATACATTATTGACCCTCGACAGCTTCATTAGCATAAGAGTAATCATATGGATTAATACATCTCTTTATATAACTTTATCTCTAAAAATTGAGTCAAAAATGTCTTTTTAAAATAATTGCCACTTTCAAGGGATACCATACAACTGAGTAGATTGCCCATCACATTTGGAGATGTGTCTAATTATATCAAACACCAAGAATTTCAAATGTATCTTTCTTGAAAGAAAGGTATCCCTTACATCAAATTTTATTTGTAGCTTTCAACCTAATATTTTTTCCATCAAAGAAACCATGACAGTGATGTAGGGTAATTTGTCAGAATCATTTTCATCCTTAGTGGATAGTGCCAGAACATATCAATTGAGCGCCAGAATATATTCAGTCAGCATAATGTTCTAAAAAGATCACAGAAATGTTACCTAGAAGTTTCACTTGCTGTGGAACAATCATTTCTGTGTACATAGCTCATCCATCCAAACAAAATTTAAGAGAATTAAGAGATGCCCAGACTTATACTCGTGCATACAATGTAAATTGTTTAAGAATACAGTTTTGCTGATAAGTCTGAAGAACAAGAAAGGAAGAGTGTGTGATGCTACTTGTGGTTGATACTCAGTTTTTTTTTTTCGCTACCAAATCATGCAGAAACCACAGTATTATGTATGAACTGGGTAGATTTCTTTTTGATTGCAATTTTTCTGCACTCAGATTTTAAAGGATGCAGTATTTTTGCATTTTCAAACATCATAAGCGGAACTAGAATGTAATGCAATCTCTGTAAATTTACTCTTTACAGTATCGTAGTAACTGTCTGCATTTATCTATGTTCCTATGCTTTGATTATAGAAGTGTTTTATAGTGTGAGAATTGTCATCAGGTGTCTTGAAATTGATTCATGAACAGTTTGTGTCATCAAAACTTTTTCACACCAGAAATTTTTAAACTGTCAAAATATTGCATGTGTGCATGAATAAGGTTTCAACCAGTGAAAATAGATGTGTTGTTTTAACCAGGAAATGATTGAGAGAGATTCTGAGTTGGTAGACATGTTATATTTGGTGGACATAATATTTGTTCCAACAATTTTTTTTTTTTTTTTTAAGATTAGTCGATATTATAAAATTGAGTGTTTAATTGACAATAGCTAACTTGCATGTTTACAGTGCAACTCTTATGCATAATGGTTGTTAAAAACTTGAAACTTGACTGTACCAATTTTTCCCATCCAGTAAAGATTGTAAGAATTTTGGATGAACAGAAGGAGCAACTTTTGAATTTGTCTTTTGGTTTGCCTGGGTGCCACTTTCCTGGCCTATGCCGAATTTCCAGTGTTTGCTAATCCTACCAGTTTGGTTTTCTGGTTTAAGCTGTGTCTGTTTATTTGTTTTTCTCAAGCACAAATAGCCACTGTGGATCAAATAATGTTGAAAGAAATCAGAATTAAACGGGAAAACAGCACTCTGCTCCTATGCCTGTAGCCTTTCAAGGCTGCAAGCCAAGTTTCAGGTTTCACACATAGGTAGTGGCACCCAAGCTTAAATGCTTAAATGGCAGTCTCTGCCAATGGGAGGAGGGGGGGGGGTGCTATTGGAGGATCAGGAGAGGTGTTTCTTAGTCAAATTTCAAGGTATGACTGGATTCATTTTTAATCCCATTTTCTTCAGATAATTCTGGGCGAAGTTTGTGTGTCAGCATATGTCATGTGTACATAAAAGTTAGGTAGTTTTCACTTTTGAGACATAGCTATATGTGGTCATTGGTTAGTGCATTGATCTGTACACCAGTATCAAATTCATAGCATTGTGACTTTCATCAGAGGTGTGAGATGAAAACATGGAAGAAATACATCATGTACATTTTCACAGCAGGTCTGTGATCTCAAGTAGGAAATGTTCAATAGCTCACAGCTGTTTTTCAATTGATTTTTGCTCCCATACATTTCTTTCCTATTGTTTCTCTAAAATTGGGTAATATTATATCCACAGTATGGTGGACCAAGCTTGTTTGAAGCTATTGAAGATAAATGAGGCAATGTTAGGAAAGCCAGATAAACAAGAAATTCCCCAAAGTATCTTCAGTGCAGTGAGCATGGGATTTGTGCTATGGTTTTGTTCTTGATATTTTGACTTTTTATTTCTTGTTGGAACCTGTAGTGTGGATAGTTGAAAGAACCAAACCACGATATGGTGAATTTGAAGAAAATGAGTTAAAAAATGTCAAACTTCATGGTTTCAACAATAAATGCCTTTGGAAAATGTATCACAAAATCATGTTAAACAATTTTACATTCAGGTGTTGTGAAAAAATTTTGAAAGTGATGCAAACACACCAAGAAATCTGAAACAAACAAACAAAAGAAAGCATGAGATTAGTGGTATTTCCCCAGCTGCCTCCTGGTATATATTTATATGGCATACCCTTTTCATTCATAGTTGTGTTTTTTTGTGATACAATTGGCTCAAAAGTGTTTGTGATGTTCAAAATATCTGCATGTCAGTTTTAAGATAGATTGTTTGTTTGTTTTTTTCATGAAAAGGAATATGCATATACAATGTATTATGATATGGAGTGGCGGCATCTGTTTGGAAGCAGGGGAGTGGATGGAAGTGTCCGATCAGTCTTGTATTCTGATATATGACAGGGTAATCAATAGGATTATGCACAGCTGTGAAGTATGTATGTTTAGTTTTGTTTTCTAGTGGTGAGATGAGTTGAGTGCAGTGTACTCTGGCCTTGTAGCTGCATGATTGATGGCAGTTGACAAGTAAACAGTCTGAAATAACAGGAGCTTTATCGACGGTGCTCTAAGCAAACCTCATAAGCCAGTTTCAGAAAATTTTACAGGAGAGACAAAAAACTGAATTGCGGCAACCCTAATCAATAAAATGGACTAAATGTCCGATGTTATACCTATTAAGTAATGCCAAATACGTATATGATGGCAAGTACCATTACAAGTAACGATAGTTATCATTTTGAAGAGATCCGAGTTTTGCTGTCGCTTAATTGCTCTAAGCGAACCTCTCAAAGGGGGTTTAAGAGCTTTGCTCGAGGCAGATTTTTCGGTCCGCCGACTCCGTGACCAGCTCGGCGCGAGATGCGTTGCTTGTGGGTGGTGATAGGACTCCCCGGGACGCACAAGACTGACAGGTGGCAAAAAGTGATTAGCCTGTTGTATACATCAGTCAATAGGGTTCAGACCTCAGAATCAGAGGTTTGCTTGGGGCGCTGTCGATATGCATAAGGTGAACATGGTAACTCTTGTTGTGATACAGTGAATGACTCACACAGGCTGTTATGAAATTAACAGTAAATCTCAGTGATAGTGGGACAAGATGTCTGTCAGTGTCAAAGGTTGTTACTAGTAATAGAAAGGATTCATCGTGAAAACATCTTCAGCTAGTCATCTTGGAGCTATGACCAGATTTAACTGGACAAAGCAGAAATACAAAAAAAAAAGTGTCCATGTGTATATGATTCATACGCAGTAAGAAATTGTTTTTGTGTTCTCATTTCTTTTAGCTATTCAGTTCTTTATTATCGTTCAGTCATTCAAGTCTTGTCTGGATCCACTTAGTAAGCTTTGATTTTTCCCTTTATTCACCGCTTCTAGAAAAGGAAGGATAGTATTGTGAGATATAAATATATACTATTATGAAATAGTTCATAGTGTAAGTAGTTAAAGAAAAATACTCTGGAAAGAGACGATGTTGCACAATTCAACTACCATAAATGGCACTGAATGAGATACTGGAAATTTTTTTTTTTCTCGTTTTAGTCTCAGAATTAGAATTAATTTGTTATATAATATGAAAATTTAGTCACTTTTATTCATTTTGCCCATACCAAAAAAGCCTGTAAATATTAAAAATTTAAATTGCTTTTTTTTTTCCTTTTTGTAGTATCAAGACAGGCAAAACTCAAAGACTTTTGTTATTCAGACAGTTACAGTTTGCTCAGTTTAGTTGGCCAGTTGACTTAACTCTTTCCCTATGGGCCAGCATTCTGTGTCTGGCCGGAGCACTTCCTGGGGATGTAAAATTTTCCGTTATAGTGGTTAAGGAATACCCTTGTTACAATGTCACAACGCAGGCTGCGTTGTATCGGTCGTGACTAGGGAAGCATGCTACGCAGTGTGTGTTGTACCACAGAGAAAGAGTTAATGCTTAGCTGGAACTTGTTTATAAGTAGCCCAAGTTCAACAAACATTCATGCTTTAGCAGCTTTCTGTTACTGTTGATAAATTAGTTCGAACTGGAAAGTTGTCAGATAAATTATTTTGTCAAAATTCAAAAGGAAATTTATTAGTTTGGATCAGTTCTTTATTTCATGGAAACATTCCCCTCATTACTTTATTTATTGGCCCATGTCATTAAACTTTTATATATTCTTTTTCCCGTGAATTTATTTAGTTCCTACAATATTGTTTGCTAAGTATTTTTAAAGTATTTATATTTGTAATATATACATGTATATGTTGGTATCCATCGCTTATGAACTGTTAATAGTTAAACTATACTCAGTGAAACTATAAATGAAATAGATTTAAAATGATATGTGAAGAGGTTGCAAATGCTACTGTTTGGGATGCACCTGTTCTTTTTTTCTTTTTTTTTTTATTGTTTTGGCACCACAGACAATGATGGATCATTTGGACATAAAACACATGTAGTGATAAATGTAATCAAGACATGTATAATCTATGGACATAATAAACACTGTATGGTTATGGAATTTGAAAATCGCTTGTTGTCAGAACTTGGGTAGATCTGAAATTTTATTGACGAAGAATCATAAAAAATCAAAATTAACATAACAAATCTTTGCACTTTTGTTCAAGTGGCTAGTAAAAGTTATTTTACTGGATTTACCCAAGTTACTTGCTGCCCTAGAATTGGTGATACAGTTTTTTATTTTGCTTTTGTGTTTTGGAAGTCTAATTTGGGGGGGGGGATGAATCATGGATGATTTAATGCAGGGTTCTTAACAAACCAGTTTTATTATTCAGTTCCAGATGTCTTTACATAGCGCTGCCAAAGATTAGGAGTTGCACATGTATACTATTTGATATACATATTGCATGTCAGTTTTAAGACCGATCTATTAAGTTTTGGACCATGTTGATCATTCCTTGTCAAGTAAAGTGCATGAATTACTGTTCATTATTTTAAAACGTTATGCACCTTTTGTAACAGTGTCATTAGTAATAGTATGAGTTATAGTAGATTTTAGAGACAGAGAGAAGGATTAACCGTTATTCACTGTAGCCACCACAGGTATATCATTGCAGTTAAACATTCGTCATTGTAAACCTCTACGAGGACATGAATGCTGTCTGCTGATTCATATTTTATGTTTGCTTAGTGTTGTGATCAGCTCCCTCAGTGCGTGGTACAGGAGCCAAAAAACACTGAAGAAGTCATGACTGTTCTTCTGAAGAAATGTTGCATTTATGGGTGTTTCTAATCTAATGCCTTCTTGCAGTAATACTTGTCAGTGAATGTTAATGTTTTTTATCCACAACATTCATGCTAATCTTCTGCTGTCAGAGCATGTGCTGAAATGATTGGAATAAGTCCTAATTTGCAGCTGCATCTAAAGTATTAGTTGATATCAACATATGAATAACGCAGATTGCATTTTTGGGTAAGTGTTCTATTTACCTGTTGGTGCAATTGTGGGTGTTAAACCAAGGATGTTGTTATTAGGTTTTTCAAATTGTGTAGTTTTTTATCATATAAGAAATTTGAAAGGGTGTCAGATTGATTGTTTATGTGGAAAAAGAGCACTGGAGTTTAGAGACTGCACACTTGGAGTGTTGAATGAAAGAGTTTGCATCCTTAAGAATAAGATTTCTAGTCACGATGTGATGGACACCGGTAATCATTAAGTACCTTTTTTTTTTCAATTTTAGTTGGCACAGTCTTACTATTTTATTGTTTTATGTTGTGAAATATTTATAGAATTTCGTTTTAAAATTGTCTTTTTGTTCTTGATTTTTTTTCTTGCAATGGTGGTGGAACAGGTGTGGGGAGGGAGGGGTAGTTAACACCTTCTGGTTTAGGATCATATAACAATATTAACAAGTCGGGTGATTTGATGGTCATTTCTCTTGTAAGATTGTACAATCAATGAAGATGTACAATTCCAGCTAATATTATCTATTTTCATGTGCTGAGAAAGATATCATATCTCAGACATTAGTTTGCTTGTTCTGTCTATCCTCACAAGACTTCAGGGACAAGGAATGTATACATTACATCCCTGTATTACAACTATGAGTACGACTAGTGGTTTTAAATTTTCTCTGCTAAAATGTGTTGTCACTGGCTTAGTTAGCAGACAACTCTATTTCCTATTTGAAGGCAATAGTTACACTGATCAGAGTTCCTCTAATTTTAGGAGCAGTTGCTTACCTTGTACCTGTGACAATTTCTAATACTTAGTAAATCTTTTTCATGTCTAATATCTGTGTGGGGCCAGTGAATAATCCTTAATCGGAATGAAGAGCCATTCCCTACTGTAGGATTAGGTGTGACAGTTTGAACCACCCCCATCTCCCCCATGAAATAAAGACAAAAAAGGGTCCAATCAGATCATGTATGCTTGGCATAAAAGCCAGGTCCCAAACCGCCTGACCAAAGAGCTCTCTCTGTGGGCGATGCATTTCCCCAAAACTTGTGGACCATACATTGTAAGTAATCTACATAGAATTCAAACATGCTGTCTGTAATACAAACATATACTTCAGTGCTCTGAAGTGGCAGAATTAGAAATATTTCCCACATATTTATAAGTTACTTGTAAGTAATAATATATTATCTGCTTAATCATAATACAGACTGATATGAAAGATTTACAGTTCAATCTGATTTTTTCAGTTTGTTAAAACTGCTCAGATCTAAAGACAAATGACTCCTCCTCCGTAATTTGTCTGTCTTTTTCTTGATGAAAGGCCACCAGTATTTAATGTTTCAATACTAAAGAGATAAAACGTGGGTGGGATGATATCTTCTGTCATTTTTTTTTTTTTTTAATTTTGTTAGGTCAATATTGTCACTGTTTCTCTGATGTTGATTTTGTTGTCTTTAAAATAATGAGCAACATTATCATTGAAATGGTGAATCTCTTCTTCGTTTTATTAATTACTGTTGTTAGATGTTCTGTGGTGTTTCAAAAATTTCTTTACCTAAATTCCATAACGGAAGACTTTCTTTTTTTTTTTATAATACATGTACGATGGTATATGCAATTCACAAATTATGAACCTCAAAAGCATTGCCTGTTCAGACCATGCTCCCCATTTGGTCTCTTCTAAACTGCAGACATGAGTGCCTACTCTGGCTTAACAGTGTGGTGAATTTCGTAGATCAGTAAACAAACAACTAAGCATTATGTGCTCTTCTGCAGTGAAACAGTGATGCTGTAGCTGCGTCGTATCTACTTAGAATTTTTCTTTTTATGTGGCAGAGATCTTTGATAATGCAAAGCTATCGTCTTTAATTTGGGATGTTTCTGTTATTGTCCAAGTTTCTATCATTATTATATATGTTATATATAATATATAAACCGTATATATGTATTAAAATTTGTTTTTGCATGATCACCTCAAGGATTGCAGTGAAAATGAACAGTGGACCAGTAAATAATGGAATGGCCAGTGTTGCAAGTGGCTGAGAAAGAGGCAACAGAAATGTGTTCAGGTTGATGGAACAGATGCATGAATTTTATATATTTTTGTTTAATTCAAAAACTATGATTTGTTTCCATATATTATTCCAATGGTTCACTTGCCTCACCCATAATTGACCTTCCGTGACAGTCAGAGAGTATGTAGGTCCTAGT
This sequence comes from Onchidella celtica, assembly GCA_963931925.1. Classification (NCBI taxonomy): domain Eukaryota; kingdom Metazoa; phylum Mollusca; class Gastropoda; order Systellommatophora; family Onchidiidae; genus Onchidella; species Onchidella celtica. The sequence goes on along the minus strand of OZ007571.1, from coordinate 29,217,973 downwards.
TCAATCATTGTATCAGTACAGTATCTTCTTTTCTGATGTGGCAGGTCTTTTAATTACATGTATTTGTGTCGAACTTATGCACTTCAACCTTACTAAGCTTGGATATGTTTTTATATTAAAAGAAGTTGTTTAACATTTTATTGTTTTGATTGTCTGTTGATTTTTGTCATTGTCGTCATCCTTTCTGACTCCTTTCATCCACCTCCCCTCCCCCCGCATTCCCAGAGAGGATAAACAACGCGAGAACCGAGAGAAAGGAAGGAAATAAATATTGCAGTACACATATTAATGTTGATATCTGGTTGAAGTTTATCAATTATCAGTTTGTACACCATCACATCTACAAATCACTACATGCAGTAGTAACTAGTACTAATACTAGTAATTGACTTTTATGCAGTTATACCGCGACCCAAAAATACTTAGTGACGAAACTTCCCTATCTGCCCCACTGTTTGCTGAAATTGATAATCCACAGTATACATAATAATGTACTGTACATACAGTTATGTAGCGCCTACTAAATTTCCGAGTGAGTTAAATACATATACATTGTATGGCTGCAATTTTATCATGTTTGGGTTGCAGTACAGTTAACGTAATACGAGACGTCCGAAAATTATCTTTACGAATTTCAAATTATTTGCTGTGAAAGTTGGGAATATATAATTTTTGGACTCTCTGTGTTATAAACCACATTGCATATCCACTAGAATGGGCTTCCAAGGATGTACCGATTTCACTTATTAAGCATGCAACTAGGGAAATCCCGGGATAAGTGTCGGAATGCGACCGTATGTGTCCGGAAAAGTCAAATACTGTACATGTCTTTGTTCGAAGACTAAGAGAATTGATATTTCATGCACTATCAAAGTATAAACGTTAGTGCTGATCAAAAACGGCGAATAATACATTATCGTGTCGACATGAAAGTGCTTCATGATTTATTAACCTTCCACGCAGTTGGAAAACGACACTTTCGAATTGCACCATTTTATTTCTCGGTACAATTATAATTCTACCAAACGTGTTTTCAAAATCCAAAAGTGTACAGGAATTGTGAAAACTCATCGGCCTAATCTTCTCTCTCTCTCTTTTTCTTTCCTCCTACCTGTAGCTCTCTTTTTTTTAATATTTCTATTTCTCTCTCTCTCTCCCTTTGTCCCCCCCCCCCCCCCACACACACAATGAGTGTGTAATGGGTGTGTTCACTACATTTTGTCACAGAACTTCCATGAGAATCTTGGTCCCCTACGTAACCCTAAATAGTATTGTCAAGTAGGCCTACAAAAACTGAGCATCATCACCCCCGCCCCCACTTCATGTAGCCTAAAAAACATCCACGGTGACCTTCGTTTTCAGGATGTCCGTAAACATAAAATCATAGCTTTACAGGAGAGAAAAGAATTTCATGTATTCAACTCGCCTCTTTTGTATGTATATTAATTGTTTAAATCAAATCTGGTTTCTTGTCATGCAGTTTGAATTAAATTTATACTGTGCACAATAATGAATAGGTGACAAAGAAAATCATAGCCTTGGGGTGACAATGAAACGGCCCAATTGCGAAACCTGCTTGGGCAATCGGCCCGGGGTAGGGGCCAGGATGGGGTGACATAATTATGATAATGGAGTGTGTAAACATACGTGCTTCTTTCGATATGAACCTCATGACCAACGGTGACCCCGGCTGTTTGCTACACACTGAACGGCCATGAATACTAAACAATCCACCAAGAGCACAATGTACGTGTCTATTCTTTAACTCAAGGTTCCTGTTTCAGTTCATGATAGCGCCATGAAAAAATGTTAATTTTCATTATGATTTATAGCTTCAAAGAATAGTGGAAGTGACAGAAAATGGCGGGGAAAATCTTTATGATTCCCTTGGGTATATTGAAAACTTCATTATTGTAGGGCCTAATGCATACACGTAAGCTTAATATCAATCGGGGGGGGGGGGGGGGGAAATAACTATTATTGTTGCCGTTCTCTGTAAAATCCTACAATACGATGTTGGGTGTGTTGCAAGTGTGTAGCCTACTTGGCAAAACTAGATAACCCTTACGCGGGGCTCAATATCGGTTAAAAGCCAAAAGCATAAAAACAAACAATTATCATTGATTTTCTTAAACCACTAAATGGGGTACCCGGCATTGTCTAGGATAAACCTGTAATCTTCCCCCCCTCCCTTCCCAATCCTCTCTCTCTCTCTTTCCCTCTGACTCCCATTGTTAAGTACCAACGAAGAATTTGGAAAAAAGAACTAAGAAATAGTTTGAAACTAAACCCAAGAGAATTTCCTTAAGTACATGTATTATTATTATTTTCGTTCGGCTCTCAAAAACACGCTACCGCCGGGTTGAAACCCCTGATGTAGAAAGTTTCCTTATATGTCTACAATCTTGCTATAGGTCCCGGAGTACTACCCACTCGTCAAGTCAGCCCCCTGCGCACAGGACTCATCAAAGTACGTAAAAACAAACAACAACATATTAACTGTATTAACATTTTAACGTCATAACATTCTTAAAATGTGAGAGGATGAACGACTTTTTATTTTTAATGCGCTTTCATGGTAACTCTAGTGCGTGAGTGAGGGACGGCCACTCATAGTAGTTTATGGACACTTGGCCGAGTACCATTAATTGGATTATTTCCCTTGTAATACTAGCGCGGGACCCGTTATTCACATCACGGTGAAAAGCGCGCATTTTGATTGGTCAGTTGGAAATGTTGACCACCGGGCTTCCAACTCTTATATCATGGCTTTAAGTTTCTTACAACTCGCTCCTTCGTTGTTATCCACCGACAGAAAGACGGGAACCCGAATTCATTTTTGAGAGTAGACGATACCCTATCGGTACAAAATAGGTACTCATGATAACGTTTGTTATCAATGGAGATACGTCGTATTAATGGACGAAAGTATCCCGCACAAAATTGTCGAATGTTGTTAGTCCTGACACTTTGAAAATTTATATTAAAACTATTACCGGGTTTCTGGTATAAGTAGTCAGTTAGAATTTTAGCAGCAAGTTTCTACTTTATAATGGTACCAATTTCGTTGTACTTTGATGCACGTGTCCTATTGAAATGATTAATAAGAGGATCTCGGATCTAGAGTAAACCACGAGTTAGACGCATGTTATCCCCGATAAATCCAACCTGGGTCAAATTTATTCAATTATTGCTGGAGGGGACGTTAGAGTAATTTCTGCAGTTTACTGGGATACCTAATTGACTTTTGTGTGCACCCTTTTAACCGTACTGTAAATTCGATTGTGTTAGGACCCTAACCGGTTATGTTGTTCGGCTGGACTCAATGTCCGAGCCTTTCACTTGTGCAACACGGGCTACGTAATAGCTCTCCCGGACGTCCGCGCGGGCTCATAAATAAGATGCGAGTTCGAGTGGTCAGCACACTCCATCATAGACGCAGAGACAAGAGCCGACAGCACAGTGAACCCAGCCCAGCAACCCGGGCCCGTAGCAGCTCAGAGGCTTGCCGACGCTTGCCATCGCCACCCCGCCCCATAAGGCATGTAGCGGTAGCGCAGGACCCGGAGAGACTTTGGCTTATGGCTGGTTGGGCTTCTTTTCTGGGTTTCTTTTCTTTTTCTTGGCTTTTTCTTCTTTTTCTGGGCTTCATTTTCCTTTTCTTGATAGGGTTTTCCCATGCCTTTTTGGTAGCGATACCTTTGTTAGGCTTTTGAATAAATAAGATTGCCAGCAGAACCCTGTGTTTGTTAATCCTGTGTATCCTTAAGGGAGTTACTATTGAACCCACGCAGTAACCACATTACCCACTCGTAGTTCATCCAACAAAAAGAATGCCCGAAACTTGAATAAATACAGTAGGTATGCCCAAAGGAGACTGGATTAGATTAGTTGATACTTGAGAAAATTCATTATGTAATTTTTGAAACTATCATTCAAGCCCTGGCCAGGCAAAAAAAAAAAAAGGGGGGGGGGGGGGTAAAAGTGCATCCCACTGAAATACACGATCGTTTACCCCCTCAACTTTTTAAACTTATTTAAACCATGATTTTGATTATTACCGCTTGAATGGTCACAGCATATGTTTTTTTACAAGGAGTTCTCTCTGACTATTGCAGTATTGCAAAAATGGTTTGAAAAAGAAAGTTATTGCTCGTTAGTATCGGCAACTGGACAATTCTGCTATTGGATTCACGAACAGTGGCTGACCACAGACCATGTTGACCAGAGGCCAGTTTCACAGTGACGCAATATTTTGTATAACCTACACGTGGAAGAAGTGCTTTGTGGTTTATAATCTCCTGGATGGGCTACTTAGTTTAGGCGAGGACCCTAACAATCAGTCACGTACGTGCACTCTGAACTCTGAAAAGGTGGGTAGTTTGTAATATTAGAGAGGCAGATGGCAGTACATTTATATAATAATCACTTAAATTCTTTTTTTTTTTCTTTTCTGAAGCTGACATACAGTAACTTAGTGGTAGTTAGCATTTTATTTTTCATAAGGATTTATGATTCCATTATCTATTTGTTCAATTTCTCTACAAATTTTCATGAACTGATCCATGCGTTTGTTATTTGGTCGCTGTGATAGAAGTTAAGATAGGGCCTCCTCAGAACAGTACCGTGCATTCAGGCACGATTTTGAACGTTTTCGATTTGGTTTGGCTGCTGTCATTAATTTTGTTTCCGAAAATACAGGGAAAGCACTCCGCTTGCTACACTCTTTCGACTTCCGATTCCGAGAAAAACAGACTTCTCTGTCATCTCTGTTTATAGTTTTACACAATCGACAAACTGAAACTATAGCTATTTTTAACTAACCTTCCTCATAGACTTGCTTCCAAACAATTGATGTGTGTAACGTCAAACTTCAGTTCTTTCATAGATCTAGTCTAGATCTAGTGGTTATTTTTAACACTGTAATCCTGGTTGATCGAACTGAAATTGATCCTATCGTCATCACCTTTTACTTAGCTTTTCGATGCTAGATCTAGATTCTATATATTTGCTACTAGAGAAATCGACCCCACTGATAAAACTGTATCGTCCAGACATGTTTATGGTGCCGTTTTTGGATTATGAGATGACATCTAACCCCATGCAGTAGATTATTTTCAAGGTGAGGCTAGAACTCTAGATCTATAATAATAGGACGCCCTTATCCGTCAACATTATCGACGGATACTGCCCAGGTTTATCCGTCAACATTATCGACGGATACTGCCCAGGTTTATACGGCAACACTATCGGCACTATTGACGAATGACAAACAACAACAACAAACAAACTGGATTTATTCCTAATGTTATTGGATTAAAAAAAATTACCAAAGACACTGATTATTGTCAACATTATCGGCGGATACTTGGGTTTATCCGGCAACACTATCGGCACTATTGACGAATGACAAACAACAACAAACAAACATGCAAACTGGATTTATTCCTAATGTTATTGGATTAAAAAAAATTACCAAATACATTGATTACTGATAAAAAGACTTCTTCTTCTTCTTCTTCTTTTATAGTTGGTTCGTCTATAAGACGATTCCCCAACTGCACTATAGTATATATATGCGACTCAACGTCGCTCCTCTGAGGCTAAAAACAGGGTAAAATCTTACATAGATGTTAAGACCATTTAAAAATATATTAGTTGTATAAAGTCTTTTGTAGCCTATATTATAACTCTGGTATAAATATCTCTTGGTTTCCAGATTGTGCACAGAAATACAACCCGCACTTTAGTTACAATGGTAGCTGCAACGGATAATAATGTTCTTAAATTCATTGTCGAAAGTCGTTGCAGACGATAGTGTTTGGACTTCTGCCGGGAGGTTGTTCCACATCCTGATGACATTAGGGTAAAAAGAATAAAGATGGCTGTTAACCCGTGAGCTTGGGATGTTATATTTTATATTATTCCTTCTGTTGCCTCTGGTATTAATGGTGAGGTGGTTCAGTGGGATATGGATATTTCCTTCCCTGCCTTTATAAAATATTTTTACTTTGTTTTACTTGTACTTCTACAAGAAAAGAAAAAAAAACACCCTGCCCCGCTGAGAATCGAACCATTGTACCCCCCGATTGGCAGGTAGATACAAAAAAAAACAACTGAATACTATTTCTTCCGTCATGGTTCTTGGATAAAAAAAAATAAAAATTGATGCCTAATAAAAAGACGTGACAAAAAAAAAAGAAAAAGCTGCCGTGCTGAGAATTGAACCACTGCCGTTTGATTGACGGGCAGAGATGCTAACAACTACGCTATTGAGAACCCTGACTACATGTGAGAATAGTCTTACTAAATAAGTATGACCAAACCAAGAAACCCATATCAACGGATTAGACCTGAACCTTCGTGTCATCCATTAAATCAATAAAATTCCAAGTCTCTCCAATTTCAATATAGTTTTCAACACTCGCCCAATACGAACGTTGATCGCGTCGGGATATACGCGCGGCTCGTAGGGAACAAGGGAGGAAGACGGAGAAAGGGTTCAAATCAGGGGAGATGACTCGCAAATACAGAAATTATGTTGACAGATAAAAAAAATCCTAGGGAAAATTTTATCCGTCGATATCGACGGATAAACACTTCGATAATAATATTATTTGGTAGGCCTACTATTTACTAGATCTAAGTGTTTTGTTAATATTTTAACCTTCGGTTTTATGTTGTTAAGAATATCATTGTGAAATTACTTAGACTGTTTATTGAGTGGATTCTGGGCAGCGTCATCGGCTATATCTACTGGATGTAGTGGGAGGATTTCAAATTTCACTCCAGATAACAAGTATAATATTAATGGTTGAATCTCAATCATTCGGATTATTTTCATATTCGAATGGCCTTCACTTTGTTGTTGTTGTTCTGCTTGGTTTTGAATTATTTTAGATGTCAGAATGAACTAATTAGCCAGTTTCAGAAAGAACTAATTAGCCAGTATAAATGTCATAATTAAACTAATTACTCTCAACTGAAATCATGCATTCTTGCCTGCTGAATGATTGATATTCTAGGTGTAGTTTTGTCAGATATTATTATCATTGTGAAAAAGAAAGGTCATTCTGAAAGGCCTTGCAGTTATACAGCTGATTTTGTTGTATAGTTACTTAGGCCTAAGTTAGTAAGTAACAACAGTGCTAGATCAAGAGATGTAGAACATGTAAATTAAAATGATTTATAATACTTACTTACTTACTTGATACTTGATGTTGTCGGTGGTTGAGACCTGTGGTCACAGGTCAGTTCACCGGTCCAGTTGTGTTTCCCATTTTTGCATCAACTAGGTCTAATTGTAGCATTCCGGGTTGTATAGTGCTGGGTGATTTGCCCAATGGGCATCAAGGGCCTTCTTGAAGGCATTCGCACTAGGTGCATTCACTACAGACTCTGGGAGGCTATTCCAAACTGACACAACTCTTTCTGAGAAGAAATTGCTACGAACAGCCAGGCGAGATCTTTTTTTCACAATCTTTTTGCTATGTCCCCTGGTGTTGCTGTCGGTAACCAGTTCGAAGCTGGGTCGACCTGTGTCATAGATGCCAGTGACGTATTTGTAAAGGTCCACCATGTCTCCCCTGCGTCTGCGGTGTTCTAGACTCGGTAGCCTCAGTGCCGTCAGTCGTTCTGGGTAGGGCTTGTCTTTCAGGCTGCTGATGAGCTTTGTAGCTCTGCGTTGGACGTCCTCCACATCTTGTTGCAAGGTTTTCAGGGTTGGCTGCCAGACTGAGTGACCATATTCAAGGATCGGTCGTACTAGTGCCTTGTACAGTTGGATGAAGGTGTGTTCAGTCATGTAATTAAAGGATCGTCGTATTACTCCCAGGATTTTGTTTGCCTTGGCTGTTGCTTGTGAGATGTGATTCCTGAAAGACAGCTGATTGTCTACCACAACTCCAAGGTCCTTTTCAGCTTTGGTGGTAGCCAGAGTGTGCCTGTCTTTATTTGGGTTCTTGTTCAACATGTAATATGTTTGGTCTGTTGCTGGGTTACCTAGTTTGAGTGTGCAACATTTCTCAGGATGAAAATTTAGTAGCCAGGCCACAGACCACTGGTGCAGTCTATTAAGGTCCTTCTGCAATGTTTCTCTGGCCCGTTGTTCGTTGCTTTGGGTGAAAAGTTTGGTATCATCTGCAAAAATCCGGACTTCGCTATCTACGTGGTTTGGCAGATCGTTGATATAAATTACAAAGAGGACGGGGCCTAGTACGCTGCCTTGCGGGATACCACTTGTGACTTGACCTTCTTGTGACTGGCTGCCATTTACGAAAACTTGTTGTGTGCGTTCACTTAGAAAGGCTTCAATCCATCTTATAACTGATCCATGTATGCCATGTGCCTTCGCCTTGTGTATTAACCAGCGGTGCGGGACAGAGTCGAAAGCTTTGCAAAAATCCATATAGATGGCGTCAATGGACCCACCTTTGTCCAGGATTTCAGTCCAGCAGTGATGAGGGTTTCCATCACTTTGCATAGGATACATGTTAGGCTGACTGGTCGGTAGTTATTTGCTGAGGTTCTGCTTCCTTTTTTAAAGATCGGTGTGACCTTGGCTTTTTTCCATATACATGGTAGGCGTCCTTCGTCCAGTGACTTCCTGAAGATGATACCAATGGGTAGGGCTAGGATCTCTGCTGTTTCGGACAATAGAATGTCGGGGATGTTGTCTGGTCCTGCTGCAAGCCAAGACCAGGATCAGTGAATATGTGCCTATGAACACGGAAAAGCAAACCCATTCCAGCAGAACCAAGTTGTGAAAAATGCCTCTTTCCGGACTTTCCTTTACTTCCAATTTATTGTTTGTCATAGCATTCATAACACAACAAAATTATTCTTTTATTAACACGTTATATCCTAAAATTCCTATTTTATTTTATTGCAATGATCTAATGATGACTGTTGGCAGTTTCACCGTATGGATTTTCAGCCTATTCTGTGTCTTTCCTAAAATATTAATAGATGGACTTCTAGAGTTCATGGCAATGTCTGCCGTTTGGCAGTATTTGGAAATTGCATAACTTTGCGTAGAAAAGGCCATGGGATTTCAACAGTAGTTCTGTTTAAATTGGAACACTGACCTTGCATTTAAATGAAAAGTCATTTCAAAGGCAGTACAGGTGTAATATTGCTGCTACTTTGCTAAGTTTTAGTTTAAGTTTAAGTGCATTTGTAACTTATAGCTGGGTGAAAAGACAATTTTTTTATGTGAAAGCTATGGTCTGTTCACCAAAATTCTGACTTCAAACAAAGAAACATTAAGTCTCTGTGAACACGACATGGAGATGAAGTTATGAAGTTCTAAATTTCCAGTCTCTCCAATCTAAAGGCACTGACGGAAGGCTGAATTAGTTTAAATTTGTGCATAAAGTTTTATTGGGTGAAAGGAAAATGCCAGTAGCCAACATGTGCAAGTTTTAGTATAGACTCCTGTGAAGCTTGCAACTGTGATATTAGATTCAGTTTCTAGTTGAAACTCCTTAGATTTGGAAGATAGATTATAAAAATCATATGAATTCATCCAGGCACTGAAGGGAATAAATCTTGCCATTATATATGTGCTTTCCCTATCAGCAGCCACAAGTATTGGCATATTGTTGCCCTTCCCTGTGATCAGCCACCACTACTGGTATAATATGCCTTTCTTATCAGCAGTCACATGCTGGTTTCAGAATGGTAATTTTTATTGACATGTAAACATCCGGGGTCCGTTTTAAAACAGAATACCTAATTTTTTATTTTGTGTGTTTGTGTGTTTTCAGTACAGACCATGGCAGAAGGCTTTGATAAGGCTCAGGCCACCCAAAATTTGAAGCAGCTCTTAAATATGGGTGAAAGCAAGCCTGAGGACAATCTCAGACCACAGGGGAAAGGTGAGGGCAAAAAGAAGAAGAAAGCAAAGAAGCTGAAAGACTTAAACAGTTCAGATGGTAGTGATGGTAATCAATCATATAGAGGACCATCTGAGTCTGGATTGGCACAGAATACTAATAGCAATGGCAATGCTCTGCTGATGCCAGCCATGACACCACCTGTGAGTCGAGCAGAAACTGGAGAAGCAAAGGATTTAAGCCAGAAGGGTGTCAATTCTAAAACCAGTCTGCCTAATGTTAAGAAGAAGGAAAAGATATATAGGAGACGGGACCAAAAAGTAGATAATTTGAATGATAACACAGCTCCTTCCCCAACTTTGAGTCAGAAGAAACAGAATACGACAGCTAAGACTACAACAACAACTGCTCAAGATGGTTCAAATGTGATAAAAGAAACCGTAGGCAGGAAAATGTCTGCAGACACCAATCAGAAAAAGACTGATGATGTCATAACCATTGCGAAAAGGACAGGAGATTTAGGAAATGGAAATGGAAAAGGGGAACCATTCAGAGGTGGAGGAGGGGGTCCATCAAATTCCAAAAGAGATGCAGAGTTAAGGGATCGCAGAGAGGGAAAACAAGAGAACAAAGGTGGCAGGAGAGATGGGACCAATGGCAGTCAATCTGAGATCAGCCGAGGGGCAAAAAGTAACAATGTGAACAACAACAAACCCAAGCCAAGACCAGGAAAGCTTGGAGGTGAGTACTTATACTATATGCTAACAGAAAAAGTTTAATAGCAAACATGTAGATTCTGAATTTTTCTCAAACCTGGCATTGGTCTTGGAAAAGGATGAATGTTCATGGAATTAGAGTGACATGTGAACATTTAGAAATGCTAAAAATTACACAAGAGCCTGCTCCAAATAATAACCAGATCTCACAGACTGACACTCAGATTTCATCTGGAGGTGATGAGTTCTAGACTTGAGGCACAATGTGAGCAGGGAAATTGTAAGGTTTTGTGAGATTCATGGTTTCTGTGGTCATCAAACTCAAATACTATATGACATTTGGGATTACAGTGTTGATTTTAATGGGGCTTTAAAAAAACTCCAGTACTCAGGTTAAATTATGTATTTATAATAATAATGGAGATAATTTATATAGCGCCTAATCCAAACAAGTTTGCTTTAGGCGCTTTACATAAAGTCTTCTTCTCTCGATTTGCATCTCTCTCTCTCTTTCTTTTTCTCTCACTCTCTCTCTATCTATCTCAGAGCAAATTACATATAATTTGTGATGCAGTTACATTGATTGAAAATGGCTAATTTGCTATGGTTACAAATATTTATGCAAGTGAAAACTTGATTACTTGTAATTTACTTTGGCTTTTGCTGTATTAAAGTAAACCTTGGGCAGATGTGATCAAAATTTATATAGTGTCACTTTTTATTTTCTCTTGTCACCTCAGAGGAAAACCTGTCACCTGAATTCATGCAACTTTTAGAATCAAACAAGATGCACCTACTGAAGAAGGTATGCTGTGGTGTTCTTTACATTGTCTTGTGGCTTATTTTCTTATTGTCATAGAATTGCAGCCACTATTGTTTATCCATGGATTGACTGTGTATGAGTTGTACTTTAAGTTGAAATTCAGTATGTACCTTGTCAAAGTCTGATGTTACAGGTAGTTTAGTAGCAGTGATTGGGGCAATGGAGGGAAGTTTTCAGTGAGTGACCAAAGTGCTTTTTTTTTTTTTCCTCATATTAGAAAAGCAGAAAATGATGAAGATATTGGAACCTGATAAGTGCCATAAAGTTGCATTTTCATTTGAATTTCAGACAAAACCGACTATTGTTTCTTTGTTCATTATAAGCTGGTATAATTGTGAACATGACATAGATTTTGACCTGACTGAATCTGAGGTGAAGTGATTAAGTTCTAAATTCCCAGTTTCTTCAATCCACAGGCACTTATTGCACCCTGTTTTTGCATTTTTTCTTTTTTTTTCATTTTCATTGCTGTCAACCTTAAATCCAAGAGGTCTTTGATACCTTTTGCTTTCCAGAAAAATCTGCGATTCCCGAAGGCCAAATATTTCTGCCGACTCTGTGACTATCATATAGACTGTGTGGAGGACTGTGAGAAGCATATGAAGGACAATAGACATTGTCGTAGAAAAGAGGTAAATCTACAGACTATAGAGCAATATTTAATAGCCACAAAGAGATGGCAAAAGTAGTTATAATATTTAAAAACCCTATCACAGAATGAAACTGAAAAAACTCAACAAATAAAACAAAATGTGAATGCTTTCCATTTAAAAGAATTTGAACAGTAAATGTATCCTCAGGTTTGTAACAAAGAAGAGGACAATCATTGAATCCCATAGAATATCCATAAATTGTTTCAAAATAGTGGTATTTGTGTAATTCAATTTTAAAGTTATCCGATGTAATGTCACAGAAAGTAGGAAGACAGCCTAGACATCTTGTGCAGCTTTCAGTTACCCTTTGTAGAATATGAAACCGTATTTGGCTCTTTGCACAGCCTCGCATGTTATTGCCACTTTGAACAGCAGAGATATGCAAGAACAAATGTATAATATTCATATCTGGCTATGGTGAATCGGCACATTTGGTAAGCTTTCACCAGGGTCGAAATCAACTATAAGTTTACGATTTTCTATACACCCGAAGATCATCAGCCTTTGTAGTTTCAGTTTTGAACATAGGTATTCTTTTTTTATTTAAGATCAGTGATGTGGATGCCATTCTGAGATCAATGCCAGAGCCAACAGAACGGCAGCTGGCAGCCCTAACTGAGGCTGTTGATAAAGTATATGAAGAGCATGGCATAGATGAATGGGAACAAAAACAACGAGCTGACATTGTCAGTCGACTGGAGACAATTCTGAAAGAGAAAATTCCAGGTAAAATGTAGCATTTGGAGCAAAAAAAGATAATACATGTTCAGAAATTTAGCTGGGGCATTTTATGCATAACTGACGTGAAGCATTTGTTAAGGCATAAAGATTTTGTTCATCTTTTGTCATGTATTATTTTGTTTTTTTTTGTTTATTGTTTTAAAGTTGATGTAAAACTTGAAGAGTGTTGATTCCTATGTGTTATATAAATTTATTTTTTACCAGATGAGGTTCCTGGCATTGTCCGGGATAAACCTGTGAACCCACTGTTCTCTCTCTTTTTGGGTCCAGAAAGCTACCCATAATCTACAGTTTTATAACAGATTTCATGCGCACCAGAGTGCTATGCCCTTATTTATGGTAGAGAAATTGCATGGAAAGTGTATTAATGTCGTTGCCAATGTGGTCGGCTTACCATAGGTAGCCGAAACAAAATCATTGTATTTTACATTTTTACAACTTTTTGTTTAAAAATAACTGAAACTTGAATCAACACAATTGGTCGATATGAAAGCGATTGGGCTGGATTACTTGACACTTAAGAAACTTAATTTTATAATTTTTGAAACTGTGACTTAGGCTCTAGCATTGAGCAAGAAAAAAAGGGCCAAAATTGCATCACAATGAATAACTCCCGCCACTATTTTTTTTTTATAATAAGACAAGAACATTTTTATCATTATCATTATTGTGTTAGTGAGCAGCATTACATGGATTGTTGGTGTTTTTGAAGCTATTATGACTTAAATAAGCGTTTTTTTAAATTTAGTCATTAACAGCTTTAAACGTGTTTAATAAGTTATGTAAAACATGTTGTAAAATGTGCATTGATGTCTTACATTTAGATTGAAAACCCATCCGTGTAAATCATTCAGTGACAATATCGTTTCCAAAATTTTATGGGAATAATGTTTACCTTTCTTTTCTTTTCTCAGATGTGGTGATGTTCATGTATGGTTCATCTCTGACTGGTTTTGGACTGAAATCTGCGGACATCAACGTAGATTTGACTTCTGCAGAGAAAAACAGAAAGTTGACCCATTTACTGCGAGAGGTTTATCTGAATTTGAAGGATCGTACAGGTGAGAGGGTATTCTGAGGAGGAAGGCTGAAAAGATGCTTATACATTAGAGATGTGGCGGCAACAGTTCTGTTAAACGTCAGAAAATACTACGATAATATTAGGATAATATCAGGATTAGGTGTTTGAGTTCACTGTTGAATTATTTGTTGTGGTCTTTACTCAATCAGAACTGTTGACCGTGATGTAGAAAAATGAGGAGTCAGGCAGTAGAAAGCTTTGTTCTATAATAATAATGAATAGAAACAGCACTTTTTTTTTCTGCATAAAGAATGCAGACTCTAAATATGTAAATGTTCTTTTTGTTATTTTTAAAGTGACAGAATAAAAACGGACATCATATTCTTGAGTTTAATGAATAGTATTTGATACAGAATAAATTATGCACCTGATCTTTATTTGTATTAAAAGTATTTACTCTTATACTTGTTCAGAAATGTTGAGAACACAATTTGTGATGTTGTGATAATGATGGATAACCTATGAGGGACAAAATTTATTTCATCAGTTTCAGTTTGTCTCTCACTGATTGTCTTGATTTTGAGAAACTACATTTTACTTTTGATTTTGATGTTTATGTCTGGTCATATCATCAACAGACACTGGGTTCAGCAATGTCCGGTCAGACTTCTCCGCCAAAATTCCAGGCCTGCTGATGGCAGATGATGTCACGGGATTTACTGTCAGTGTGACAATTCACTGCTACAGTGCCCATTGTTCTTCAGAGCTCTTGGCTATTTACTCAGATTTTGATGTGAGAGTCAGGAAATTGGCAGTGGCTTTCCGCTTCTGGGCAAATGTAAGCAGTTTAGAGTGTCGCTCAGTTATATGTGGAATCGTAGCTTTGTTGCAGTATAAAATTATATAGTTTTCCTTCATTTATTTTTTTTTCCAGAACTGCCAATTCATGAAAGGACATAAATTGAAGTTCTTGCGGTATAGAACAAATTTGGAACCAGCATCACTTTTGCTGAAGCCTGCACCTTATACATCAGTGACGATGACATTTTCCTGTAATAGAAAAGAAAATTATAACCCCCATTTGAACTTTACATTCCAGATTTATCATTAACCCTCATAGGTTCATCTGACAGGAGATCATAGCAGTTAATTAATTTTCCTTATAAATTTCTCATGTCTGTAATTTCACAGGTGTGTGGTTTGGATCGGCAGTGCGATGGATTCATTCCTCCCCATGCCCTCAATCTGATGGTCATCTACTTCCTTCAGGTCATGACCCCACAGGTCGTTCCTATCATACAACCTCCCAAGGTAAATATCTGTATCAGCTGACTTGCTGGATTCTGAAAGTTACCACAAAGATAATAAAAATCATGACTGAAATTATTAATGACCATAGGCAATAACCATGACCAGTCTTCATAAAATATGCAAGGGATAAAACCAGAATTTTTTTTTTTTTTTTTAAACCAGACTGACTTTTCTGTGAACACATGGTATATTTGGATATTAATTTACTTTTTACTTTATTACACTGGTAATTTTTGCTTGCATCATCCAATACGATCGGACAATATAGTATGGGCTTCTTATTTTATTCAACTATCATTCTTTGTATTCTCTCTCTATATTTTTTTGTTCATGTTCACACATTGCATAAGAAGTGGGAAATATTAGAAATTTTCACGCCAACCCTGTACTCTTAGTTTCTCAGACCAATTTTGATAGAAAGTATGTCCCATTGATGCAACATGCTTGGAAGTATAGCTATCAGTTTTGCCTGATGAAACTGGAACTGAACTTCTTTCACAGGTGACTGGAGAAGACGTGGGAGATTTCAGGAAAGATGCTCCTGCCTTTGAGAAGATGAGAGCCAAGGTAAGCATCAGGTCCAGGGCAAATACACCATCTTGTTTTTGTTTCAGCCGTTCTTTTCAACTGAACCAATACAAACTGCATCCTCGCAGGTGAACATATGCACGAGAGCAGTTAATTCACCAACATTCAAAAAGTGAAAGCAGCTACAGGAACATATTCTTAACGAGCTTATTCAAAATTGAAATGAGATAATAATTTTCTTTTTCAGGCTATAAATGCCAATATGACCAGCAAGAATAAGATGAGTGTGGGACAACTGTGGCTGAAATTGCTGAGATTCTATAGTCTAGAGTTTGACACACCCAATGTTGTTGTGTCCATCCGCAGTGCAGAACCTTTGTCTCGGGGAAGCAAACCTTGGAATAGCAAAAAACTGGCTGTGGAAGGTACCATTACTTTTCTGTAACACTTCAGTTGTCAGCTCTTTTCCCAGTTAACATTCAATACCATGTGCTTCATATTATGTCTCAAAAAGGATGTTATAATCAAACTTTTAAGCAATACATTAAAATTATTTTAGCTTTAGAAGGAAGTCTTTTGTCCATGTGATACAAAATTGATTCTCCCTGATTTGAGATTTGGGTTACAAAAAGGATTACTAAGGGATTATATAAGAACGTCCTTATTAAATATGTTTTGTTTTAGACTCTTGCTGTTATGTACATTAATCCATTTTTAAAAATATCATATATAAAATTTACATGAATCTGTCCACAGACCCGTACATGCAGAAGAAAAACATTACGCGCATGGTAAATAATTCCCGCATCTACGAATACTGGCAAAATTCCATACGCAAAGCTTTCCACTATTTCGGTCTGCCCAGGAATGCAGAGGGAAAATCATACATCTCCATGGAAATGCTGAAAGAAGCTCTCGATTTGCAGCAAGATTCAAATACATACACCTTAATGGACAAAAAGACCTCAGGTGACAAAACAGAGACAAAAAATGATTCAAACAGCCAAAAGGTGACAGATCAGGCTACAAAAGAAACAGGAAAGGAGAATGAAAAGAAGAAAAGTGTCGGTGACGTCAATTCTGATGGGGATGGCAATAATGATGATGACGACGATATCTGTCTTCTAATAGCACCTAATCCTCTGTTGGCTAAGGCTTTTGTTTCTACTTCTTTAGACAGTAAAGACTCACAGAAAGGGAAAGGGAAATTGAAATCCTCCTTCAGTTCAGAGTCAGGTGAAGGGGGAAGAAGTCTCTCTCAGTCCTGTGAAGAAGATGAGAAAACTTCTGATTCGGAGACATCGAAAAACCAGGAGAGGCTGCCTGAAAATAATGGAGGATCCAGACTAAAAGCAGCTCATGAATGTTCTTCAACTTCAAGTAGTGAAGAGAGAAGAGATTCAAATAATGATATTAGTAGTCTGTCTCATGCAGTGGAACAATTAACATTAAGTAGTGGTGCCTTGCCTGAGAGTGAAGCAACTGATTCCAACAGCATTCTAAGCAGATCAAGAACTGAGTCATCTGTCATTACTGACACATCTATTGTGGCAGGGTCAGCATCTGTGTTGAGTCCAGCCATCCCAAATATTGATCAAGCTAGTCTTTCATTGTCAGATATCTCATGTCATGTTCAAGATTCCCAGGTCAAAACAGACAGTTCCTGCATATCTGAAAAGAATGACAGCTCTGCCCAGACAAAAGATGAAGATATCATTGGTGAGTATTGCTAAAAAATATGTTTATTTGTTGTTGGTAGAGCATCAGATCACATGCAAGAGATGACACCTGACTCAACACTGGAGGCAGATCCTAAAAACTGTAGTTATAATTCAGATAATTGTCAAAACTCAGCCAACATTGCAGTTTATACATCATTCCACATTTAAAGTCTCTAAAAAAAAAACAATTATGCAATCAGTTGGTGACCTATAAAATACAATTAACACAAGTCCAACTATAACACAGTCTGATGTTGCTGAAACAGATTCTGGTAAGACTGGATTCACTGAACTAGGATTTATATCTTGATTTGAAAACTTTTATATACATTTGCAAAATTCCTTTCAAATCTATGCAAAACAATTTTTGAAAATATTACCAATGTAATAAAGTTTATACATAACTATTTACTTCTGCTTGTATAAGTTAGAATTGATGAGGCTCTGAATACCAAACATAAATAGGGTACCCAAGAAGGGCTGTGAAAGGTGCAAAGTGGCCACTTTTGTGCTGATGTGCCATAATAATCAAACTCAAACTCAGTGAACCCATTTTAAAGGCTATCACTGATCTTTCATTCTCAGACTCCTCAGAAAAACTGAATGATGCAATCACCAGCTTCCCAGATCAGTCAGGAGTAAGTTCTGTGAGTACTTCAGTCGACAGCAAAACTGAAACAGTTTCAGTCACCAAAGATGCAGATTCAAAACCAGCCCAAGGAGAGCAAGCAATGGACACTCAGAAAATTTCATCTGATGGTCAAGTTTCTGGCAGTGGAGTTGGCACAAAAGATACAGCAACATCCTCCAGTCCTAAGGGTGTGTTCTCTGGTGTGATGCAGAAGGATTGTGTGTATGAGTTCTTGAAGGATTATCTTACTGATGGAAAGGTAAATTCTTCTACAAATTTAAAATTATAATTGCAACCAGAGGTTGCAACTTCTTATTAGAGATTTGAGATTTCAGTGGTGCTAGAACTAATTCCTATACACCATGAACACACCTTAGGTATTAGCTTTCTTACAGATCATATTCATATGTCACCATATACTGCATTCTCTTAAATAGCGATTAATATATTAGAAGTTTTGTTACATTTCCTCAGTGCTCATTAATACTTGTTCCTCTGCATGTATCACTTACTGTCTGACTGCTCTTTGTTTACTGTCCTCGGCTACAAGCATTTCTCTTTATTCATGCCCCCTTGCATAGTCACTTATACAATAATTACTGTAAAATCCTAATAAGAGACTTGAAAGTCAGAGAGCAAGATAGATGTAATTTTTGTTTCTCAGTGCAGACATAAGATTCAAATCAGTCTCAAGATTAATAGCCCTGAATGAAGCTTTTGAAGATTTTCATTGCTATACAAAACAGTTCGTCTGGGCATGGATTAACCGATCAGATTTTGCTTTTGTGACAACAGAAAATTTTTTGTGTATTTGTAAGTTTGTTCCGTGCATTAGTTTATTTACAACAAACCTGGTTAAAGTCATTTTGTTCTCCCTGTCACAGACTTTATGTACTTGTTTGGAAATTGTCTTCCATACAATTAAAAAAGTTACAGTAGTCATTGCTATCTGTGATTGTTCTCTATCCTTCAATTCTCAGGGTCCAACACTTGTATGCACATACTGTGAAAAGGAAGGACACTTGAAAAATGCATGCCCTGAGGATGAACTGCCAGAGGTTTTACCATTGCCCACACTTACTCCATTTCATCTCAAAGTTCTTTCAGAAACTCTGGAAAAAGTGCCTGGTAAGTATTATAGATAAATAATTATAACCCTGGAGTGTCTAAGAGTGAAAAAAAAAGACAAATTTTGTGAATTGTCTGAAAGATGCCTTAATTTTGGTTTCAATGCCATGTCATTCTTTTGTAGCAGCATGTATATCATATAATAATGGAGCTTGGGCCCAACTTTGTTCCCGCAAAGGCTTTTTTACTACGCAACGTAGAGAAATGAAACTTGGCATATGTATATAAAATTTATTAAGCCTGTACGTGTCGAGCTCATTTTTTCCCGAAACTCTTTACTTTTCCCAGAAATTCAGTTATAATTATCAGTTATCAATTCATGATTGCGAATACGACGTGATAATGTACTTCCTTCAATTTCGTCATTTCCGCCTTTTACCGGAAATGTAAACTCTCGAACTAGAGTTCACTTGAGAGCCAACCATGCCAAGAAAATTTTGATACCAAGTATAATGTTATACAGATGAGGTGAGTGCCATTCATTCATACCAAGAAAACTGTGTAGAAACATTTATAGTGTGCTTCAAGCTCGAAATGAAATATTTTTTTTTATAGATCTCGGAGTGTCAGTCATGCCAAGAAAACTTTGTCGAAAGGCTAGGCCTCTCACGCCTCGAACTCTATAGCTAATGCTCAAAGAAAGGAAAATGTAATAATAATATAAAAATAAAGAATCACGGGATTTTGAACAAGATCTATTGCCGCTCACACAGCTCGGATTTGCGTGAAATTTTACATCTGCCTGCCCTGCGACCCGCAAAAGGTTCTTTTTTAGATTTGGAGTCTTGAAAAGGTGGGGAAGTATTTTTTGAGTTTCCTTTATGCCGCTAACTGTCTACTTTTGATCCTCCATTTTTTTACGAACACATGAGCCCATGACGTCATCATTTCCTGAAAAATTCTCCTATAGATAATTTTTTTGTGGATGACCCAAAGTGTCTCGACATCAATGAATGTCTTTGTGCTGATTCCTTTCGGTCTGGAGTGCTGTGCTTAACCATTCGAAGAATGGGGCAATTACTAGTATATGTAATGAATTATGCCAAGGTAAATGTGGAAAATGCACAGCCGTCAGTTCACATTCTGTAGTGAAAGTCCAGACATACTTGTGTCCTGAATGTTGTTGCACTTCTGGCCTGAGAAGTTTAAAGCCACAGCCTCTTACCTTAGATACAGCAAATCGGAGTAGGAAGTTCATTCATGTTCACTGTTAAAATACAAAGTCCTTCAGTCCATTAATTAATTTTTCTTTCTGCATCTTCTTTGTGCAAGAGTTGTATTGCCTTATATAGATTGCCAAGATATTATTGATTAGACCCACCCACTGTCAATTATGCACAACCCGGTCAAGGATCACCTTGTTTTTAAGGCTTGTAAAATGAAATGAAACTATATTGTTGGTATGTAATAAATTGGTTTAACACAAAGTTGTAAACAGATTAAGTGAAGAGCCCTTATGCTGTGGCCATGCCTTACATCCGTACCATTCTGTTCAGTGTCAGTAAATAAATTAATATTCATTTCAGCATGTATCTCAGGCTGACTACATAATTTTGTATTAACTTGTTGAAAATTTTCAGATGATGTTGGTTTAAGTGAGGACAGTTTGGCTGACCGTAGAATGTTTCTTAGCTGTTTACAGGAGTTCATTCGTATGCAATTTAATGGTGAGTACTTGATTTGTTTAGTGATGAAAGGGGGTGTAACAGCTGAGGTTGTTCTAGCACGTTATAGTAGGGGGGAGTTAGTTGATCTAACTACAACCCTTTAGAAAACGAAACTATTACAGCTGTAAAATAAATAAACACGAGATCCGACGATAGATTAAATAATACTAAAGTTTAATAACTGTATAGTGAACAATAAATTACTAGGAAGACACCAGCGAAACTAAATATCTACGCCACACAAAAGGAAACTCACTTACTCACCGACCAACCACTCACACAGGTCTATATATATAAACATTCCTACAGAAAGTTCCCGAAATAAACGTTACCTTTGCCCTCGCACAAACTAACCAATCACGCATCAATACGTCATCAGGTTACATCACTCAAGGCCAAATCTGGCGTAAACATTCGTATCCACAACGTTATCGAATATTCGGGAACATACTAATATTTACTGAACGAGTCAAAACACCTGACAACAAGCGAGCGAGAAAAAAAACTACTCACTAGAAAAGAAGGTCAGGTCACGGAGTACAGTACACTCTGGCGGTTGTCAACAATAAAATGAAAAAAGTAGTGGACACATGCTCAGCCACCAGCACAACAACAAAACCGGGGGAGGGCAAGGGGTAGCCCGCAGATGCTACACAACTCCCCAATTTAAGTTGAATATCTTTCAACTCCAAAAACATTATACAGCGTCTGCACTATCGTGAAATAATCTTATAGCACTCCCAATCTCCCAAAGGTAGTTGCTAATTCTATTACAATTAATAACAATTTCAGTGTCTTCCCGAATGTCATCACAAATACAATACAATGCAGTGTACTTTGCATCACTAATACCATAACTAATACAATACCGTCATTGCTTCCCAATAGTAAACAGTAGGCCTACTAGTCAAATAACACAACGCCACCACTGTGGTGAAACAATGGTCAATGATATTATTACAAATCATATAAGGTGAAACGATGGCCCATCGTTTACACAATAAGATAAGATAAGATAAGATAAGATAAATTTTATTCGTCCTTGTACAAGGAAATTTGTTTTGATCATTGAATACATAACAATACAGTTACAGAAGCAGAAAGTATGATACATAGCGCGCACACACACATATATACACACACACTGATAAATTAACTAAATTAACAAAATTAACAGTGCACACAATATGCTTCCCTAACTAAAACACATTGACCTGTGCACAGATTACGATCAAGATGACGACATTATTGTAACATCCTAGTTGATGATGGAATAAACGATTTAAAGTAGCGCTCAGTTTTAGTTTTCTTTGACAACAGCCTTAAACTTCTTACAGATCTTATATATTCCTTGTTCAGGGGATGTTGGGGGTCATTTATAATGATATTAGCTTTTTTAATACAAGCACCAGTGTACAGCTCATCAAAATATGGCAGGTCACAGATACAAATTTTGGATGCTTTTTTAATTAAATTATTGATCTTATTTTTATCTTTTTGTAAGATGTTTCCTCCCCAACAGACAACTCCATACATCAAAACGCTCTGAATAGCCATGGTGTAAAATATTTTCAGAATGCTTTTGCTAACTTTTAAAAAGCGGAGCTTTCTGAGGAAATACATGCGCTGGTTGGCTTTCTTGTATACATATGTTACATGCGCATTCCAGTTAAGCAATGAATCAATAGTAATGCCAAGATATTTGGCCTCTGTGACAATTTCAACCTCTTCATTGTTGATAGTAAGAGGGCAAACAGGATCGTTGTTATTTTTCCTAAAGTCAAAAACAAGCTCTTTTGTTTTCTTAACATTCAGTAGAAGATAGTTGTTATTACACCAACAATGAAAGGATTGTACAATGTTAGAATATTCGTGGCCAGAGTTAGGTAAAAGGCCTAAAATAGCAGAGTCGTCGGCAAATTTAAGAAGGTAAACGTTGTTGTGTGTCACAGTGAAATCATTTGTATACAATGTATACAAGGCAGGTGACAGCACGCAGCCTTGTGGCGCTCCTGTGTTTGTTGTGAGTAATTTGGAAAATGTGTTGTTTATATCCACAAACTGGCTTCTCTGTGTTAGAAATTCGAAGATCCAGCTCTTTAAAAAAGAACTCACGTGTAGGTTGGTAAGCTTTTGAAACATTAAGTGCGGTTGTATGGTGTTAAACGCAGACGAAAAATCGACTAGGAGCACACGAACACAGGTTTTACCAGTGTCTAAATGACTGTAGATGTTATGCAATAAAAACAATAAGGCGTCTTCTGTGTTCCTGTTTTCTTTGTATGCAAATTGCAAAGGATCGAGATTTTGTTTGACCTCCTTCGTTAGTTCAGTTAAAACAAGTTTTTCAAAGCACGAACCATAGCATATAACTTGTTGTACATAACATGGTTATCTCCAAAATGTATAACTCATACGTACAATGGCAAAAATACCAATACATACCGACCACTGATTAGGGTCTTTCTTCATCATATTAGGTCAAAACAAGTTACAACATTGCAATATAACACAAACACTGCTTGCTCGCAGTCCCCATTTGGGTTACATTTTCCAAAAATTACACCAAGTTCCATTGGTAACTAATATGACATAGCATAAAATCAAAATGTGACTAACACATCATGACTCTCTATCAGCCATCAATTCAATATTCAGTCACAGATGAACTATGTCCCCAATTACAGTACAATACTGCCGTCCTAGAAATTCATCTAGTAGGCAAAAGTATGGGTTACAATGCATTTCACTGATAGTGTACTACTTTAAAATACCCTGCTCAGGAAATCGGCACAGACATTTTCTCTGCCTTTTACGTAGTGAATCCTGAATCGATAAGACTGTAAAAATAAACTCCATCGTAATAACTTTGGACTGTCAAACTTGGCAGAGTTCAAGAACTCTAATGACCGATGGTCAGTTTGGAGCACAAACTCCTTTCCATACAAATACAAAGTAAACTTTTTTACAGCCCAAACAATAGCTAAACATTCGCGCTCTGAGACCGAATATTTTGTCTCACGAGGCAATAGCTTACAACTAGCATATGCCACAGGGTACAACTTTCCCTCGTGTTCCTGCATAAGACTAGCGCCTAATCCGCGATCTGATGCATCAGTTGCTAAGACAAACTCTTTGGAAAAATTTGGCAAACATAACACGGGTTTGGAGATAATGACATTCTTCAAAGAGGTGTACGCTTTCTCCTGCGTTTCATCCCACTGAACTATATTGGGCTGACCCTTTTTAAGTAAATCAGACAATGGTGATGCAATCGCTGAAAAGTTAGGAATAAATTCATGGTAATATCCCACTAATCCTAAGAATGCTTTCACTTCCTTCTTAGTGGTGGGTCTGGGTGCGTCTCGTACCTTACATACATTCTCTTCTAACAGGCCAATCATACCTTCTCCCACTAAGTGTCCAACAAAGTCTACTTCAGACGTTCCAATCAGACACTTCGATGGTCTTGCAGTTAATCCAGCTTGGTCCATCCTCTGCAGTAAGTCCTTGAGAGTCTTCACATGCTCGTCGAATGTCTCTGTATGAATCAGCAGGTCGTCCACATATGCTGTCACATTGTTCATTCCACGGATCAATGGCTTTACGATCCTGTTCAGCGTGGCTCCTGAGTTCATCATCCCAAAAGGCATCCGAATGAATTCATAGTGTTCGCCCATGGTGACGAACGCCGTCTTGGGAATGTCTTGCTCTCGAACTTTCACTTGCCAGTATCCCTTGCTCAGGTCAATCCGAGAGAATAATTTTCCTCTCGAGAGACTCTGAAACACTTCTGATGGCGCTGCTGTCGGATGAGGGTCGAATACTGTGATCTTGTTTAACCTCCTGTAGTCGATGCAGACTCGGTTGGATCCGTCCTTCTTCTTGACGACAACAATAGGTGAAGCATAAGCTGATGAGCTCCTTCGAATGATGCCCAGCCGTTCCATGGTGCTAAGCTCCTCCTTCAATGAGTCGCGCATTGCGTAGGGCACCGGGTATGGTCGTTGACGAACTGGTACCTCTGTCGTCAGGTCGATGCGATGTTCACCCAACTGGCAGCATCCAGGAAGATTGGTGAAGACGTGCTGGTAATTCTTCACCACATTGCAGAGTTTTTGACGTTGTTCCGATGTCAGTTGCGTTCCATACTGGACATCTCTGTAGCTTTCCTTCTGGTCCCAGCTTCCTAGGTCGGCAAGGTCCTCCGTCGTTCCACCGTTGTCGCCTTCCAGGTCGCAGTCCTCGATGATTGTCATGCCAGCTGACTCCACGGGTTGACTCTTGTCCATCATGTCGTCCTCTGCCAGTACAGTCTCAGCACTATCACCGCCGCCGTCCTTTATGGCGTTGACATGTTCAGGCGTGGTATCTCTCCTACTGTTGTCCATCCCACACATCTCGGTCACAATAGGTCTCGGTTCCATTGCCACTGCTGCTGCTTTTGACGTCCTTGGAATGTATCTCTTGAGGAGGTTGGCGTGCAAGGTCTTTTCTTTTGCACCCATCTTGACTCTATAGTCGTTAACACCGACAACTGAGACTACCTTATATGGTCCCTTCCATTGGACTAGGAGCTTGTTAGTGTTCGTCGGCAGTAGCACCAACACTTCATCTCCGGGGCGGAACTTCCTCTCTCGCGCCTTCCGGTCGTAGTAGGTCTTCTGTCTACCTTGAGCCTTGGAGAGTTCTTCCGTCGCTAACTTCCATGTGTCCTCCAGCCTCTCACGTAGTTCCATGACGTACTGGTAACTGGTCTTCGTTTCCGGCTCCTCTACGTCCTTGGTCCATAGTTGTCGTAAGATGTGCATTGGTCCTCTCACAGTTCTCCCATACAGCAACTCGAATGCTGGCAAACTTGGTCGACTCTTGGGGAACTTCACGATATGCGAAGAGCAGCGGGTTGATGTATCTGTGCCACTGCTTGGGTTGCTCTGCGCACAGTCGCCTTAAGGTCTTCTTCAGTGTGCCGTTAAATCGCTCCACCAACCCGTTGCACATAGGGTGGTAGACTGTAGTGGTCGACTGTCGAATTCCCAGTAGTCTATTCGTTTCCTTCATGACATCTGACATAAACTGGGTCCCTTGGTCCGACAAGATCTCTTCTACTACTACTATTTCCTGTTGCACCCACTGGTGCTTAGGGCAGCAACAAAGGATCTCCAGCCCTGTCTGTCCTGGGCCATCTTTGCGAGAGTTCCCCATGAGTGATTGAAGGATTTCATCTCTGCCTCGATTGTTCTCCGCCAGGTTGCCTTGGGTCTGCCTCGCTTGCGCCGTCCCTCCGGTGTCCACTGAAGTGCTGTTTTGGTTATAGAATTTGCTTCCTTTCGCAGCACGTGTCCAAGCCATCTCCATCGTCTCTTCGTGATGATGTTGGCTATTTCTTCTTGCTTGCATCGCCTTAGTAGTTCCTGATTAGAAATCTTGTTTGGCCAAAAGATGCGGAGAATCCTACGAAGACATGTGGTGTGGAAGGAAGACAACTTGGCGAGGTCACCTTCTGTCATTCGCCAACACTCTGATCCATACAGGAGTGTGGATAGGACACAGCTTTGGTACAGTCTGATCTTGGTGTTGATGCCGTATTGTGTCGATTTCCAGATGTTGCTCATACTTTGAAAGACAGCCCTTGCATTTCCCAGCCTACTTTGGATGTCCTCCTTTGTGCCACCCTCTGGTCTGATAATGCTACCAAGGTATTTAAATTTGTCCGTCGTGGTGAGGTTCTTGTCATCTACTTGCACTGGTGCTGGAGTGTCTACATTTAGGGTCATAATCTCTGTCTTCTTCTGGCTAATCCGAAGGCCTACTTTGCATCCAAAATTATGTAGTCTCTGCGTCTTATCTTGCATGTGTTGGTGACTATGTGACAATAGCGCAAGGTCATCCGCAAAGTCCAAATCCTCTAGGTTGTCGAAGAGTGTCCATCTGATGCCTCTTGGTGCATCCTCTGTAGTTTTCCGCATAATCCAGTCGATTACGAGGTTAAACAAAATTGTTGACATCACACATCCTTGCCGTACACCAGTTTTCACTTCAAAGGATGCATCACTGTTTCCGACACTGCAACTGAAGTTCTTGTAAAAGCTTTTGATGAGTTCAACAAGCTTGCTGGGAATCCCATAGTGCCGAAGAATGCGCCATATACTCTCTCTGTGGATGCTGTCGAAGGCCTTTTTGAAGTCAACGAAGTTCACATAGAGCTGCCTTTGCCATTCTGAACACTGTTCTATGATGTTTCGGAGTGTGAAGATCTGGTCAATGCATCCTTTCCCCTTTCGGAATCCGGCCTGTTCCTTTCTCAGTGTCTTGTCCACAGCATCTGACATACGTTGCACAATGATCTTGGCAAGGATTTTGCTGGGTATAGAAAGGAGAGTGATACCACGCCAGTTGTTGCAATCGCTGAGTGCTCCTTTCTTGGGTATTTTCACTATTCTGCCTTCATTCCAGCTCTTCGGTACTGCTTCTGCTTCCCAGATAGCTGTGAACAGTGGCTGAAGGATGGTGGCTGACTGATCCGGATCTGCTTTGAACAGTTCTGCAGTCAAGTTGTCTTTTCCTGGGGCTTTGCTGTTTTTTAGGCTCTTTATTGCTGCCACTATCTCTTCTTTCTTTGGTGGATCTATGTTGATGTCAAGCTCTTCAGCAGCATCTTGTATTATTATTCTATCTTCAGGTGGTGGCCGGTTTAGTAATTCCTGAAAGTGCTCTGTCCAGCGTGTATCCTGTTCTCGTTCTGTAGTCAGTAGTTTCCCATTCTTGTCTTTGATTGGAACACTTGGTCTTCCACCGTACTTGCCACAAATGCGCTTAGTGATCTTGTGGAGCTTACCCTGTTCTCCTCTTGCTGCTGCCTCCTCCGCATCTGCCGCTAGCTGTTCCATGGCTTCTCGTTTATCTTTCTTTACTAGTCTCTTCACTTTCTTATTTAACTCTGTGTAGCTATGTTGGTACCTCTCTTTCAGCCTTTCCGATTTCACTTGTAGGAGTTTCTTTTTCATGACTTTCCTCTCCTCGATCACATCCCATGTTCTTTGTTGGATCCACTCCTTGCTTTTCCCTTTCTCATTAAATCCAAGGCAGGCTACACTGCTCTCTGTGTACGTGGCGTCATGTCCATTTCCCCCTGGAGTTGTTCATAAAAGTCGTCTTTGTCTGTGTTGTCGTTTTCGTTGGTTGGTGCATAACATTGGATGACAGTGATGTTTGTGTGTCGTCCTTTCATCCTCATCCTCATCAGTCTGCTATTGACTGGTTTCCACTCCAACAAGCATTTGTCCAGTCCTTTCTTTAGGATGATGGCTACTCCTCCATGATGTTGGTCATCCTCTCTTCCAGAGTAGAGAACGGTTTCTCCAGTGGATGTTTTGATCCTTCCAGATCCAGTCCATCTGCTCTCACTTACACCCAGGATGTGTAGGTTGTAGCGCCTCATCTCTGATGTTACTTGTGCTAACTTACCCGATTCATACATTGTTCTAACATTCCAGTATCCAATCCTGGTCTTGGTTTTGGCGGTGTTCAGTTCCTCCTTCATCCTGCTAGCAGTTTCCTTTCGGCTTTCACTACTTGCATTCATACGAGTCGCGAGGTACTCAGAAGGTCCATCACATCCAGAACGTTGGTTTTTCCATGTTGCTGTTTCCGTAACGATTTTTGTTTCTCCAAGTAAGGTCACCCCAACAAGGATTTCAGGGTAGGGTTGTTAGCCCTACGCCCAACCCCCGAACCTGGAGGGCCAGTCTGTTCAATCTTGTCTGGTCCTTCCCCCATGACCTGTCCAGCTTGCTTAAAGCTATCAGGGGCACGAGGCCTCCGCTGGCTTAGCTCCTGAAGATCTCTTCGGGCACACCCAAAAGGCTGTAGATGTTCACTAAGGCTTTTGCTACCGTTTCTGCGTCGATCTTCTTCAAGGGTGTGGCTTCGGGGTAACGAGTAGCGTAGTCTATGTACACCAGGATATACCGATGTCCACCTTCACTTGGGGGGTCGATAGGTCCTACTAAGTCCACGGCCACTCGCCTAAATGGTACGTCCACTACTGGCATACTCTGCAGGTGCACCTTTGGGGTCGCTCCTTTGTTCACCGTCCTCTGGCATATGTCGCATGAGCGGCAATATCTCGCGACGTCACCTTCAATTCCAGGCCAATAAAAATTGCTCATAACTCTGTCTTTGGTTTTCTTCACGCCGAGGTGTCCTCCGACGATCGAGTCGTGGGCTACACTCAGTACATACTCTCTCAGTTTCTCGGGTAGTACCACTTGCCTTATAACCGTCGCCTGTCTCAGGTCCTTGTAGATCCGGTACAGTACTCCTCCATGTTTCTCAAAATGAACAGATTTATTGCCTCTATTAGTTGGGATCTTCTTCTGCTCTAACTTCCTAATGACTTCGTCTTCTTCTTGGAGTCGGATAAGTTCCTCTCTATCCACTCCCGCGTGCCGTTCTGCCCTCGGCACCTTCAGCGACGTAGACCGGTCCTTCCTCTTCTCCTGGGCCCTCGTGGTCACCGCTCCTACCATCACCTCAGTATCAGGGTCGTACGGATCCTTCGCTCCGTCCACGTTCCCGACTACTAGGTCGCAGATGGTCTCCGGGAGACACAGCGCCGTCACTTTGCCCGTCAGGTAAGGCGTCTTCACGTCGATAACGGCTTCCTCCGCCGCTAGCAAGGAGTTATCGATCCTCGCGATAAGTTTCTTCCCACCGGTGAGCTGTCCGTCGTCCACCAGTGCTCGCCGCACCACTACACCTTCACAGCCGGTATCTCTTAGGACATCTACCGCTCGATTTCCAATCAAGCCCTTCATCACTGGTAACTTCAGTTTCTCCACGGTCCTTCAGTCACTGCATCCTCCGCAAGTAACAGGCACCGCTAACTGTAGCTTCCCGTCCTTCATTACCGCTTGAACGTTGATGCTGGTGTCAGCCGTCGTTGCATCCTGTCTCGACGACTCGTCCGCCGCTATCACTACGGCCGCCGCCGCCTTGTTCGGCTTGCCTCGTCCCATATCCTTCTGGGCTGGACACATCCTCCGAACGTGGCCTGGCTTTCCACAAAGGTAACATTTCAACTCACCTTTGTCGTTTAACTTTGCACGACACTCCGTCGCCTTGTGTCCCGGCCTCTGGCACCTATGGCAGACCTGTGGGCTTCTGTCTCCGTTGGGCCTCTGTCGCACTGGCCGGCTCTGCAGTCTGGCGCTCCCGCTGAGTGTCCGGTTCCTCGCTACCAGGTACGCCTCCGCTGAATCTGCGATGTCCTGTAGCGTCTTTGGTTTCCTCTCCCTCACATGGGTTGCAAGGTCTGGTGGGCAGGCATCCATGAATTGCTCTCTGACGAACAGATCTCTCACTCCTTCGTAGGTCTCCTCCGTCTTCGACAGCTTTATCCACCTCTCTAAATAGGTCTTGATCCTGGTCAAAAACATTCCAACATCTTCTCCATCTTCAGGCTTACCTTGTCTGAACATGAGTCTGTATCCGTCCTCTGACAGGTTGTACCTCTTCTGCAACGCTTCCTTGACCTTGTCGTAGTCCTTGGCTTCGTCGATCGGTAGTCTGCAGAAGCACTCCAAAGCTCTCCCAGTCAGCAGGGCAGACAATGATGTCGTCCAGGTGGATCTGGGCCATTCAGCTGTCTCGGCAAACCTCTCAAACCGCAGCAACCAGCTATCCAGATCGTCCTTCTTGTCCTGAAATGCAGGTAGCTTGGGTCTCTTAGAACTGGCGTGGTCGTCGGTCTTCTGCGCTGAGTCGTTGCCTCCACGTTGCTGGCGCATCCTCTCTATCTCCAACTCGTGGTTCATCTTTTCCCTTTCCAGCTGTCGTTCAGCCTCCTTCTCATGAGCCTGTCGTTCAGCCTCCTTCTCCTGTCGTTGAGCCTCCAGCTGTCTTTCTCTTTCTAGGCCTTCACGGAGGTAGTCCCGTCTCTCCTGCCCAGTGAGCTCCATAGCGTCCGCTTCCTGGCTAAGCCTTCCAATAACCTCCGACATGTTGTAGATAGCTTGTCGATGATATTCCTACAGTAAACTATGTAAATAAATCTAATAATTTTGATCTGGTCCGTTCGAATCTGGTCGGATCCCGGACGAGCCCCCAATATGTAACAGCTGAGGTTGTTCTAGCACGTTATAGTAGGGGGGAGTTAGTTGATCTAACTACAACCCTTTAGAAAACGAAACTATTACAGCTGTAAAATAAATAAACACGAGATCCGACGATAGATTAAATAATACTAAAGTTTAATAACTGTATAGTGAACAATAAATTACTAGGAAGACACCAGCGAAACTAAATATTTACGCCACACAAAAGGAAACTCACTTACTCACCGACCAACCACTCACACAGGTCTATATATATAAACATTCCTACAGAAAGTTCCCGAAATAAACGTTACCTTTGCCCTCGCACAAACTAACCAATCACGCATCAATACGTCATCAGGTTACATCACTCAAGGCCAAATCTGGCGTAAACATTCGTATCCACAACGTTATCGAATATTCGGGAACATACTAATATTTACTGAACGAGTCAAAACACCTGACAACAAGCGAGCGAGGAAAAAAACTACTCACTAGAAAAGAAGGTCAGGTCACGGAGTACAGTACACTCTGGCGGTTGTCAACAATAAAATGAAAAAAGTAGTGGACACATGCTCAGCCACCAGCACAACAACAAAACCGGGGGAGGGCAAGGGGTAGCCCGCAGATGCTACAGGGGGTCATTCATTATGTATGCTCAATTGAATTCCATTCCCCCCCTCCCCTCGTATACGGCCATTAGAATGTTGAATGACGATGATAAAGCATCAACGAAAGAAAACATAGAATGGCATTTTGCCAGAAGAATTTGACTGTTTCATTGGAGACATGATTTTTATGTAATCTAACAACTTAATTGGCTGAAAAAAATAAATAAGCCAAACTTTTAAATTTATTACTATAATAATTGAAAAGCATACATACGCTCCCCAGAACCCTCTTTCCCCCACATGTATAATTTTCATATGCTGGAAACCCTGGTCCCTCTCCCCCCTTTGAGCCCTAAAGCTGATTTCAACAATGATAGTACAGACCTGATCAAGTATTACAATAATGGCAAAGGCATGTACATGTATAAACAGTAATGTTGAATAATTATTAAACATTACTGATAATACATGCCTTTGCCTTTATCAAGGGAAACAAGAATACATAGACAAGGGGAACTTTTAAGAATGCATCTTTGTGTTGACATCATTCGTTTACAATCAGCGGTTTTCAATAGTAGGTCTAAAATATTGTTAAGCTATGGAAAGTGATTAAAATGTCAATACCCATATAGTTATATATAAATACTTCATGTGATCATGTTATTTGTGCAAGTACAATGTTGCCATGAATTCTTCAGCCGTGTCGATTACAATGTCATCCAGTTAATTTTAGCATTCCTGAGAAAATGAAACAAAGGAGATGTATTAGTCTTCTTTTCATAATCATCTTTACTGCCATTCAGTCCGACATGCTTAACAATATTATTGTGATTAAAATTGTTCTTGAAGTTCTAGCATATAGAACCATGGAGGATAGTGTATTGTGTCTGAGACTACGACTTGCTGCTTGCTTAAGAGACACAGAAAGATGATTGGTTTACCCAAATTTTGGTGTTTGCAGATGCCCAGTTGTCTTTATTTGGCTCTTCTTGCAATGGATTTGGGTTTGATAAGAGTGATATTGACATTTGCTTGACGTTTAGCAGAAGGAAGGTGAGTGGTTATTGTAGAGATTTATCATATCATTGTTTTAACTCATTCCAAGCTGCAGTGACCAAATGCATCTTTCCCAACTGCCGTATGATGCTCCCAAATTGGTATTGAAAGAAACCATAGTTTACGATGGTACCCTAGTGACAAACTCTCTTGAAGAGAAGTACAGCATAATAATAGATTGTTTCTGGCTTTCATTATTTTCAGTGTCAAAAACTGGAAATAAATACATGGCTTTCTTTTCTATAGACTGAAAGTAAAAGCATAAGTCAGACTGGAGACAATATGTTATTTCTCATGTAAGATGTTTCTACATTTTATTAAATTTTGTCCATTTCTCTGTAAGATGGTGCTTATTTCAATGATATATATTTATATTTAAGTGCCAAAACAAATTTTAAAAAATTATGTTGTGAAGTAATCAGAGTCAACTCCCTTCGATTAGTTACCAGACATGCATAACTGGAGTTAGCTTGGA
The DNA here is from genome assembly GCA_963931925.1 of Onchidella celtica. NCBI lineage: Eukaryota > Metazoa > Mollusca > Gastropoda > Systellommatophora > Onchidiidae > Onchidella > Onchidella celtica. The sequence goes on along the minus strand of OZ007571.1, from coordinate 29,184,958 downwards.
ATGAGTTAAAATTGAATCCTTTGGAGCCTTTCGCTAGTATTTGTTTTTTAATTATTATTTGATGGCAAATGGTTCAGACATGTGTAAGTTTTATTTCTTTATGGCATTTTTCAATTTGGCCATGAAAAAATTTGTCTTTGTGATATACGTAATTTTATTGTCATTTAGGCTTTTTTTCTGTATTTTTCGTTGGCTTTTACCCTCAACAAAAACAAATTCAGTGACTGAGGAGGTGAAAATTTTGCTGCAAAAGGAACTCATGGCGCTGATTCTGACAAACTTGAATAATTTTAATATCTTAGTTCAGATCTCAGTAGATGTTTTTCTTGACAAGCTTTGATGTTTTTCATTAAACGTGGGAAGGCCAACAAAGGTCTTTGTCATGGTAGGTTACATTGAATATAATAGCTAGATTGTGTTAACTCATATGAAATCATAATTAGAGTCTACATCTGAACAGAAGTTTTGTTGATGCAAATGACATTACATTAATTAAACGACTTTCCTATCCGGTGAAGTCAGTTTTCAAATGCAGATCAGACGTCATTTTTTTTTTATCTGGTCCTAAAATGGCTTTAAATAGAGTTGCTCAGATTCTAGCCGTGGTCAAGTGACAGATTATTGTAACGACATGAAAATTTGAGACGTTATTGGAGAAACCAGTATTTCCAGCAATTCGACAACTGTTCACAGAAGGACATTTCATATAAGCATATGACAAGCCTTATTAACTAACTGACATGGAAACCAGTGGGCAAAGCTCTGAGCAACCCCCTGATTTTTGTGCCTTATAATACAAGTTAAAGAATTTGATAATTTTTTCCTTGATATACCTGGTGATTAATGGTGACCCTGTCTCTGTCAGATGAATGACAAAATCTGGGTGATAGACATACTGGCACGGCGATTGAAGCAAAATGCTGATTTGTTCAATGTCCAAGCCATTCCCACGGCCAAGGTGCCCATTGTCAAATTCACAGTCAAGAAAACCGATTTGGAGGGGGATATCAGCTTGTACAACACATTGGTGAGTAGAACTATTCTCGTAGTGATAGGTTCTCTGGTTGTTTTGTGTTTAGATAGCACTGGTTACTGATGAATTTATCATTCCTGCTTGATTATGACCGGAAGAAATAGCAGCTAAAAGAACAAGAATTTTCAACAAAGATAGAATAATGTAGAATGAGAAGCAAGTCATAGGAAACTGTTGAAGTATGGTGTAGTTATGAGCTAAACCAGATTTACAAAAAAAAAAAAAAAAAGTAATAAAAATTACTTATAAATTCTGTACATTCTGTATGTTCCCTGAACCTTTGTGGATTATGGAACAATTAAGACACTCAGTTGTGTCTGTTGTGATGTTTCAGTCACAGTCTGGTTTGAAACAGCTTTGGTGAAACGGTTGGGATAATTGTAAAAATGTTTTGTCGAAGTTGTAGTGGGTTTGGACATCTGTTACAGGCGAGAACATCAGACTATGGCTTAACTTAACTGAACAAAGAGACCTTTCAAATGAAATTCCGTAATGTTACATATAACAAAAGGGGTTATGAGTGAGGGACTTAATTTTCATGGTGATTATGGTGTGGAAGGAATGAGGAACAAACAGGAAAAACAGTGTGTTGTCTGACATTACAAAAAAAATAAAGATATCAGATGTCAAATTTAGATTCTTACGAGCAATAAACACTGTCAGTGACATTACAGTTGAGTATGTGTCTTCACCATGTTGGCAGTAACTGTTAAGGTATGATATGGAAATTTGAACCCCAAACAGTTGAATGTCAAAGATTTCTGTTTCTTACAGCAATCTTTTGCTGTTTCCAGGGTCATATTTTATGGCTCATTGATTAATGAATCACCCATTTTCCTTTTTTTAGGCTCAACATAACACCAGACTTCTGTACAGCTACAGTCAGATCGACCCCAGAGTTCGCATTCTGGGTTATGCCATCAAAACATTTGCCAAGGTGAGAACAAGTATGGAAATTAGCAGTAAAAGAAACTTCGGTGTGAGTAGGAGCATTATGAGCTATTAAACCCTCTATGGCCAGGTGTACACTTTGTTTGGAGCACATTGTTAAGTGTCAAATGTTCTGTATTTACACTGTGTTGTGTGTTGTCAATGAATGATTTTTAAAATAAATATTTATATTTATGTGTTCAACTGACTATTTTAAATCAGTTTTTATGTTGCATAATTTTTGGACAAGGTAGTCTACATATGGGCATTTGAGTGTTAACATTTGTGTTCACTTCTTAAACACTGGATTTCTTCCGGTTATCTTATCTGTAATTGCAACTTTGTAAGCAGTGATACAAGCCACAAAAGGTTAACAACATTATGTCCATACAGAGGGGACATAGATCTAGTATCTGTGAGATAGTCCATTTCATATGTGCATACTATATCTGTCCTTCTTATCAAAACTGTCCTGACCACTTGTTTTTGGGTTTCAAAATGATACCACAGGAAAAGAATCAACATTTTTATCCCTCATTTACTTTCCAGCTTGTCTACTAATTATATTTTGTTTTAATTGCATTTGTGTCAAGGTATGTGACATTGGAGATGCATCACGAGGTAGTTTGTCTTCCTATGGCTACATCCTGATGATGTTGTACTATCTGCAGCAAGTGAAGCCGCCAGTTATTCCTGTCCTACAGGAGGTGAGATATGCAGAATGGCCAGTTTGTGTGAACCCTTTTTGTATTTTGTATACTTCTTTAATCCCATTTGGGAAATTTGCCATAGTGTCATTGCAGCCCAGTTACAGCTGGAGCAGACATGTCATCGCAGGAGTGCAGCCCAGGTCTGCATGTTTTTTTTTAGGGGATGGGATGGTAGGGATACATTTCATTTAATTTTGCCTGGGCAGCGGCCTGTTCGGCCTACTCTTCTCGATTTCCAACTGCCAAGGTATCATTAGCATGCACATAGGCCCTCTGAGTTTTTCGTCCTTATCCGAGAAGACTAAGTGCTTGATCCTGCCTACCGAAGGATCAGGGACAGGAAAATATGAGAAAAATTCCAACATGCCTGACCGATTGGGGTTCGAACCCGATACCTTCGGCATGACAGGCGACCACCTTGCCTCAAGACCACCATGTTCCCCATAAAGGAGATTCGAGTGGAGGAAGAGAAGTCTGTCAACACATGTTTTTCAAATTAAGATACAGGAATTGTGGAACAAAGCATTAATAGGTTAAAATTTCTTGAACATATTAAAGGGGAGAGATTGAACAATTTTGTTTTCATTCCTGGGTCATGTTGTATGTACAACCAAACAGGACACTTGCTGATGCACCAACTGAAAATTTTCAAAGGGAAAATAGTTCTGCAAATGTGGTATGCACAGCATTCAAACATAAATTTCAAAGATCAGTACTTCATTAGGTAGCGTCAGTCAGAGTTAGATTCTATGAAAATTCAGAAAATGAGATGCTGTTTGTTTACATTTTTTTTTTTGCAGCTGATTTAAAACAATTATTACAGAATGTTGTCTGTTTTTCCTCATTTAATTGGACTAGAAAAGAATTTCCGAAAGAGTTGACTCACAGACGAAAATATCTTTTAAAAAAAGAAAGCATTTGTGATCACGGCTCTACTCTCGGTCTTATGTGAAGGGATTGGTCATTATGTATGTGTTTTTCAGTGTTTTTCTGTTTATGGGCTGATTCTTGCAAAATCATGCTTGCATTTTTGTTGCCTTTGCAGTTGTATGAAGGAAAAGAGAAGCCCCAGCTGATTATAGAGTCATGCGATGCTTGGTTCATGGAGGATTTATCTAAACTGGTAATGAGCATCATTCATACTGCTATTATCTCAATAACTAAAACCACAAGCATATAACTGAAAGTGGATTTGAGTCTCACTGCCGCAGAACTGGGGAAACCCAGACACATTTTTGGCTTAAGTTACAATATCATTCTTGATGCTGCTGTTCCTATAATTCAGGCTATTAATTTCTACATGAAATCAGACGATGTCAGAATTGTAGATATTCAGAAAGTTTTATAACCAAAACCGTAACATTATCTTTGCCTACTGTGTCAGTAAAAGTCACGGAAATGAACATGAGAGAGATTTGAGATTGAGTTCTTGCTGTCTTGAATTTGTAAATGATCAGAAGCATCTATACCTGCAACAGAAGCATTATCCTTGCTACTTTTGTCTCCAAAGCAGAACTAGAAAAATTTGAGCTTGAATACTCTATGGGCTTTGCTGCTGAAGGAGCTAATCTGTAAATTATTGGGCTTACACTGGGCAGTATTTTAAATTACTTCTCTCTACTATTGTGAGTGCTTCAGCGGCCAGAGTTCACCAAGATACAATATTCTTGACCAAATTCCTGTATGAAGTTGAGGAAACAGCTGGTTATAGATAAATCCAGAGTTCTGTGTCTGGAATCCAGTTTTATTCTATGGCCTGAAAAACATACAGTGAAAATGGTTTCATCTGTCACCCTTCATTTTTCAGATTTATCAAGACAGCGTTGCTTTTCTCATTGTTCATTGAATAAATTTCTGATTATTGTGAACACCATCCACAGGATAAGCTCTGGGCAGAGAAAGGCAAGAACACAATGAGTGTGGCAGAGCTTTGGCTGGGGTTTTTACGTTTTTACGTGGAAGAATTCAACTATAAGGAATATGTAGTCTCCATCCGCCAGAAAGAGTTGCTGACTCGATTTGAGAAGCTGTGGAATGGGGAATGCATTGCCATTGAAGGTCAGTCAACAGCATTTGCTTGTGTATGTTGTCATGAACATTATGGTGTTGACTAATACACATAAATCAGTATGAAGTGTAACTCATCTGTCATGTTGCTAAATATGGAAAATTTCAACACAAACTTTTTAAGCAGGGTGTAGGACTCCTTCTCTTTGAGTTATGTTTACAAAATGTTAGCTTTGGATAATTAAAGTAATATTTGCCATGGTTTCACTCAGCTTTTGGAAAAATGAATGAATACTCTGAAAGTCTTAGTACTGATTAGTTCATGGAAGATCTTGGTTAGCAATCTCTTCAGTAAATTCTTCATCATCCTCTATAGTCTCGCAATCTCCACTATGCTCAAGAGTATATTTTGCAATTTTTTTCCAGTTTTTTTTTTTCTCTTAATGTTTAGAAATAACAGTTTTTATCTTTTTTTCAGACCCATTCGATGTGAGCCATAATTTGGGCTCTGGTTTAATGAGAAAAAGTGAGTCACCTCCAGTTATTCTTCAACCCTGCAAAGGGTCGTGCTGTTTCCTGAAAGCTTGTTTTGCGTAAATTCTGATTATCTCAAAAATTATGCGGAACTTTGTTTTGATAGATCCTGAGTGCAGTGCCGCTCCTGTATTCATAAGCTAATCTGTGACATCTCATTCTGTATAAACTGGTTTGCAAGATTTATCATGAATTTTCACAGGCACAGATAATATTTCCTGAAAACTGAAGGGATTAGTTCTCTGCCGTATTTAAGTCTTCTGTACACCCAAAACAAACAGTATAGTTTTGCCTGAGGATCAGCATATAAACTGTCTTCTGTGCAAAGCACATCAACCCAAGATTGTTATTATGAGAGAGAGAGAGAGAGAGAGCTATCTTGAAAGAGCTGAAGTTTACAGGATCACACCATAAATGAAAAACACTTTTTAAACAGTATCTTAGTTTTAGCTCTTTATGATTGTGCATGGTGCAGATAGAACTTAACCAGTCATGCATTGTTCAGGCTTTGCTTAATTATAATTTTCTCAAAGGGCATGGCTAAATATCTTTGTGATGGAGTTTCAGAGTTCAGTGATTTTATGGTAATGTCATGACTTCTAACATGTCAGGGAGTGGAAGGTTAAAAATACTTACGGGGGTTTTTCGTTGTCGAGTCAAAGCTATTAGGTTATCCCATCCTTTGTTGTTAATATCCATGTCATAGAATGTCATATAAAGCAGGAATAATATATCAGAATAATATATTTTACATTTCAGTGAACAACTTCATCTTCAAAACATTCATCAATGGCCGTATGTTGTATGGCAGTCCTATTGATGACAACATGGAGATGTTCACCAGTTACAAGGCCCCTTCTGTAAGTTACCTATCACTTCCTATCACTTATACACTACAGTGGTATCAAACTGATGTGGCATGAATGTTTTAATATTTCTAGGTATCCCGTTTTCCCTTGCTCTTGTCTTTTTCCATGCACTGTAAGACTGTTAACCCTCGTCCTGCGGGAGGCCACTATTCTGGCCTCCCCGCGCAACACGTGAGACAGGGCGAGGCCAATATTGTGGCCTACGCGCTGCAAACTGGGTCCAGCGGGAGGCCAATATATTGTATGGCAGCGGTGCCCCTCGTGTTTTGTTTATTCGGTTGCCGCGACTGTCGTTTTTTTCACGTTCTTTTTTTTTCCACACTATTTTCGCGTGTTTATCCATCCTGTCACCCCTAGTATATCTAACAAAATGGTATCGTCCGATTACGTTTATTACGATGCAATTATTCGTAACTACTCATCATACTCATGTAATAGTACTGACGGTCGGAAGTTTGAACTGGGGAAAATCTTGGGGAAACTTTTACTTTGATGCTGGTTGTCATCTACATGTCAAATGAGAAGAAAGGGGCCATGTGCGTATTTGAGACGCTGTTCTCTGTCTGTAATTATGAATTCCGATGTAATACTAGGGCATGCTGCATAAGGGCGTCTGTCGGTAGGTTTTTCATCAGGGAAAACTGAGAGAAAATGACCGACTTTGTTGTTGGTCGTTGTCTTTATTTGATGTGGTAATTAGAGAGATATTGTGTTGCTTGCATTAATCTGCTTTTCAGTACATGTATGTGCTCTACGATCTGGAAATCACATCTCTAAAACTAACAACATAGTACATGGAAACTTTACGTAGTAGAAGAGGGAGAAGGCAATGCCACGATACATGTATATATATATATATATATGGCCTTTAGCGTCTTTACAGACGGTCTTAGCAGCTAGAATATTCACTTTCACTTTGACTGACAGCTTCTCTCGTGGCTTATTCTACCAATGTTTGACCCGAAAGTGCGATGGCAGTGATTGCAGGTCAGTCTTTTGGGTTCACTTTGGCGAGTGTTTTCATTCCGCCTCTGTCGTTTTGTCAGGTATGTTTCTTTTGCCTTGAAGTCTATTGCGAGCGTGCCACTGCGCAATTTTTGTCTCCATCTGCTTCGATCATTTGCAAGGTTCTCCCATTCATTGGGGTCGATGTTGAATGCTTTCATCGTGACCTTGCAAGTGTCTTTGAATCGCAGATGTGGCCTACCTCTGGGTCGGTTGCCAGTAGCAAGTTCCCCGTAGAGAATTTGTCTGGGGATGCGATCATTTTCCATACGGTGGAGATGTCCAAGCCACCGCAGTCTTTTTTTGCCTAGGAGAGCCTGAGTTGATGGAATGTTGGCTCGGCTCAGAACTTCGATATTTGAGATCCTGTCTTGCCACTTGATCTTGAGAATTTTGCGTAGGCAGCGCAGGTGGAAGGAGTTGAGGGATCTTTCATGTTTGGAGTAGGTGGTCCATGTCTCTGAGCCATACAGCAGGGTGCTTAGCTTAGGTTAGTAAATTAAGCGCCTGGCTTAAAAAATAATTTGTTCACCTGAATGGCCTGACATAGGGACAGAAAAAGCGCAGAGGTCTAGGGAAAAATGATAAAAACGTGTGTTAAACGGCATGTAAATGCAGAAAATTCTTGAACAATAAAACTTACTGCATATTATCACAAGTACTTTATCCAAATATCATAGGGGTCACTTACGATTTATCCACCACTATTGTTGTTATTGCGTTCTAAAGTAAACACGATACACGTGTTCACAAGGACCGGATTGACCTGACCGCCGAGGTTATCGGCAACACGCGAACGATCGGCTGTCTGGCCGCTGGCTATCCCCGCACGGAACGTTACGTGGATGAGTTGACTCAGCGTGGGACAAGGGTTAAATATTGCCTTTTTTTTGCCCATTAGTCTTGGGGTAGGAGTTGGTGTGAGCACCAAAAGCAGGTCTCCCTTAGTCATATAATTTTTCTCATGAAATAACATTTTTTGTTCCTTACTTGTAAAGACCACCATTGCCCCGCTTGAGGATATTATTACAGTGCTTCATGTCCAATATGCAAACCATACAAAACAAGCAAATTACTGATTAGTTTAGTTATCGTATGCACCGACTTGCACCAGAAATTTTCCTTATCAGTTAGCACATGTATTGTCTGTCTAAATAATGAATATTATGTGAAGTGATGTCCCTTGATCTGTTTAAGATGTGGTCTAAAAACTTTGGCAGTGTGAAATTTGGACTTTCGTCAATAGTGTTTCAAAGCAGAAAATTGTGTTCAGTCTAATTCAGATGCGGTTGTCAGGGGTTATCTGTACTTGGCCAGTATTGTTAGTTACTTTGGCTCATCCTTTTCAATAATCAGTTCCATTTTTCTCCTGTCCCATACCATCATTCATAGGGAATCGGGTTAATGCCTGATTATGACATAATTTTACACACTATAACTCACATGATGACATAATTTTACACACTATAACTCACATGTATACACAAGAGCATTGTTTGGCTTTAGATTTGTTTGTTCATGAAACGTAAGAAGTTGTAAGGAGCTGATGGTTTATGCTTGCGCAGAACATTATATATTCACGTCAGAATTTGAAAATAAGATTATTTTGGATCTGAAATGTTAGCACAGGTTTTTAATGTGTGGACATTTTCTGGGAGTTGATTGCATACTTATTTATGCTTGTAATTATCAGCAGAAACCTGACATCATTATTTATTTCTTGTTCCAGGACTATTTCTTTGATACAGACTTGTTATCAGAGAATCGGCCACCAAATGTCCGTGGCTGTCGTCGCTGTGGAAAAATTGGCCATTTGGTCAGACATTGTCCAGTGGCCAAGAGAGAAAAAGATGAGGAACAAAGAAAATCTCAGCAGCCGCAGCAGCAACAACAACAACAACAGCAGCAGTTAAAGAAACCAGTCCAGCCACAACAGCAACAGCGACAGCCACCACAACAGCAGTCGTTACCAGAGCATCATAAACCATCGCCCTCACCTAACCAGCAACAGAGACCTGAATCGCATCAGAAACAACAGCGACAACCTCACACACAGCATCAGCAAACGCCTCAACCTCCTCTTCCTTCTCCAAGGCAACAGCAACAACGACAGCCCTCCCAGCAGCAAATGCAGCAACAGAAACAAATGATACAACGTTTTAATGAGATGCGTGAAAGAGACAGGTAACCCTCGTTCAGATCTTAAATCGGGTAATTCTGTCAGTACATTATTCAGAACATTTTATACTTTCAAAGATGGAAGTCAGATTTTATTTATTTGTTGTAAGTTATTGTTAGGAAATTCATAAAATAAAATTAATAGTAAACTGATTTAAATAAAAAGCAGTTTATTAAGTTTAACATTGTCATCTCAGAAATGGATATAATGCCGGAAAATAGAAGGATTTGTAGATGAGATTTCATGTGACTAAAATAGGATTTCATATTAAATACCATAAATTGAAAATCATTGTATGGGAGAAGATTGGATGCCAATGGAGCATTTTTTGAGATTAATTTATCTATGGATCTCATTACTTCCATGTCTGCCTGTAGTACAGAAAATGTCATTTATAGGTGGAAAGCAATTTATTTTTTGACCTTTCTTAATTCCAACCTCCTCTCATCAATAATATTCTTTCTGTCTTCTGTCATGCAATGTAGACGTGAGAGGGATCATGGGCAGAATGGTCCAGCTGGCAACATAAACAGAAATTCTTCAGCACCAGCGGGACCAGCAATGCCATATAATGTAAGTTTTGTCATGTTTTGTTGTTTTGTCATAAATGTAGAATTTGACAATGAGTGAACACACATACTGTACTTCCCCCACAGAGTACTGTGACATTCTGTGCATGGTCAGAATGTTTGGTGTTGGCAGTAACAATGATTCATAGAAAGCTGTGATCATAATGCCAATCTGCCATACTGATCAGATTTAATGGTTTTGTCTTGCTAATATCTCTGTTTCAGGCATTAAAATTGCAGTATGTTAATGGTATTGCTAACTAAGTTATTCCTGAGGAACTCTCTAATACAGGCATGAATAATACCTAATCAGTGCATCTGTACCATGATGGATAAAAGGTAAAATAATAGGAATCTGTCATAATGAGCTGACATGGCTGAGTTAGGTCAGAGAGCTCCAGTAAATGTTGTGTGATGGGCTTGCGGTGTGTCATGAAATTTTGTTGATATAATCTGCTTCATGGTAACCTTAGATGGTGGACATTAATGCAGCTGTCTATGTGTGTGTTATTTGGGAAGTTCTGTGGAAAGTACCTGCAATGAGAGCATGCAGATGATTGCTGCTAGGATTTACTTGAAGTGAATATTGATTCAGGCAATGAATTCCCATACTAATCTTCTGTTGTAAATAGCAGCTCCAAGCCAAAGCAATACAACAGTTGTTCTGTCTGAGAGAAATTGCACTGTCTGTGTCTTCTGAACGGGAAGTGAAAGCTTTAAGTCAGTGTCATTCTCTAAGAAAACTTTTTCCAGCTTTATACAAAGCAGTGCATGAAGAAACACATAGTAATAATAATAGTGAAGATCATTTATATATGACCCAATCCAGAAGCTTGCACTTGTTCTTTCCATCTGCAAATCACCTCTCTCTCTCTCTCTGTGTCTTTCTCTCTCTCTTTCTCTTTCTCTTTCTCTCTCACATTCTCTTTCTCTCTCACTCAACTCAAGCATTATCTCATGCTAGTCATACATACACACACACACATAACAGAGGCACATAGAGATAAATATGTCAGAAATTAAACAATACAACAGCAAAAATAAAATGAATTGATAAAAAAAAAAAAGGATTGGGAATGAGACTTCAGAACTGAAAGTGCCATCCACTGTGGAAACCTTTGTTATCATTGTGCTTCATACAGTGTGGAATGAGATAATGACAAGAAAATAATTAAGATAGTTGTCTTCTACTAACATTGAGGAATTGTCCATGTTGCAACATTAACTTCAGTGTACTATTGGCTGCTGAACTGGTGGACAAGATATTACGGGTTGTAGCATAGAGAACAACTTCATACCCAGAAGTTTTGCAGATGTCTTCAAGGATGACTGAGTCTAAATTTTAAAGACTAACATTTTGCGCCAAGTCGAGCCAATGTCAACCATTTGATCCACTTGGATTTTACCATGACCTTTCAGTTTGAGACAGGCCCACCACTGTCACAGACATATCCGTCAATTCTGACCCAGATACCTCCACATCTATTGATGGCCTCTGCTCAGACTAACCTCTCGCATGTAAGAGTTTTTAGCTTGGCTGGTGCATCACTTGTGTTTGCTTGGGCATGAAGGGATTTGTTGAGAGCTTACTTTCATTGCTGACATGCAAAAATGGCTAAATATGTCGTAAATATACCCAATGAAGGAGCTGTCCTCTTTTTTTACTTTCTGCCCTGCTTGTCAGTGACTAGTAGTGGCAGTGTGGTTAGTCCATTGTCGATGTCGTTTTTGCCCATACCTTTAGAGAAACAATTGGTTGATGCACTTACTTCATATTCTAGTTTGGGTGACAGATCATCTCTCTTCGGGCCATTATCTGTGGGAGTAGTTTGCCATAATCGTTTGATGAAAATGTGGAAAAGACATTTTATCTTTTGCTGTTAAAAAAGGATCTTTACATAAAATTTTGTCAAGTTCCGAACTGTTGAGTGAGAAAATAAAAACTGTTGAGATACAAACAGATATAAATGTCAAAACAAGATCAAACTTCAGTTTCAAGAGGCAAATGATTCATACAGGATATGAAAGAACTGGAATGAGGTTATAGGTGTTAGGAATTTCATTGTCGTTTTAAGTTCTGATCAAATATGAAAAAATGCAGGCTGTTGTGAGACTAGGCTATTTTGTTCTGTCCCTTTAATTATTGCTTTTGAGACATGGAATCATCAGAAAATATTGAAAATTTATGAGTCACATTCACAGACTGGATTGCATTTCCAAATCGTAACAGCTGTCTGCTACGTGTTTAGAGCAGGACCCAAACTCTCAGCATATTTGTCCTACCCTCTAATTGTGCCTGCCATTTTCTCGGCATGTTGGCCAGTCAGTGACAGGGAACTTGTTAAAAAACTTTACAGTTAAGTGGATCAGCTTCCTATTGCTTTTCGTTTTTAAATACGTGTTTTTATTTCAAATTTATGTTAATTATCATGCAAATAATTTACCATGTATAACAACAAAATCATGGAATAGTGAGAGAGGGAAGACATCCTTGGAATGAGTGAAGTTTGGTGTTCGTTTGTTTGCTAACATGATTTGTGTCCTTTTTATTTTGAAAGTTCAAGTTTATTGTAGGCTGGCTCAGTATATTTAAGGACAGATTGCCGACCATAATGGACAAAGAAAGGTTCCGCCTGGAGTTTAAAATTAACACCCATATGTTATGAGCAGTGAAGTGTAAAGGAATATTTTCATTTGAGTAAAACTTTTTATGGGGCGTGGCACACGTTATCTTTCTCTCAGCTCAATGCTCGGATCTTCGCCATCAATCAATGTGTTAGAATTTTATTAGTTGCCCCCTTCTGTCACATCCATACCACAGGTTTTACTGGGAATACAGCAAGCTACACTAAACACTCAGAATGCAGTTGCACATTTCTGTCCTTTAGCACCCTGCTCATTTATTTCATGTATGGTCTTCTACTCATATGAATACATACCTTAAAGAGTATGGCCAAGACTGTAATTTGGAGGAATATTACATATTTTCAGAAATTGTGAATACATGTTATAAACTGTATGCCTTCAACAACAAAATGGTAAACTGTAACATCCCCTTTCTCCCTTTTCGTTTCCTCGCTTCTCCGACCCCCAATTGCAATTTAGTAGCTTCCTAGTGATTTTCATTATGTTGTCTTTTTGAAGTGCATGCTAAAATAACAATGTCATTATTGTGGCTGAGACAAATGCATTTGCACCAGTCATTTTGGTGTTACAAATTCCTGACTGTACTCAAAAATGACAAAGAGGCATTCAGCTACAAGTCAAAACTGGCATTTAGAATGTTGAAATTGGGCACAGTAAATTGCTCACGGATACATTTATTAGATAATCTCTAAGAACATACTGACTTATGGAAAGGAGCACACTGTTTGAAATGTTTATAGCAGGTAATACCAAAAAAAAATTGCCATGAATTTGGGAAATTCCAAATATTGAAAAATAGCATATTGAGTCTATCCAGCGGGCCTAGATTTGATCTTCATAATGTCACATAGCACTTTAGCAGATAACTTATTTAGTACAAAAGTGTTCAGATTCATCTGCTGTTGCTTACTGAAACCCAGATCTTGGGCTTGAAAGCACCATCTGCTTTTTTGCATTTACTCATTTTGAACTTCTTGTTATCTTAGCTGATGTATGTAGATTACTCATGTGTGAACATCTTCAGTTATCATCAAGAGCTTCACATATTCAGTTCCATTGCAGAACATTGTACACTCTGCATGCTGTTTGCAAACTGACTGTGTCCAACAGCATCAGAAGCATTTTTGTTTGTTTGTTTTGTTTTATTTCTTTATATATAACAAAGAAAAACCAGATTATTATCAGTATCCTGTATGTCACCTTAACCAGCCTCAAATGATATGAAAATTTAGATCCATATTTAAGCCTCATAATCAAAATGACAATATAGCAAGATTGATATTTTAAATCATTTTTTCATTTTGCTATCCTTCTAATATATTTTTGGTCTCTGAATAGCCAGTGTGTATAATATACAGCGACATTTTTTAAAATATGTTTATTCTGTAATTGTAGGATGATTGTTGTAATATTTTTGATAGATTCCTAGAAGTTCCTGTAAGGCACATACATGTAATTGTTACATACTGCACTAATTTATCAGTGTTTTCCCAAGTTCTTTGACATATAACAAGTCTAATGCCTTGCTTCATGCAGCCAGCTTTCATAATTTGCCATACATTAGTGTTAATTTCAGATCAAGTAGATCAACCTAGGTAATATTTCTTAGTCAGAAATTGCCAGAAAATAAGTCTAGATTAATTTGCCATCCACAATATCCTCCAGTTTGATTCGTTTGTTTCTCTGTAAAGGCATGAACATTTTGGTGTGAAATATATTCAAATGTGGCGAGTATTTTTTATGTGGACAGTCCTAGGACAGCATGAATGTGAATATGGCAATTGTACAAATACAGTGTATCAGAAAAGCTTTCAAAAATTGCCTGTGGTATCAGAGATGGTAACTTATTCGCTGTTTCTCAAGCTAATGAATATTTTTCTTTCTTTGAGTCTTAGTGGCAATATCATAGAAAAACAGAAAAGTCACTGACTAAAAATAAGGCTGATCTGAATAGTTGGATTTTGTTTATCATCTGTTGGGGGCAGCGAAATACAAACAAAGTCCCTAACTGCCATACAGCAACACAAAAGGTAGTATGTTCTTAAGGAATCACTTGATGTAACTGTAATCATCAATGAATGTAGGCAGCGGAAGATTAATATAATTTCACTTTTTTTTTTAGTCCACCTTTACTTTTCATCAGTGCTCATTGACATGGTGAGTTCATTGAACTTTCCGGTTTGTGTGTCCAGTTTTTGCCATTGCTTTCATCTGTGGATTGTTTCTCTGTTTCTCCATGAAGTTCATGCACCATCCAAGCCTTCAAGCTGTGACGCCCACTCAGTTGAGAAGCCCCCACCATAGCCAGGTGTACCATAACACCAGCCTCCAGCAGCAGTTCCACCCTCACCAGCAGCAACATCACCAGCCACGTCATCTACATCATCAACAACAGCACCAGCCACCGCAGCAGCAAGCACGAAGACCTCTTGTGGGCAATGGCCCAGGACAACCTCCTATGCAATCTTACCCTCCACCTCTCATGTCATCAACTCCCAGGTAAGATAGCCTGCTGGAAACCCTGCCATGCAGAGCTTTGGTTCCCTTTAGGGAAACAAAGAAAGGTCATGGCTGCTTATAGTACCTTTGAGTGGCAATAACTAGGTGTCCCAAAATGAATAACATTTATCTCCAAGAACTAGTTTTTATTGATTTGTCAACATTGACGTGTTATCTGTTTCATAATCGTATCATTGGTATGTGTTTCTAATTCTGTTCACCTGATTTTGAAGTTTTTACAGGAAGACAGAAAAGGGGATTTAGGTTGGCTCACAAATTATTGAATTAGAGGATATAGAGTGACTGAAGATATAACACATCAGATGTCTGATATTGTTCAAAAATACAGCACAGCTGTGGTGATATACTTTCTGTTTACAGGCCAGTGATGTTACTCCAAAAACGGACTTGGGGTTATAGAAATGTTCAGTTTAAATATTTATTTCTTCACATCAAAACGTGCCTGTTTCTAGACCGTTTTACCAACAGATGTTTCTGTCATGCATGTTTGTTCTCCTTTTATGAAAAGAGATAATATGTTGTTTTTTTTTAACTTAGTGTGAGTTAAGGCCATCAGTTATCTCAGATAATATGGAATTTTCTGCCCCAACCCTTGACAGAGGTTGAACTTTTTTTTCCACTTTGAATATCTATATGTATATCTGAGGTCATGGAAAAAAATTAACACATTTTCTCAGTAACTGCACATGAACATTTCAAATTATTTGAAGTTAGATGTGACACCTTTGAAAGTTAGCTGAAACAAAATGTTGTTTTTTTCAATATTTCCACCTGGGCTGTGATGTGTCTAATCATACTTTTTAATTGCCCTGAGTTATGCAACAAAATAGAAGGAGAAGATGAAGAGGTGTTTTTGAGATTTGTTCAGATTTAGACGTCGATTTTTGCTAGGTTGGGTTCTTTTTGTGTGTGTGTGGGCAAACTATTATTAACATAAATTTCATGTTTACGTGTTATGTTTTTGTTATGTAATGGGAACCAAGTTCCAGGGACAGCATATTTTTGTTACCTCGGGCGTTGTTTGGCTATTCTTTTTTTTTTTTTTAAATTAATTTATTTGCATGTGTTTGCATATGTGGTTTTGTGTGTGTATTATTCAGTATAGGTGAAATAAATATTGAAAAGTGCTTAGAGCTTGCCATTAATGGGATCTAGTGCTGTAATGAATGCTATATCTTATTTTTATTAGTGGAAGTATTATTATTATGCACTTGTACCATTTTGTCATCTGATTCCTTGTTCATCCACTCAGCACTTTACAAGATTTTGTTGCTGTCTGTATTAACCAGAACTGCATTTCTCCATTACAGGCCAAGTTCTGGCTTTTCCATCCCACCACCTCATGCAGATAACTACTATTATTATGCACCTCCGCCTTATGCCATGGCCGGCATGCCACCACCGGGTAACAACAGCCAACGAAATCCCCATGGACAAACTGGTGGTGGACAGAGGTAAGGACATCATCATGGTTCACTGTGAATAATACACCATCAGCATAATAGAAGAGATGATCATTCTTACATCACAGAGCTCCTTAGCTGAAATCATTAGTGCCAGATGATGCCCATGTGGAATTACGATTTTTTCGCAGTTTAGGAAATGCATTTACAATACTGTAGCATTTGAACTGCACACTACTGTATGTTGCAAAACACTTCCATTTTACTGTTGCATGTTATTCTGTACCAGAATTTGATAAGACTCAGACAAGTGCCTGGTAGAGTCCCTATGCAAACACACCAATACAAAAAATACATCAACATTTACCATATAAATATTCTTACTGAATACATCTATACGATGAACAGTGTGGTAGTACAGTACTTTATTTGTATTTGTATTTGTATTTGTATAACTCTTTAATCCCATTTGGGAAATTTGCCTTTGTGCCATTGCACCCAGCTACAACTGGAGCAGGCACGTCGTCGCCACAGTGCAGCGCCAGTCGGCGTTTTTTTTGTTGTTGTTTTTGGGGGGGGGGGATGAGGGAGGAAGGGGGAATGGTAGGGATGAATTTTATTTAATTTTGCCCGGGCAGCGGCCTGTTCGGCCTGCTCTTTTCGATTTCCAACTGCCAAAATATCTTTAATGTGCGCAATGTGCACAAGGGCCCTCCAAATTTTTCATCCTTATCCGAGAAGACTAGGTACTCGATCCTACCCCCCAATAGGATCAGGGACACGAAAATATGAGAAAAATCCCAAACTTCCAACATGCCTGCACCGGCCAGGTTTTGAACCCGGGACCCTTGGCATGAGAGGCGAGCACCTTGCCTCTAGACCACCTTGTACCTGTTACAGTTATTTGTGAGAAATTCATGCTATAAAACTTCAAAATATTGTATCAGTATGAGATAGTGGATTAGGTTTAGTGCTGCAGATCCATTTGTATGATTCAGATTTTAGTATTCAACAACTTCTTTACACAAAAGTAATCGCAATAACTAAGGAAATGTTTCTGGTCAAGTTGAATGATTTCTGTCCTCAGTGTCCAGGGTGGTGGAGGAGGTCATCCCAATAACCAAACCATGTCTGTTGCAGTCCAGAATTTGTTTGCTAGTGCTAGAGGACAGGTGAGAAATGAATTTGAGAAATCCAACTTGTGTTTTATTTAAACTTATGTGAGACTGTTACATAACCCTACTGTTGCCTTTTGGCCAATTAAAACTATGTAATTTGTTGAACTTGATGGTGTCAGAGCTAATAAGCCAGCTTTCCAGAAATATATACTTTGTTAGGGTTTTTAGACAGTACGAAAGAAAACGGATTCACACAATTGCCACTGGAAGCTAAGAAACCTTTGGTATTTCACGGCTATACTCCATGGCAGCAGAAGAGTTGCCTGTTGTTATCTTGAGACCATAGTTCTTGTTTGTCCTACCTCCATTTTTTGAAAAACTGGAGATCTTTTAGTATGTAGAAGAGGTGTAACAATTGCAAACTTAAGCACCTGTTTAAAATGTGTTGTGACACTTATCAAGCTGTTTCACAGTTCTGATTTATTCTTAGTCTAACTCCTTATCATAATAACTAAAGCTGCAAACGTTTAAGGTTGAATTTCTCAGCTGTGCAAAAAGTGGAGTTGGAACAAACAAGAACTAAAGGTTGCGGTCTTGAAGAGTATAGACACTATTACTGTCTATGAAGTCGAAGAGTATGGTCTTACGAATAGATGTTTTAGGTCTCAGTAAAACCACCCTGGCAAAGCAGATTTCTGGTCCAGAGAAAATAAATCTGATACACATAACAAGAGATGTATGATATGGTTAGATTGCTAAGCTTTTTCATTTTGTGAATTGAAGTCATTAGTATTTTGTTTCATTCTTTTCCCAAACCTGGACTTGCTTCACAGTAAAGTCGCAATCAGTACACTTTAATATGCAATGATTATCACTTCATCTGAAGCTCAGGCTGGTTTTTGGAGAGTTCAATGGTTAGCTCCTTCTGTAAAGTTACAGGTGCTATGCTTTTGTATGCAGAGATTATTTCCTCATCCTGAGTTCTATGAAGAATCAGATGGTTGTCTCTGGCATTGGATATTTTTAATATGCAGGTATATGTGGAAATGAATGAAACAAGGACATGAATATAGCTAACAAAAATAACAAAACTAAAACAAATATGTGAGCAAGCCCCGCTAACCTCAACGAAGTTGCATTTTTTCAGTTTTGAGTTATGGATATCACCATAAAGTATGAACTCTCATCTTTAATTTAGTGTAAAAATTATGTTAATGCTCATTTCTATCGCAAAGTTATGGTTTTTTAAAGACACCTACTCCTCGGTTAAAAACGGAAGTAACTTCCAAGAAAATCGCCATAAAAGATGGAGGAGCAGTGTTCCTCTCAGTGAGATGGGCGGCCTTACTATCTCCCTGGCAGCGGGTACTTGTAATTAACTTAGGGCTTTGAAATTTTGCATGTCTGTGCCAATATAAATGATACACGCTCTGTAAACATTTTGTGACAATAGGTTTATTGATATTTACGTTATCGTGAATTCAATGAACCCCATTATTGCTGTGCATGTGATATTTGATGTCAAAAGCAAAATTAAAGGCATTAAAAGCAATATTTATCATATTTAGAGGCTGATTTGAGACCTAATATTTTCACAGAATGTAGAAAAATGGTTGAACTTTAAGTATCGACCAAAATAAAAAAATTGTTAAAAAATCAGATTTGTGTTTCATGGCGATTTTCTCCGTTTGGTCCAGTGCGACTTCTGTTGAGGTTAGTGGGGCTCACTCACATATAATGGCATGAGTTGAAGTAACATAAATAACAAAATTTCTTCTTCACCAGGTGCTGGATGCTGGAGCTAATCAACCATACAGACCCAAATAAATGAGAACTTGTCTGATGAGTTTGTTTGTGTTGGATGTAAGTTTTCTGCTATCTGTCACTACTGCTATCAGTATATGATAAAATCATTGATCACTGAAGGCCCTCTCTTCCTTGTACAGCCAAACTGAATATCATTACTTTAGATCAGTGTTTCTCAACCTGTTGTGTCCCACATCCCACTTCAAATTTCCAACAGACCATGTACCCCACCTTGATCGGACAAAGTTAGTTTCCAGGATGTACAAGAAGATTCAGAAAATATTTTTTGCCTCACCAAAATATTACCACGACTCATCGATGGGGCATGTGCCTGCTTTGAGAAACACTGCTTTAGATTGTCTAGTTGGCTGCCACCAAGTCTCTTGCTGTATGTTTTTAAAATTATTTTTCATCGTTGTGCAGATGTTTGAATGATCTTCTTAACACTAATACTTCATAAAATAACAACGACCTAGAACTATGTTGCAAAATGAAATCAGTTTCCCACCTGCAGAATTTATTCTGTCCTGAAAGAGTTTGCTATTTTAAAAAAAATAATTTTTCCCTGACATACCAGAGTGCTTCAGTTCTACTTTGGTACAGTATGCGCCAGGAAATTATGTTGTGTGCAAGATAGACTGTAAAATTTGCAATTATGCAAGGTCTTGTTTTGACGTGTTACAAGTTTTTTGTTTTCTTTTTGTCCAGCGGATGGATAGTGGGCACTTCTGGTAGGGTCTCCGTCTGTCCTACCTGTCACAAATCCCAGACTGGGAGATGTAATAGTTTATGACAGGACAACAATCACGAACAAACAAGTTTAACACTTAACAGAACAATCCATCAGACTCACACATTTATTAAACATAATTATACAGATAATAGCGCAATTACATACATTATATTATTGGGATTAACTGCCGTACAACGGCCTTATTCTCACACACACTCTCCCTCGGATCCACAACCCGGTAGTTACTCCTAAAGGCACTTCGGCCTCAGCCTCTCCCCTCAGGGTCTTAATAGCACATTAATAATTCACTGGCACCGCAGTCTCTCAATATCACCTTCCTATTGTCATACACCTTAGCACTCCCCTAGCACCTCAGCAGGGCAATAACACATTATCATTTCAATAGCCCCTCAACATGGCAATAGTACATTATTAGTTCCTAGCCCATCAACATGGCAATAGTACATTATCACATTCACGCTCATATCTACGTCCCTGTCCGTGGCCTGACTGCCACGACTTTATGTGCCTCTACTGTCCTGCACTGACAGCCTCACTTCTGGCCTATGTGTGGCCTCCGGCCCTATGCTGGCCTATCACCGTAGGCGGCGCTCTTTGGCCCGACCTCGGCACCTACAAGAATAACATTACATTGGTATAATACCCTACCATTTCTATTCACTCCACCTCTCCTTACAACCCATGAAGCGTACACACACTAGTTGACCTTTCACTCACCACACATCTTACGGTAACACACCTCCATCGGAGTACACACTACTCACTCGCGCTACAAATCCATGAACTCACTTTCATCTATCGCTCATGGCGCACATTGCTATATCCAATATCAAGGACTTCCACATTCCTCACATATACTTATTTACATCATGGTAATAGACGAATATAATATAATACATCAATCATAATTATCAATCAACGTTCTACCTACCAGTCATCACTGGAAAAACTCTCTCACTGGTCTCTCGACTGCTCCCCTTATGTCCGCCCGCTGGGCTCTTACTAGCGTCCGTTCAGTAGGACCTTCTAACTTGCAGTGATAGTAATACAGCGCTTTCGCCTCATTCAGACCCCCCACCACTCACAACATGCACGCTTAACTTACTTGTCTACGTGCGTTAATTTTACTCTCCTCCTTTCCCGTCTTTCCCCACTTGTCTGCCGAGAGCCCTTCTTACTCGACACCCGCTCTGTAGCAATCCCCTTAATTGCACTCACTCCACTCGTGACACTATCATTCTGTTCTATTCTGTCTATCATCCTTGCTTCTTCCACACACAATGTGACTGTTATGGAGTTGACGTGCTTGCTCCAAACTCAGAACCGAAGAAGATTCTTTTTGTCAAATTCTCAAAGAGTGAAAAATGGTGTCCTTGATCATTTTTGGTACGGATGAGATCACGCTCCATGAGGACTGTTTATTTTTCTTGTCTGGAAAAGTGAAACATGAAGTGTTGATTTGCTTCATGTCATGTGGACTGTCACAAATGACAGGGCAACTAACTAGTAAAAGAAGTTATAGCTTATCTGTTTAATTTTCCCAATTTGTGTTTCATAAAGAAGAAAAGAGCATAGATTTTAGAAAAAAGGTTAACAGATTATCTGATGGTTTTAAAGGCATGCTGTTTGTCAGATCAAATCAAAAGGTGACCATATGGTTTGTTTCACAAATTTACTTCAAGTTGAGAAAAAAAACTAAACCTGTTCGTAAAGTTTCAGAATTAGCCAACAAATGCCTGGCCATCATGTAAATGCTATCTCCATTATTGTTATATCTCCATATCTCCATTATTTTGTAATGATGATGAGAAGTAATTTCACTATTCTCACTAAATATTTGTTATCTTTCTCATTCTCTTGTTCAGTTTGACTAATTAGTTTCTCCGTAAAGTTAATCAAAGCTGTCATCTAGTTATTCCGCCATGTAGAAATCGCTGTCACATATGATTTATATTTGATTTGCTGAAACTAAGGCCGGTCACTACAGACCTGAAGTAGGTGTTTTAATTTTGTTTTATGCTGTATTCTTGCAGGAAAACCAGAGTGCACTGTATCCATGTCAGCAGACTGACCCAAGACCTCTGAGGAGTGAAATTGTTTATTTACCAGTTTATTATGACATTGTGAAATGATCGAGGTATCTTAAATTACTGTAAGCATGACTTTTAATCAGTTGTTATATCAGGATTTGTGGGAAGGCTTGTGAAACAATAAAGTATTCCAAAACTTTTGTGAGGCAAAATTTTATGACTTAAATTGGCAACAAATTTACACATGCAACATGTTGTTTTTTTCGCAGAACATTTTGACTTAAAGTTCATTTACTAGATCATTATGTTCATTTTGTAAAACTGCACAGGTTTTTGGCCCCTTATGAGGTCCCCATAAGTCTGTAAAAATTTAAAGGGAGTAAAGCCTATAAAATTTAAAAGGCTGTATCATGAAACCACACAAATGCAAAGGACATACTTTTATAGAGTAGGGAAATACTGTTTCACTTGAAATGTGTTCCTTATCAAAAATACATTTTAATTATAAACATAAACATAGGAAAAACTGTACTACCCCTTAAACAGTATAGACAATAAAATCCCTTCAAGGAGTTCATGGAATAGTTGGCAAGGAAAGAGCTGTGATCTGTAGTCGTTCTAACACATTTGTGTGGTTCCATGACAGGGCCAGCAGTATGTATTCTGGCAGCCTATTCTGTGTGTAATCAGAGAATAGCCAAAAGAAGTTAAGGAAAGAAATGAGAATTGACAGCCTTGGTCCAGTTAGATTCATTCACACATTATGATCAGTTCATGGGAGTGGGACAGGGTCAGAAGAGGGAATTTCAGGACAAAGAGCCTCTTTACAAGTTCATGTTCTCTTCAGAGAGTTTTCATGGAATGAAGTTTGTGTCCCGTTAGTCAAAGGTTTGTTTTTTTTCTTTAAGATTATAATGTGGTAACAATTAACAGTGTAAAATGTCAGCTGAAAACTTGCAAGGTGTGAAGAGACTTTTACTAACAAATAAACATTGAAATCATTATCTTAGGGAGTAGGTTTGTAATGTGTGGTTTCTGTCAGTGTAGAAATTTGATCTGTTGTCGGCTGAATTTTACACACTGGTTTATGACTATAAAAGTTGTAATGCACTCACTATCCATAGACCCTTTCAGAGGGAAGAGTTAATTTATTTTACACCATATCTATGTACAAATGATATGTCAGGCATAAATTTGTCCAGTATTCATCTTTAAAGTAATGTTTTGTGGACTTGTCATTTCACATTTTTTTGCTGAATTTTAATCTGATTTATTGCGGAATGAATAAATTATTCTTACTCTCAGTGTTTCATTTAGTTCTCAGATACTTACATTTGCTCTCTTACATGTGGTTCCAAATAATTGAAAGATTTGCTACTGTTACAGCTCTGTTTAATGGGCCATGGCATTGTTTATGCGTGGTCTTTTTCATTATTTCTTTCCTAGGATAATGTGGTGGTATGATGTGTAACAGAAAAATGTGATGGTAGTTTTCATAAGTGGAGCAGCTAACTTATCAAGGTCAGCCTGGATCTCAATATGACTGGAATATCCTTTCAGTAAGATTCTACTAAGAGTGCCTTTTATTGTTGGATGTGTGTATGTTTACAGGAAAGTCTGGGCAGAAAAAACTCTTGACATTTTATTTCTGTGTGAGATATTCCATGACAGAATGAAATCCCATTTGCTTAAAATTTTAAAGATGAGAAACAGTTTAAAAGTTGAAACATTGCATATTTCATTTAACTTACAACTGCTTGATGAATGTGGATGTTTGAATTGAAGAGATAGTTCACATGTTGCCATATTTAATTACATTGTTGTATATTGTGCTGTAGGGATATTATAAATGCTGAATCCAGTCAAGAATTACTTGGCACGGATTTCTGATGGCTTTAATGAGTACAATACCAAGAGTGCAGTGCAGCACAGTTGTTTTCTGAAGCATTTGTTTGTTCTGCTAGTCCAATTTCTAGTAAGTGCTTAGAGCCTGGTCATTAACCTTTTCACATCACCCTGCACCTGTCAGGTGTGGGCTGTTTTACAACCCATCAATACACCAGTCACCCACGAGGTTTCATACACCCATATTTTGCACCCCACACGGCTTAAAGTTTGTAGCACATATGGCTTTTGTTTTTGTGTTTGTAAACATACAATTGTCATTAATTAATTAACTTCTCTGAATAAGCTTTGCGGTGAAACCAAATTAAATATCATACTCTAGCTTTATCAGAAGATTTTATATGAATTTTCAAAAACACCCCAAAAAAAAGTGTATACACAGGCAATAGCCACTGTAAAGAAGGAATGGACAGTGGGCAAGCGAGAGCCGTGATCTCCGTGATGTGAAAATGTTAATGCAACAGAGCTCTATAAATATAATGAATTGTTATTTTTATTATTCCTTGTAAAATTCCCATCACAACACATTTGCCAATGTAATCTTCATGTCTTAGATGCCCTTGTTTTGTAGTCCAGCTCATTGATTTCTGCTGCACCCTTTCTTATCAGTCTCATAATGTGTAATTCTGACTTGACAGAGGAAGTTGCCACCTGTTTCAATTTTGACCCCGCATTGATTTTTCTGACCACCCCCCTTTCCATCTCATCCCCCACCCCACTTTTGTTTTCAAACCTGTTCTTCACTTCCAACGGTGCTGCATATTTTTCCATGTATTTTTCCTTCTTTTGAGGACAAAATTGAGAGCAGTTGCCTTGTACAGTGGTTACCGCCTAACAGCACGCCGGCGACCAGCATGATCCTTCTAACAGCGCGCTCTTTAAAAAAAAACATAATTTTTTCTATATAAAAGGTCCCCTCTAACAGAACGCTTATTTAAGTACCATTCGCCTAAGAGCACGCTTTTTTCATATCGGAGAGATGAAAAATTTTTACAAACCAAGTGTATTACCTGTACTTGACCACCAGACAGGCAGTCGCTATTTGCAATGAACCTGTGAAGGCGCCGCTACTTTAATCAGTTACATACAGGTAGATCAAGCTGGCATGTGAGGGTGGGGTTGGAGTCAACAGAGAGTATGATGGGACCGCCATAATCTCTTGCCAGATAGACACACGCTCTTTACAATGGACACATGGCGGCGGCACTGCTTTGATCAGTTTCGTATGTAGATCAAACTGACTGTATGGGTGGGGGGGGGGGGGGGCGGGAACATCAGAAGGTTTGTGACCACCCCTAATCAGTTGCAAAGGTTTGAGTGGGCAGATAGGAAAGAACAGAGAAACATTCGTCGCACTTGATAGGTTTTTGCACCTGATCAGCTTTTGCATTCGATTGGTCGGATTCTTTCCAATTTTGTCATGATTAGGCCTTAATTTACTGCAAGGCATAAGGCCTCAGTCTACATGATGAGTTTAGGGACACTTATGAAGTGTGTAAGCGTGTTAATTACATAGTGGACATGCCTACATGGTTCCCTCCCCTATACGCTTAACAGCATGTTCTCCTACCAGCACGCTAAACACTGTCTTCCGGGTACCGTGCTGTTGGGCAGTGACCACTGTACCAGATACTCATCAAAAAGAGTATTTTCTGCACATCGGTATTCAATCAAATCAGTTCTAACAGAATACAAATTAAATATACATAGACCACTCACCAGTCTTCTCCACAATGGCAGTGTCACAAATCCCAGACTGGGAGATGTAATAAGTATGACAGGACAACAATCACGAACAAACAAGTTTAACACTTAACAGAACAACCCATCAGACTCACACATTTATTAAACATAATTATACATATAAGAGCGCAATTACATACATTATATTATTGAAATGACTGCCGTACAACGGCCTTATTCTCACACACACTCTCCCTCGGATCCACAATCCGGTAGTTACTCCTAAAGGCACTTCGGCCTCAGCCTCTCCCCTCAGGGTCTTAATAGTACATTAATAATTTACTGGCACCGCAGTCTCTCAATATCCCCTTCCTATTGTCATACACCTTAACACTCCCCTAGCACCTCAGCAGGGCAATAACACGTTATTATTTCCATAGCCATCAACATGGCAACACCATAGTATCAGTTCACTAGCCTATCAACATGGCAACAACATAGTATCAGTTCACTAGCCTATCAACATGGCAACAATATAGCATCTCATTCACTCTCATATCTACGTCCCTGTCCGTGGCCTGACTGCCACGACTTATGTGCCTCTACTGTCCTACACTGACAGCCTCACTTCTGGCCTATGTGTGGCCTCCGGCCCTATGCTGGCCTATCCCCTGTGCTCATCGAGGTGGCTCTGCGGCCCTTCCCCGACACCAGTCATTACTGGAACAACACTCATCCGTCTCCCGACTGCTTTCACTTATGTCCGCCCGCTGGGCTCTTATTCACAGGTCCGCTCCGTCGGGCCTTCTAACTTGCAGTGATAGTTATACAGCGCTTTCGCCTCCTTCAGACTTCCACACCACTCATACACGCACGCTTTTCCCACTTGTCTGCATGAGTTATTTTTACTCTACACCCGCTCTGTAGCAATCCCCTTAATTGCACTCACTCCACTCGTGACAGGCAGGTGGAAAAAATTTTAAGGATATCCAAAAAAACTGCACTTATGAAACATCCAGAGATTGTCAGAGAGACTTCATGAACTGATTTCACAGGACAAAGCAAAAAACTTTTTTTTTTTTTTTCAACATAAGGGCTCCTTTATTTATCTTATAATTGATGGTTGGTAAAGGAATGGGATTTTGTGATAATTTGTGATAGCTAACTACTGCTTTGCAAGCTTTGCTAAATATCTCATTAGGTCTAGGAGCATTTGAAATTAAAAAAAAAAATTTTTTTGGCTTGCTTTGCTGATTATCTCATAATGCTTAGTAATATCTAATATCACTTATTTTTGTCTCTATGCCAGAGATGTGATATCACTAATAACTGTGTAGTTGTAAAAGTGACATGGTTATTTTATTTTCCATGAATGATTCAGGAAAGGATTAGAAACTCCTGACTACAAAATGAATTTGCTGTACTTCTATTACGACCACACCTTTTATCATGTATATGTTTGCCTGTTTGTTCAGGAAAATTTCACATATCACTTGTGCCTTCTGTCTATCCCTGGCTTCTCATCTGGTCAGTGATTCATTCTAGCCTGTCTTTTCTACACTTTCATATATTTATTGCTGCTAATTTCTCTCATTCTTGTTGCTTTCCATCAAGTCCAGTGTTTTAACTCAACATTCTTTGAGAATGGGGGAATGGTCATGAATAATAACGGTAATTTCTAAGCCGTTCATTTTGCCATGGTTTTTGAGAGTCTCATTTTGTCCCCTGAACTGTCCTGATTTGTATTCCAAGTTTCAGTTAGAAGAAAGTGGAATTCTTGAGTAAAAGAAGTTTGCTTTTACAACACTCTGTGAAAATGAAAAGTTTGTGACTTTTGGACAGTTTACCATGAGATGGGCTGACAGAAGTTGAAAGAATGTAATTGTAAAGTTTCTGTCATTCATTTCAAAACTGTAAGTTTGGGCAACAAGATGGGCTGACTGTAGCTGAAAGAAAAGTATAAAGTTTCTGTAAATTATTGTAAAACCAAAATTCCAGAAATATTCTTATGAGAACTGAATTCCATGAAGCATGTAATGTTTTTCATTAGTCCTGATGAATATTTTAACTTTTTCAAAGATAAAACCACTAGAATGTTCTGTGGAAAAAAAACAACCAAAAAAAAACACTTTTGTCAGTTCAAAGAGGGAGCCTAGGATAAATTGTTTGTATTGTAAGTGTAAAGGTGTTCTTCTGCTTGGTAAATTTTGGTTGATTTAAATATTTCATCATTTATCAGTTCCTTGTTCTTCGGCACCAGTTTTCATCCTTTACGGCACCAGTTCTCTTCCTCTATGCACTTGGATAAGTTGAGATTGTGACAAGAGGAATGGTAAAAAGGGTGTAATTTGAATATTTCATACATAAATCATGCAGGTTTTGAAAGCAATGGCTTTGTCATGTCAATCTTCAGGCAGCTCAACATGATCACATGTAAATCTGAATGGTTGACTTTTCATGTCTGTATCAAATAGTTTTGATCTCACAACTGATGTGTTATGGTAAAAGACTGCATACATCAAAGCCAAAATTGTACAGGATTTTGCCTTGAGCCCCCTGAGCCCTGCAGTATTCTTTCTTCAAGTTCCACTTTGTGATGACAAAGAGAAACTGTTAGTCCTACAAACTTATAACTCAAAAGACAGCACACTTCATTTCATTCCTTAAAGTGATATAATAAAAATGAATTTGACCAGGAGTGGTGGGTATACCATAAGATGTTTTTTCCATAACATGACAGACAAGTCCTCTATCAGGCTTGAAAGTTATGTATTTTAACAAAGCGAAAATAGTTTTGAACTTTAACAAGTAGGTTATCACAGCACAGACAGTGTAGATACACATATATTAATAACCAGGTGTAAATTTATGCCACATGTCAGGGTATGCAAACATGTGGGTGACTGCACTTATACTTAACTTGGCCAATGGCTATTAAGTAGTACATCCATCATTTTGAGAAAAATGCAAGTTCAGTAACTGGGATGTGAATGGTCACTGGTCTTTTAATTATGTAGTTTTGGTTTTGCATTATGATGACTGTGTGTTTCATGACTCTTATGGTGTTTAAAATTACATCAGTTCACTCTGTTGTGACATGAGTTGATGGCACAGATTATTATTGTGGTGTTTGCATTGCACACTCATTGAGCAGTACCAAATCCTGTCAGCTGGCTTGCATGTGTTTGTCAGTCACTCAAGAGTACAAGTGGTTTAGGAAAATTTTTAAGGTGGTTGAGTACATGGTGTATTGTCTCTGCCTGCAGCTATTTCACTCTGGCACAAGTTGTTCAACTGAATATGAGATATGGCTAGAGGCTTGTTCATTAATTATTGACCTTTCATGGAAGTTCCTATTGTCACTCGCACATTTCTTGTTGTGACCCAGGAACTGATAGCCAGCTGTAAGTTATGGAGTCTTGAAAACTGATGATTTTACACCAATGTTTTGTGATAATTTAATTCTGAAAGAAAAGTGTTAAACAAGTTTCCTAGTTTTTCACTTCAGAGTCATGTTTTGAACATATCTGACTGTCCTATGACATCCCAAATTTGCAAAAAGAAACAGTGAAAGGCATTGTTGACTAGAATCACCCCCTAAATATAATCAGTTGAAGGTTCAGATTGTCCCAAATGATGCAGGTAATTTTAGAGTTTGTTTGGTGACTTGAAAGACATTTTCTTTACTGTTTATCTCACATAGCTTGAATGTTTAGAGATCGCTGTCATGTAAACTTTTGTCTTTGACTGATGTGAATTTGGACTGTAACCATTAAATTTTTCCACAAAGTGAGATAAAAATGTGCTGTGTAATCTCTGAGTAATTCATGTGATGGTAAGGGTAAGAGTGTTTTTGTGAACAATGTCAAATGAGAGCAGAGTTTCTCTCACCAGAATGTCCGGGTGCATCAACGACATGCCTGCTGTGTTGATACCGTCCATTACAAACAAATGTCAAAGTTATTTACCATGTTGGAACTTGTGCAGAGAAATGTTGTCTTCTTGTGGGCATATTTGCTCACCTGTAGCCAAGAGCACAGTTTACACTACTTGAGTACAGCATAAGACAGCTCGATCAAAGATACCTGTAATCCTGCCACATCAACCTGAAGAACTGGTGCACAAGCCTGAGAAACTCGCTTTTGATAATGCTTCACAAGCATCAGCCCATTAGTCGAATTTCTGCTGTGCTTGACAGATTTAAATGTCAGAATACTTATTTATCCAGTATTGTACATGTACTAAAATTTTGAATGCCCCTGAGGCTTCCATACCAAAGGAAGTTGATACACCACTGGTCTGGATATTGCATGTACTTATTGTGGGTTATTTATTTAGGCATGAATCCATGTGACCCAAGGCTAACTTGAATGAATTACATGTATACAGCTCTAGAAAATTTAGTGTTGATACAAACAGATTGTCATGTTTATGAGACTACCACTCTGCCAGAAAAGACAAAAAATAAAGCAGTTTTTTTTTTTTTCCCACTCCTTACAACCTAAAACTCTCTATTCCAAGCATAGTTTGTGGATTGGTACAACAGGGGTACCTGGATACAGTGTAACGAACACTATTATTATTTGTTTGCATGTGACTTGAAATGCAAGTTCCTTCACATTAGCTCTGATGTGATGCTGTCTGTCAGATCAGAGACTGTAGAGAGCTGTCTGCAGTCTGTGGTCAAATTTATGCATACATGCATTCAGATCATTGTACTTATGTATATATACCAATATTCATTTTACAGAAATATAACATGTCATTGTTTTAGCTGATGATGATTTTCATTCGATTCAAGAGAAAAAATAAGAAAATGAAATTTAAAAAAATACTTTGACCTACAGGTGAATCTCTTCGTGTTGTTTTATTGTGAAACAGGATTGTCTACAAGAAAAGTTGCCTTGGTGTTCTGTTGAGTCAGAGAATGACAGGTAGAGAGGGACGGACCTTTATCTCGCTTTCTTTTCTTTATCGTTTGGTTATCAACTTTGTGTCGTTGGTAAATCATTTATCACTGAATGGGCCAAGAGACATGTAAAATCAGTGCCCTAAAAAGCTCGCCATATCGTTAGAATTTGTAATCCTATCACATTGAGACGTTATTTGTTTGTAACTTGTAGTCGTACGTGATCTTGAACTTCTGACGTAAAACCCGATTTGTTTGTTTGTTTTTGTGGTTTTGTCTTGGGGAAACGCTGCATTATCACGCAGGAGCTTGATATAACCATAATGCACTGCATATTTTGCCTCCATCTCTGCCTCCTCTCTCTCTCTCTCTCTTTCACACACTCTCTTTCTCTTTCACCCTCCCATCTCTCTCCCGCTGTGTGTTTGTATTTATGTTGCTGCAATCTTCGCTATTTTCAAGATGGTGTTGTCTGGTTTATTATAATTATATACAGTATGAACTGTATATCATATTTATCATGTCCATCAAAATAGTCTCAACGCGAAGTATAATTGTAGCAGAATGGCCTCAATGCGAAATACTGTATTCATATTATAATAGTTGATACAAAGTTCAATCTCCTATGCTGGTACCCTATATACAGGGTGTAGACCAATTATATTTTACCTATTGCCAATATTCCCTATTGCCACAATGTTAATCCCACCAGTCCGGAGCCCCTTCGTCCTTCGCAATGAATCCGACAGCTATACATAAGTTTTATATCCTCTATTGGCAGGTTAACACTGTACATGTAATAGGTTGTTTAAACGTCACACATCTTTTGTTCCTTTTTCGTTTTTGCTGTACATGTATTTAGCCAGTGTTTAACCTTTGTCACTGACATTGTGATATTGTCTCAGTAGGGGAGTTGGCATTATCTCCTGTTTCTGGATCGTTTTACACATTGTTACACTGAAACGAATGTGTGTAACTTCGACCTCAGCTGCCCACTGGTTACACCGTTTTTCTTTTTTTTTTTTTGTTGTTTTTGTTTAGTGGTAATTTTTCGTTACGTACAATGCATAACTGGAGAATTGCTTTCCGCTCTGTTTCGCCGAGTTTGATAGGCCAGAATAGAAGTTTATATATTCTGTAAATTTCCTATTGAAATCTTTTATTGTTGGATTGTTTTCTCTGTTCCATTTTTTTTTCTGTTGTTGTTTTTTCTTTTTTTTTTTTTCTTGACAAAGGCGAGAGCCGAAATATTGAAGATTTTCTGTCTTCTCTCTTAGTTTGCATTGCATCGCTTGGATATTATTTCTTACACGGTACTTTGCTACATACAACTTTTTCTTTTTGCCCAATTTTGACACAGAATAGAAGCGACAGCGCGAAACCGGCCAATGACTTATTAATGTCATCCAAGCACTGATTGGATGTCACGCTTTGGCAAAATTAACCTTTACGTCTTGAACTTGATGTTTGTCCCTCTCAGTAAAATTAGATCCCAGCCTGGGGTGCGTATGCAATTATTTTAAGATTATTTTATGTATTTTTATTTTAGTGGGTGGGTGTTTGACATGCTTGTACTAGTTGTACAGCACCGTTAGCAAACACAACGAGTAAAGCAACAAAGAAAAACAACTGGGACAACAAAAGCAACACCATCGACAGAAAAAAGTATATGTTAAGCAGATTTTGTTGTTAATGATAGAAATATTTTGATCCTATTGACATTTATTACATTATCGGCGCAGCTTCAAAATCATACGAGTTCCCTGTCGCTGGCTGATTGGGAGATAGAAGCATGATTATCAGATAATTTCTTTAGATCTGAGGCCCAGAATCTTAGTAACCATCACCTTCCTCGCGAGGCATTCAACTAATAATAGATCTAAACCTTTTCACATGGCTGTCTTGGGCCACTGCTCTGTCAGCCAGCTCAGCTTACAGGAATTCAGAAGGAGCCGATGCCCTACAACATTAAATCACAGTATGAACTAATAAGAAAGAATATACTTGTATTTATACAGGTACATGTTCATGTTTTGCAATGCGGTTCCACTATCAAACTACCGTTGTTATGTAGGGCGAGGTAAAGCCGTTCAAGTTCAAATGCTACTGAGGGTATCAGCCATTAGGCCTATTAGGCAAAAATGCAAAGTTACAATAAGTAGGACGAGTGGATCTTATGCTGCATTGTTTAATTTTGTTTAAAATGTAATAGTACACCCTCCCCTCCCATCTCCTCCATTTGAGCAGTTACCTCGTATAACAATAATTTAAAAGTCTCCATTTCAATCTCCAGAGCTTTTAAAGAGATTAAGAAATGGAACCGCTTTGAAATAAAGACATAGACATATAAAATAACACACACCCAGACCTAGCCTGCACTTTTTTAGGTCTTGACTTCAGTCTGTAGAAGTCTGAGTACAGTACCACCAGGCTTCGTTCTGCATCGAGTGGACTTGATTCTCGATATATTATTTCAATCAAGAATAGCAGGATGAGTCACTGCTATTTCTTATTACTTTACTGGCATAAATTGTAAGACCCTACGATTAGAATTATACAACGGTTCTCCGGTGTAATTTCAGTATTATACACTTTCTTTGTGGTAAACTTTAACGCCTGGCCATGCCATGCCACGGATATTTCGATACAACTCAAGAAATATTGAACAGTGCCCATCCCGTTCTGGACACCCAGCGGACATGTTTAAATTTTGCGAAGAACTAATAATTAATGAAGTGAGGCTATCGGGAAGGATGCGTAGACTCTTGCAGCTGTAAGAATATCCTACTGACACGCACAGAACCATGACATTGTGAAGAAAAAAGTCTACCTTATCAATAAACAGGTTAGACCGTGAGACCTAAATAGTAGTATGTCATCTCGAGAATGAATAAATAGATAAATAAATAAATAAATAGATAAATAAATAAATAAATAGACAAATAAATAAATAAATAGATAAATAAATGAATGCACTCTTGGGAGAGCGAAACTACAAGAGATTTTCAGCAAATAAGTGTTTCAACCCTTGACTTCCTTGCGGCCTATGAGGGGCGGACCCCATCGGTTCTTCTCTTGTGGTTTGTCCGTTTGTGTGTGTATGTGTGTGTGTGGAAATGAGGTTTTAGCTGGATGCCAACCCACCTCGATTATGACCATACTCATTAGTCTTTGACGTTTGAATTTGTGAGAGTCGGAGTGCACGTTTATGGGATCGCCATGTTAATGCAACAATTTGATAGATTTAGATCCGTTCCTTTTTTGGTCTTTCGACTTGTTCCATATCCTGCCGAAAGTCTTTTCACCCACCCCCACACACTAATAAATTAAACAGACTGGATGATCCCATTGTGTGACGTCACAAAACAGCGAAAGGTCATGAACCATTCGCCACATTAGATTTACGGTTGCGACCGACGCTTCAGCACAGTTACAATGCAGCGGTCGTTAAAAGTCCAGACGGTCATAATTTATAACAATAAAAAAAAGGCAGCTGTAGACAATAAAATGAAAGGATAGGCAAGACAATGCATTATCAATACATGTACAACCAATCTTGACAAATAAAAAGAAATTTCTAATGCAGATAGTACTAAAATCGGAATTTCCCGAGCGGCGGCCACGTTGGTTATGCGGCCGCATCTCATTAACTTCCGTAAAAAACGACACAGCCCGAAGCTTGTGTTTCCAGTCTGGTTATTTATTAGTCTGTGCCCACCCCTCTCAACGTTTTCAGTGTAGCCGACCTCTTTGTAACGGAAATCAGAGGTCATTTTCCGGTGATCAAGGTCATCTGCTGAGATGATTCATAATTATTTGTATGTCCATCAGTTACAACTATGCAAAGTTTGTTGCCTTTACCACCAAAATGCACAATTTTTGCCCTAAATGACTCTACCAACATTTGTGCTGGAAATTCCACTATCCATTTCGTAAAAATTACACTGTAAAGTAAGCCCGGGAAAAGTAGGATAAAAGGAAACACAGTTAAGTGAACACTGTAAGTGTACAATGTAGAGCATTAAAAGGGGGCGACAAGATTTACAAAAGAAAAGATCCTTATATCAGAAATGTGGTGCCCTTTTTTTTTCCTCTTCGTTACCACAGAAGATGGTTGTAATGTATGGGACAATACAAAGGATTGCTACGAAATACATTACGATTTAACATGTACTTGTACAGGTATCGCTGTCATCGGTCTCCTCGGTCCTGAATACCAAGGAGTGCACTCTATCTGACCTCCGGTCTATGTTGAAAAGTGTTACAGTGATAATCGACAGATATGAAAAAGATGCAAAATATCACATGTCTTCACTGCTGCCTGAGGTCTAAAGTAGGACTGACCTGTGGATTGAGTTCACAGCACGATTAGCATTTTTAATTTGGTCATGTAGATTAGATAACAAGATGTGGAGCCGCCAATTTTTGGAGACGTAAACGGATTGCTAGCCAAGGGCAAGAGATAAACAAAGAGATATCAGTGTGTCGCCAAAACATCAGTCGTAACTTGCAAGATCTTTTCGCATTCGCCAACGGGCTGCTGGTGATCCCAGATTCCTTTGCTGAGTAGTGGCGGATAAGTGTGTTCATTTCAGGAAAGCTGAATATCTTGCCCTGATCTCAAGCTCAAATGTTGAAGGCTGTGATAGTTTAACAGATCTGAATTTCATCCAGCCTACTCACTGATCAACGGACGCATCAATATGGTCACTTTCTATGCTAAAGTTGTTTGTTGCACCTTTGTGCTGGCCCTCGTTGTTGTTGGATCATGGGCAGGAAATGACAACACCGCAGAGTCTGGGCATTTGACAGGCAGCGAAGACTCACCTGAAGACGCACTGTTGTCACATCTATACCTAGATTTTATTCCCGAAGCGCCAAGAACATATATTCCATATGCCGAGTACTTCAGCAACCTTTTCCGTTATGGAAACCCAGAGGGACCAGAAATTGAAAGAAATATTTCCAGTTATGACGAGCAAAAGCTTTACACAGAATCTGTTAGGAGCATGATGAAAGCGATGGCATCCCCAAGCAATTTCTACAGGACAACTAAATTGCTGAAGGCAGATGGCGTCTTTGACGATCTTGAGACCTGTGCACAGGATTTGAACACTCTGTTGGCTTTGTCGGCTAACCAAACTCTTTGGGCCCAACGCAGTGAGTGTTTGATCTTTCTTTTCAAAAAAGCCACTCGCCATCCCTCTCACGTACTGGCGTATCGATCATTTTAGAGGTTTTGAGTTACGGCTTACTTATCATTGCTCATAGTGAGATCTAGATCTTCACAAGGAGACGCCATCGATATCTTTAAAAGTTTTGAAATTATGAGCAGAAACGTTTTCGTCACATGCATGTCTGTACATAAGAAATCACACTAATATTTTGAAAAGCTCTCATATAAAACGGTTAAACTGATGTCACCACAGTACGTGAGATGGGTGCCAAATTGTTCTGTTATTACATGTATAACGAATACAAGTGTGGTTTTGTTGAGATATTGCTGTTTAGATCTTTATTTTAGAAGGATCTCTCCTCTAGGCAATGAGGAGTATGCCAGTGAAGGAGTATGGCACCATCCGTAAATTTACCTTCAGACGAGAAGAGGGAAAGAGGGGGGGGGGGGATTTGCCACCCATCTGGGGGCCATGTCTCATTGGCTGTGTTGTCGTGCGACTGGAGGTTGCTAAGAGCTATGCACATTTATGCCTTATTGTCGCGTGTCCTAAAATCGCACGACTGAGCCCAACCGAACCTCACATATTGAACCCTATGGCTCTAGCACTGATCAAACTACAGTTGATACTTAGATCATAATGGGAACATCGAAAATTGTCGTCACATAGGGATCTATTTTTAAAAAATACTTGTATATTTTTTTGGTTTCTTTTGTCCTCTCATGTTGTCCTCTTTCGGCTCTAGTTTTATAAGTAAAGTTTTTATTTGGTTACTGGTCAAGGGCGTTCAATTCGATGCCCATCCCCTCATAGTGACAACGTCCGCAGCACACTAATGCTGGGACTGTATTTTGAGAGAGAGAGAGAGAGAGAGAGAGAGGGGACGAGGGCGGAAGAAGGTTTCTGCCAATCAACGCCTCCCGTGCCTCAGCTAGCTAGACATAAGTTTATCCCTACGAACACACAGACACAGCACAGAGGTAGTAGATAATTATGCAGGCGAGGTGCACTGGTGGATAGATGGATAGATAAATGGTGGATAAATAGGTAAAATGCAGAAGAACAGATGATGGATAAATAGGTAACGCTAGGTGATGGAGCAAGAGAGTGAGATACAGAGAAAGAGAGAGAGACACAGCAAGAGAGACAGACAGACAGACAGTTAGATAGATAGATAGATAGATAGATAGATAGATAGATAGATAGATAGATAGATAGATAGATAGATAGGCACACCGAAACAGCCAGACATGACGCTCTGGGTATTGCCACAAACCATGAATCCTCACCTAACCACCTAGATCTAGTGCCTACCTACCTGTACTCAATATACTACAAGGCTACTTCTGATTGCTTGTCCTCTTGTCAACCAGCAAACTCTCGAAATAACTCATGTCATCTCTCGCCAGTGGTCGACTCGTGGGGAAAGCCCGGGGCAGGGATTGTTCTTGGAGGAAAGCGGTTTCTTGGGGAATATGATGAATGCATGGATGCTACCCCAGTCAATGTGTCCTTTGGCAGACACTACTGTTTACACGGCATGGCTATACAGGTAAGATGGAGAAAAATTAACTCAGAATAAAAACACAAGTGGTCAAGATCACAGAAGTAAGTATTACGATGGGAGTAGTGGGAAATAAATAGATGCTATAATCAAATGACGATTTTGTCACAAACCTTTATTTATTCAACCCAGAAATGCAAAGCCCATCAGATGAACGCACTGAACAATTATTTACTCCACTTCAAAATATTTAAGGTTTCGGAGAGAACAGCTGAGGAGAGACAGAAGCACTGAAGAAGATAACTGTTATGTCGCATTTTATCGATGAGATAGAAGAAAAGACTCATAAGAATAGACATTTCTATATTCCAGTGATTATAAAAAAGAAAGTACATGAGAGGGATGGTAGCTTCCCTGTAAATAGCAGGAAATTGAAGTAGGTTCCTCAATGTAAAATTACCCATCAGTGATGCTCTGAATTCAAATATACATTTAATATGACGGCCCAATTCTTCACTACATACAGAGTAAGATAAAACAGTATGTTTATTGTGATTATTCAGGAGCTGAAAAATGATTCCACCCTTCATTTTACTTGTTAAAACAACCTGAGAATCTTGCCTAACTGGTATTTGAAAAATGGTCTTCTTCATTCATTCTTTCATTACTCGAAATTAATTTGCTCACCAGAGTCACTCACATTTTCTCCTGTTTTATTTACTGATCCATGTTCTGCGATGTTTTGCCTAAAAAAAAACAACCCACCTTTATCCTTGTTCTTTCTGTTTGCTCAGAAAATTGGAGACACAACATACAAGCCACAACTTAGCTTCCAAATGGGAATTTGTGCGCCCTCAACATGCAACGCTCAGAACCTGACGATCGTGCTGAATGCTTGTAAGTAAAAAAAAAAAAGTCAATGATATTTAACCAAACTGTCATCGGTGATTCAATTACCAAACATATCCCAAGGTTTTGGTGAGTATTGAAAGACCGCTTCATGAGGAAGATTTTATTCTACACCAGTACCATTCGGTGCAGTGATCAAGGTTTCTGACAAGTACAGAGGTTGGAATTAGATTATGTGTGATGACAAGATACTCTGTTATTACTGTCATTTTGCATAATCAGCCACAGTCATTAGGATATTTTGTAGACGTTAACGTTGACAGTCGGCGATGATGATACGTTATTAACTGGTGATAGAACGAGAGGTTTCGTCAATAACATCCTGATACACGGAAAATCCAAGCCGAGACCAGTTTTACGTCTTGTTCACACTTTGTCACAAATCCCAGACTGGGAGATGTAATAGTTTATGACAGGACGACAATCACGAACAAACAAGTTTAACACTTAACAAAACAACCCATCAGACTCACACATTTATTAAACATAATTATACATATAATAGCGCAATTACATACATTATATTATTGAAATGACTGCCGTACAACGGCCTTATTCTCACACACACTCTCCCTCGGATCCACAATCCGGTAGTTACTCCTAAAGGCACTTCGGCCTCAGCCTCTCCCCTCAGGGTCTTAATAGTACATTAATGATTCACTGGCACCGCAGTCTCTCAACATCACCTTCCTATTGCCATACAACTTATCAGTTCACTTGCCCATCATCATGGCAATAATATAGTATCTCATTCACTCTCATATCTACGTCCCTGTCCGTGGCCCGACTGCCACGACTTTATGTGCCTCTACTGTCCTGCACCGACAGTCTCACTTCTGGCCTATGTATGGCCTCCGGCCCTATGCTGGCCTATCACTTGTGCTCATCGAGGTGGCTCTTCGGCCCGTCCCCGACACCTACAAGAATAACATTACATTGGTATAATACCCTACCATTTCTATTCACTCCACCTCTCCTTACAATCCATGAAGCGTACACACACTAGTTCACCTTTCACTCACCACACATCTTACGGTAACACACCTCCATCGGAGTACGCACTACTCACTCGCGCTACAAATCCATGAACTCACTTTCATCTATCGCTCATGGCGCACATTGCTATATCCAATATCAAGGACTTCCACATTCCTCACATATACTTATTCACATCATGGTAATAGACGAATATAATATAATACATCAATCATAATAATCAATCAACGTTCTACATACCAGTCATTACTGGAAAGACTCTTCCACTAGTCTTCTCGACTGCTCCCTTTATGTCCGCCCGATGGGCTCTTATTCACAGGTCCGCTCCGTCGGACCTTCTAACTTGCAGTGATAGTTATACAGCGCTTTCGCCTCATTCAGACCCCCCCCCCCTACTCACAACAGCACGCTTAACTTGCTGTCTACTGTGAGCCCTTCTTACTCTACACCCGCTCTGTAGCAATCCCCTTAATTGCACTCACTCCACTCGTGACATCATCCCCCACCCCAAAAAAATTAATGCAATTAATTTCAAATCGCATCAAGATCACTGTCAACGAGTGAGCGTGAGCAATACCTACACTAAAAAAACTGACCTAGCAGTTCCCCTAGTATATAAAATACCGAAATCAGGGGAAAATATGGGGATCAATATGGCCTGCAATATGCATATATGTGTCACATCATGAATAGTTAACTAATCACAATACTTAATACAGAATCAAAACCCACTCAACCTATCAACCATTCTTCATATCATATTTATAATGTCAATATTTTAAAGTCGACTCATTCACACAGATCCTGTCAATGTTCCTGTCCTCCGATGTATAAGCTCCTGAAATCTTCCCCTAGGCTCGACTAAGGTAGTCGGCGATATGATTGCTGGTTCCTGGAATTGGTTGAATAACGAAGGTATACGGCTGCAAAGCCAATGCCCATCTAGACAAGCGTGGGCTGGACGAACGATTCTTCGACAAAAATGTCAGTGGCTTGTGGTCTGTCTGGATATAAAATTCTCGTCCCATGAGATAACGTCCTAGTTTCTGGACGGACCAGACAATGGCAAGACACTCACGCTCTATCACAGAATACTTTCTTTCTCTCTGCAATAACTTCCTACTGACATAACATACAGGATGGAGACATTCGTTCTTCTCCTGTAGAAGACAAGCGCCGACACCAGAGTCCGACGCATCCGTTCTGAGGATAAAATTAGATCGAAAATCGGGTAATATCAGAATGGGTGACGATGATAATGCTGTCACCAAATTATCAAATGCTGTCTGACATTCAGACGTCCACTGGACCTTATCGGGTTGTCCCTTCTTAGTAAGGTCAGTAAGAGAAGATGACAAGGAGGAAAAATTTGGAATGAACTTTCTGTAATAATTTAAAATTCCCACTAAGCTTCTGACTTGTTTCTTTGTTTTAGGGATTTGCAACCCTACTAATTTGTCAATTTTTGTTACTTCAGGTCTCTGAACACCTCTACCCACAATATGTCCTAAGAATACTATCTCTGGACATGCCAAATCCATCTTTGCGGGTTTAGCCGTTAACCCAAAATGACGTAATCGTTGAAAAATTACTGTTAGTGTCTGAATATGATCAGACCAT
The DNA here is from genome assembly GCA_963931925.1 of Onchidella celtica. Lineage (NCBI taxonomy): Eukaryota > Metazoa > Mollusca > Gastropoda > Systellommatophora > Onchidiidae > Onchidella > Onchidella celtica. The sequence goes on along the minus strand of OZ007571.1, from coordinate 29,144,142 downwards.
GTCGACGTCTGGCATGCTACATCGTCAACGAATGACACGACATTAGGTATGTCCTTCAACACCAGTATGAGAATACAGATACTTTGGTCTCTCATGAAACCTCTGCAGCATATCAACGTGGAAAACCTTTACTGATCCATCAATGTGGATAGCGTAATCTACCTTCGAAACAATTCGCTCAATAACATAAGGACCTTTCCATGTCATCAATAACTTATTATGGTCCGTAGGCAACAACAATAGGACCTTGTCTCCTGGCTTAAAAATTCTCAGTTTAGATCCTCTATCTTTATAGCTCTTTGCTCTTGCTGAAGCGATACCAGAAGCTTCTTCTGCTATGGTGCGCGCTGAAGATAATCTTTCTCTTAAATCAACAAGGTCTATCGAAACCTTTTTAAACGGTTCCGAAACCGTGGGGATCTTTTTAAGAGGAGCCTGGGGTGTACGACCCTTAAGCGTCGTCTTTTGGCACGCACTGCACGTCTTACAATACAGCCGTACATCTCTATGTATCGATGGCCAATAAAAATCTTTCAGAACTCTCTCCTTGGTTCTAGCACTTCCCATATGACCCGCTAATGGAACATAATGGGCCAGACGCAATACTGTAGCAATTAACGACCGCGGCACGACGACCTGCTTTTGAACGGAAGCCACTGTGACATACATACGGAACAGAATGCCCCCCTGGACAAAAAAGGAGGACGACCCGTTCTTATATCTCCTCGTTTTCTCGGTTCGCGCTTCCCCAAAACATGGGTTTAATGATGGGTCCTCCCTTTGTAATCTCGCCAAGCGCTCTGGCGTGATATCTAGGTTGACCGCTGGCGTCGCCAAAGGTCTAATCTTATCTTTATCCGCTACCCGTCGACGTGTTTCGACTGCGGCGCAAAAGTCAATACCTTTTGATTGCGACCATGCTTGCACGTTCTCATCGGAAGGGGAAACCACCCGTGATACATTCCCAATGATGAGCTGGGCGCCTGGAAAACAACCAACGACTGCTTCGACTTCCCCGCTAAGGAAAGGTGTATCTATCATTATTCTTGCCATGGGTAATTTCTCAATGGCCCCCGAAAATTGGATGCACGGGACAGTCTCACCTGTAAGCTGTGAATCCCGAATGCAGTCCCTATGCACTCCCACAACGGTAGATCCTGTATCTCGTAAAACCGAGACCGGTTCGTCCCCAACAAACCCCGGATAAACCCTAAGACCACCTCCTGTATGACATGAATTTATAACGGGGATCTTTCTCCCACAAGGTAAAACACCGGAAGATAATAACTTCTCACAACTGGGACACTTAGAATACTGTCCGCCTCCGTTGTCCGATGTAACACACGCAGCCGCATGATGAAATTTATTTGGGGAACATGGACTGGAGCTACTGTCCACGTTCGCCGCTATCCTACCTGCAGGGCAGTTCACGCTGATGTGATCTGCTCTTCCGCAGTTCCAACACTTCGCGGCCCTACACTCGCGCGAAAAGTGACCCACGCGTCCGCAAGTCCAACACTCCGCTCCCTGTGCTGCCCTAGGCCTGGGTCCCCGTGACCCCTCGCGACCGGAACTAAAGTCCCTATGCCGTCGGTCATCGGCAAAGGTCACAACTCGCCCCCGGCCATTACCGCGACCTAGCCCTCCTGCTCGGTCAAACTTACCGGATCCATATGCCGGTGATTGGTGATAGCCCCTACGCTGCCCCTGGGCTTGCCCGCTATAGGCACCACGCTGACGCGACCTGTCCCTAAGTCCTGCCGGCGACCCCTCGACAACGGCGACGTACCCAGCATCTTGGACGTACGCCCTGGCGACTGGTTTGGACGGGTGTGCCGTACGGTATGCTTCCGCCAACTTAGACGCCTCCTGCACCGTCGCGGGTTCGTTCTCTTTCAGGAAAGCCACCAGATCTTTGTGGCACGACGCGTACAGCTGGTCACGGATCATTAAGTCTTTCAGTTTAGCAAAATCCGCGCCCACATGCGCCAAGTCTACCCAGTTCGCGAAATACTCCGTTAGTCTCGCGACGAAGGCAGCAAAGTCCTCCCTGGCATCTGCACGTGCCCGCCTAAACTGCTCCCGGAAATATTCCTCGGTACGCGCAAACTGGCGAAGCAGCAAAGCCTTCAGCTTATCGTAATCTTGCACGTCTTCGCGCTGTAGCTCTTTAAAGTAGGTTAACGCTCGCCCCTGCAATAGCGACGCCAGGTACGTGGCCCATAATTCCTTATTTTCCCCCCATTGCAATTGTGCGTTCAGTTCGAACCTGTAAAGGAAGGCGTCTATGTCGTCCTTCCGGTCGTCGAACGTAGGGAGCTTAATCCTAACGCCACCTTTATTGTGTACCTGCCGCTCAACTGTTTCTGTTGGCGCATTCTTTTTGAGTTCTAATTCCGCGATTCTTACTCGCACGTCTGTCTCCCGCTCTTGAGCTTCTATCTCCTTTAACTTTAACTCCCTCTCCTGCTCCCGTTCCTTAGCCTCTCTTTCCTGTTGCTTAAACTCCCTTTCCTGTTCCTGAGTCTTAGCCTCTCTTTCTTGTTGACGCTCTTGAGCCTCTTTTTCTTGTTGACGCTCTCTATCCTTAGCACGCTCATCGCGCAAATCCGCCTGCTGTTCTTTAATCCAGCCGCGTAGCTCTTCTCCCTCCAGGCCAAGTTCCTTACCCAACTTCATTAGTTGTTGGAGTTCCGCCATTTCACAGATTTATGGTTATGGTATGTATACTATGAAAACGGCTACCCTGTCGGTATGATCACTAGCAACACGACCAGAGACCTGAGATCACACCAGATATAACAATACCCAATTCAGAATACAATTCAGAAATTTACCTTTACAGCAAAACTAATTCTATATCTATAAAATGTATGCACTATTAATTATAAAAGAAAATAGAAACGACAAGAATAAGGAAATTTAGTAGAAAGACCACAAGTACGTCAAGGACAACGAACCAGACTAGGACAAAGCTTCTACAAAAAAAAACTATAATGGAAAAAAAATGCAACCTAACTACGCCGATTATACTACACGGTACAAACAAGAACAGAGTCTGAAAAAAAAGAACGTATCTACAGAAAGGTAGAAGAGGGACAAGAGAAACGTCTTCCTAAAACAACGAGGAAGATAGAACGCTACAATCTAAACAAAAATACAGTTCCCTATAGAACTGTTCACTGTGATGAACGCGGTTCCTAGATTAGCCCACCTCCCGAAGAGGACAAACTACGCTCACCACAGCAAACCCGCGCCACCGCCCGTACAATCAATTACGACAAAAACAGAAAAACAGCGGAAAAAGACAGAAGAAAAGACAGCCCTTAATCCAGGGTACAAAATTTTTGACTTTTACTTAACTTTTCTGACTATAACCTCTCCCCTTGTCTCGGAGCTCTGGCTGCTTGACCTCTACAGGCTGGCACACACACTCTGCAGAAATTTAAGTACACATTAATACATATTCATCAAAATACATGCATCAATACATATTATTATTCATAACCATACATAAATCATACCATCATGACATTTCCATTCATCCCACGAACAAAGACAACAGCACGAATTCCTAGCACAACAGAAAAATAACTAAATATAACGAATACACAATGTCAAAATGACCACAGGTAAACAGGACGAGCCCCCAGTGTCACAAATCCCAGACTGGGAGATGTAATAGTTTATGACAGGACGACAATCACGAACAAACAAGTTTAACACTTAACAAAACAACCCATCAGACTCACACATTTATTAAACATAATTATACATATAATAGCGCAATTACATACATTATATTATTGAAATGACTGCCGTACAACGGCCTTATTCTCACACACACTCTCCCTCGGATCCACAATCCGGTAGTTACTCCTAAAGGCACTTCGGCCTCAGCCTCTCCCCTCAGGGTCTTAATAGTACATTAATGATTCACTGGCACCGCAGTCTCTCAACATCACCTTCCTATTGCCATACAACTTATCAGTTCACTTGCCCATCATCATGGCAATAATATAGTATCTCATTCACTCTCATATCTACGTCCCTGTCCGTGGCCCGACTGCCACGACTTTATGTGCCTCTACTGTCCTGCACCGACAGTCTCACTTCTGGCCTATGTATGGCCTCCGGCCCTATGCTGGCCTATCACTTGTGCTCATCGAGGTGGCTCTTCGGCCCGTCCCCGACACCTACAAGAATAACATTACATTGGTATAATACCCTACCATTTCTATTCACTCCACCTCTCCTTACAATCCATGAAGCGTACACACACTAGTTCACCTTTCACTCACCACACATCTTACGGTAACACACCTCCATCGGAGTACGCACTACTCACTCGCGCTACAAATCCATGAACTCACTTTCATCTATCGCTCATGGCGCACATTGCTATATCCAATATCAAGGACTTCCACATTCCTCACATATACTTATTCACATCATGGTAATAGACGAATATAATATAATACATCAATCATAATAATCAATCAACGTTCTACATACCAGTCATTACTGGAAAGACTCTTCCACTAGTCTTCTCGACTGCTCCCTTTATGTCCGCCCGATGGGCTCTTATTCACAGGTCCGCTCCGTCGGACCTTCTAACTTGCAGTGATAGTTATACAGCGCTTTCGCCTCATTCAGACCCCCCCCCCCCTACTCACAACAGCACGCTTAACTTGCTGTCTACTGTGAGCCCTTCTTACTCTACACCCGCTCTGTAGCAATCCCCTTAATTGCACTCACTCCACTCGTGACACACTTGGACTGGCAATAGCAAGAGATCTTGTGGAATTCGAGCCTTATCTATTATCCAACAACCCTGTCACTGACGTCCCAAGAAGATTGGGCTCTTGTTGTGTTTTTGAAAAAAGAGTTTAGGAGCTGTAAAACAGAGTGACATTTAAAGTGTAAAGCAGTATTTTCAGTGTTTGTTGCTGATGCCCCAGATGACTAAAACATTATTCATTATGAAAAAAAGAAAGGATTCTTTATTTGCTTAAAAAAAAAAGAAAAAAAAAAAGGTCTTTTTTTTATTTGAGGTCTTTATTTTAGGAGGTTCGCTGCCCTTGGCATTTACACCTCACTTTACTTGTTTTATTATTTCTTGTTCTGGCGGAGGGGGGGGGGGGGGGAAGATGATATGGATAAATTTTAATCTATTAATTTCAATTTTGCCCGGGCAGCGGCCTTTCGGCCTGCTCTTTACGATTTCCAACTGCCAAGGTATCTTTAACGTGCGCAACGTGCACACGGGCCCTCCGAATTTTTTCGTCCTTATCCGAGAAGACTAGGTACTCGATCCTACCCCCCAATAGGACCAGGGACTTGAAAATATGAGAAAAATCCAATTTCCGAGAACTACTCGATCCTACCCCCCAATAGGACCAGGGACCTGAAAATATGAGAAAAATCCACTTTCCAACATGCCTGCACTGCCCGGGTTTAGAACCCGGGACCCTTGGCATGAGAGGCGAGCACCTTGCCTCTAGACCACCTTGTCTTTTCTGTTCACAAAACCCATTTATACATGCTGTTGAACAGGTCAGTCATTGCCCCCTTGTCGCCCTTTTCTTCATTCTCCCCCTTCCCCCTGGAAATAAAAATCCTACCCCCCCCTCCCCACTCCCCGATATCGCCCACGTTGGGAACCAGTGGTCTAGATACTAATTGCTCTGTCCAAAAAGCTACAAACCTAATGAAAGTGTTTTAAAACAGCCTAGGGAAGGAAAAAATTAAATATTCAAAATATACCTTTAGTACCGTACATAATGTGTATGAACATAATTTATACAGACATTCGATTAAATTACTAATTGAAATTATATTAGTGATCCAAATGAAGAACATGGGTCACGTGACAAGACGACCAAAACTAATATGAGACGTTGGAGGGTTCTGGTGTTGTCCACTGGCATCTTACACATGAGAATTCTTGACAAATGATTGCAATGATCACAATATTAATATGATTACATGGAGTATTATGTGTCTCGAAAAAGGATAATTGGCTTCAATGTCTCTCTTTCTGTCTATGCTTTTACAAAAGATGGACAGCAAACATTTCTAGAAGCTACCGGTATGAACAGGTGCTTGTTAATAGCTGAACGTTTTCCTTTAACTCTACGGCCTTCGACCTTACTCAGGATCAGAATCTTTAACTCTGTTGGGAAGAGGTGAAAGGTCCCGATTGAGTGTGAGCTTTACTTTGAAAATTTTACATTTAACAATACAATACATTCATGAAACATAATGAATGTCTGTTCATGATTTCGAAACTAAATGAAGCGTTTGAAGGGTTTACACATGTATAAGGGATAGAATGTTTCATGCAATAGTTCTAGACAAGTTTGCAAAACCCAGGGCGCAGTTCTACATAGAAAGTTAGATCATGCTGATTTAAACAGTTTTATTGTCAGCTATGTTGGCCAAGATATGATGACGTTTACGAAATGTTAGATCTCACAGTATAACTGACTGTGATTTACTTTGAATTTCAGTGCTGCTCTCGTTGCAACCAGATGTAACGATGGGTGCAGGGAAAGGCAACTGCCTTCTAAATGAACTGGAATTGTCAGACAAGGCCACAAGTGTCATGTGAGTATTATAAATATTGTGTTACAGACATAATGGATACACCTGCGTTATTCAATTATTTCAACTCCCAATGAATAATCTTTCAATCAAAACAGGACCCACAGAAGACATTTGTTTGTTCTCGAGAGCTGAATACGAGTTGAAGATATTTACTTATAGACGATCGCAGCCTTTGGTTTTGACATGTAAAAAAAAAAAAATCGTTTATAACAGTCCAGGACGGGTGGCAGCACAAACTCTTCACAATTGGCACCAAGCTCGTCCTCCTCTCCATAGTATCACCACCGCTAGCGGCCAACGGCTCCCCGCCACGGCATAGCCAACCACTCTCTGAAAACCTGCTCACGTCCACCGAAATATTATTCCTGACATCCTTGCCAGTTGGAGTGAATACTGAATACATTTTCAGAATGGAATTTTATTAATATTTCAGGCCAGAAGTATTGGTCTGTGTGGCAAGTCTCTTAACAGATATGAATATACAGAAGCAGCGAAAGAACCAAGCTCGATTTATTTTGTTGAGAAATTTATAGCGATGATGATGAAGATGATGACAACACCAACAACAGCATCAACAACAAATGATATTAACGTAATAATAATAATAATAATGGTTATAAATAAACATATATGCTCAAGGGTTAAAGCTTATAAATGAAAAATTAAAGGATTTAATTGCTTGACTGCTGTTCTTTTGTGTAGCTGTAGGAATAAGCAGAAGAAAGAGACCATGTCCAAATATCTAATCCGTGTTGTGTATGATTGCTTCTCTTATTGAACGCGCCTACTTTCTTACCAGTCTCCTCTGTCATTTTCAGAGTCGTGTGCGGTTTCTTCATCGCTGCCATGGTATTCGCAACCCTGTATGATGTTGCGATTGTTAGAGGTCATTGGAAGCTACTCGCACCACGGCATTCTAACAAGATCTGGCTCTACGATCACGGACCCAACGAGTCTCTTGGGGAAGAGAAGACAGCACTTATGGATTCAACAAAGAAGCAAGAGCCCACATATACACCAGGTCTGAACACAGTAACGGAGACAGTATTATGGGCATTAAAATCTAGTACATACCAATAAATATGGTAATTTTAAGTCAAGACAAGACACGAAAATATACGTAATTTCACGGTCACAACATCACTGGAAGTCTTGAAGGCAGACCATTCTCCTTAGCAAGATGGCCACAACTGACATCATAAATATTTTTCTCAATGAAAACTGGATCACTTTTGTACCCTTTCTTACAATGTGATATTCATCTGTCACAACACAGTGGCTTCACGATGGAGAAATGCAGAAAAGACTATAAGGACCAAGACTGGTGTTTAAAAAAACATTTTGTACGTGGCATCTACTTAACGCTAACTTTCAATATATAAGTTTTATAACAAAACGGCTCAATTTCCATTAGTTCATGACCTTTATCTTTGATTCTTTTTGGTTAAAACAGCTCGTGCATCTTCATAATAGTATTTTATCTATATACATGTACTCAATAAAATATGGTACAAACGAGCCTAATCACACTGGTTAAAAAAAAACTTTTTTTTTTTTGTTCGCACTGGAGATGAAATGTGTTAATTCCTATAGATTTTTGGGGCGCTGAATTCGAAATTGACCATAAAAATGCAAACTTAGCTCGCGTTTCTGAGAAAAATGAATACTAAAAATGAGTTTAAAAAATTCATCTTTTTTCATGTCAAATAAGTCAAGTCTTATATATTTGGAAGTGCTGAATGTGAATTTTGACCATGAAGAGCTGAAAAACATGAATTTGTATTTGATGCAGCTCGTACATCTCGGGTTCAGGGCATTTTTGCCTTTCTATGGTACACAATATCTGAAGCATCCTTAAGCACAATCCAACAATAGTCTGCCAACAAAGATTGTGTCCATTTGCCCTGATAACGTTTTTCCATGCCAGCGATGTCCTGATGAAACCATTCCGCGCTCTCGTCATTCACTGACCCACAATTTTCAGGAGAAAGGTCCAAATGAGAATGAAGAAAATATATCTTTAAGGACACGTTGCACACTAATTCATGATAGTTCTCAATCGGGTTTTTAATCATTGCTTCTAAATTTTATCTCTAAAAAAATTGTTTGCAACCATTTTGAATTCTTACCACGCCGCCTTTTCCTTGCCTTCCAAAATGTCACCCAACTGCAGGCAAAACATAGATGATATGCTTTATTAATGGTTGGGGTCATTATTTATGATATTTTTCCGATTTTGGGGTGAATTCTTCATAGACGTAACAGAAATCATCAGGATTATTTAGACATTCACATGGCATTTTAGTCAACTGCAAATAGTTTTAACATAGCCAGGGTACTTGTCGCTTGAAAATGGAAGTGTCATACACAACTCAAACAATATCTATCTCTCTGAAAGGCAACCCTTTGAGTCAAATTTGGACTAATGCAGTTGTAATAGACTGCATCAAATTCATTATTCAGGGATGATGCCAACTGATGTGGGCGCTTGATATATATATAGTGCAGCCAACGCTGTTTATTTCGCCATACCCTTTCTATAGCTTATGAGGAATTGAAAAGTAGGGGTAATCCTGTACCTCAAAAACCTTAGCTAGTATTAAAAAATCAATGTGATTTTCGTAACAAGCGACCCCAAATTAGTTAAGATTGGCTGGTTTGTCTCCAGCACATTTTTGCTTTTGCCCAGTGTTATGTACATAAAATTATTTGTTTGCGGGTATACCCCGAAAAAACAACAACAACAACAACAGACTTTCACTGAGTAATATCTTTAGCACAATTATAGGCAAGGTTTATTGTTTTAAGAATTAATTTGTTGCCTGTTTCATGGCAGTTATTTCTGTAATTATGTTCGTTCTCGTGTAAGACAGATTTGATGGTAAGGTGTAACTTTCCATCTGCAGGTGTCCTAGGCAAGACACTGCTGTCCTTCTCTGTGTACACAAACGGTGGCAAACTGCTCAGTACCAAAACTGGAGGAGGAACTATTGAATGTATCAACGGCATCCGCTTCCTCAGCATGTCTTGGGTCATCTTGGGCCACGCTTTCTCAATGGGCAATCAGGGCGTGGGTACGTCAAAATCTCTGTATATTATGATTAATCATCATTAGATTTAACGCCAGTTCAACAATCAACTCTTCTTATGACCCTGCAGCCACTTTGTGTGTTTCTATAATTATGGCCGTGCACAATGAGAACCCATGATAGTGACATTAGGTTGCGTTAAGCATAATTGTGCAAGACATTCCAGGAGTATGCTGTAGTATAATAACTACCTACAATAATGTTTCATCACTGCACGTCATTAAATTAATTACATGTCACTTCGTAGTCTCAATGCAGACAACGTACTTGGCATATTAAATGAATCTGCGCTACCGGAATAAAACAGACTTATGAAAAGAATTTATCTTGTCTAATGAGTTTGTCAAGTATACACTGTGATGATAACTATATATCAAACGCATTACTTATTTTCGTTGTGCTGTTCATCAGTTATTCTGTGGAAAATTTCTGTATTCAGTGCAATGCTGCAGTTTTATTAGATTACTTTCATGTCATTTCCAGCAAATGTGAAGGAATACAGGGCACTGATCACAACCCGATGGACCTTTCAGGCAATTTCCAACGCTTTGGTATCTGTGGATTCATTTTTCACTCTCAGGTAAGCCTGGAAGTCACCTTTGTATGACAACACTGACATTAAGTTAATCATAAAATCCAAGGGCAAATGCATTATGCAGTTTTAGTAACCGAAAATAGCTATTTGGTGGCTACATCGTCCAGTTTCTAATTTCCTACATACTATAATAAAAAAGTATGATCACGGATCCCCTGAAAACAATGAACAAGATGAATGAACTAATTCCAAAAGATAATAATTATTTTATAAAATGCATTTTTACTGTCATCCATGTCAACACTCAGATGCAATTTGTTTTTCTTTGCCAGTGGCCTGTTGGTGATGTATTTGGTGATGAAAGAACTAACAGCCAAGAAAGGACCCAGAGGAAATTTCTTCTTTCATTTTTACTTTCACAGATTCTGGAGGTATCAGTCATTACTCACTGTCAACTGTTTAAAAGAAAAAATTCTTTCCAGTGAATATTTTATGTCAAAGATTTCTTTTTTTAAAAAGATGTGAAAAAGCCAACACCCAGCAAGAGTTCGTTTTATTGACTTCCTTCTAAATATTATGTCAAGTCTTTTGTATGGAGTTGAAATAATAGTTCAGAGACCGAAGGAGACAAAATGTAATGGCAATGCAAAATTTACCTCATAGTGCGTTCAGAGCACACTTGATGTGGGCTTAAATCAAGTTTTGGATTCAACAATAGCCAGATTTAAAAAAAACGAAGGGATCATGAAAGCCTACCTGGGGACACCCATAAAGTATTTAAGCTTCACTCGCCAACGTTTTAAGCCCCCATCCCCAAACAACTTTGTACACGTGAAACCCTGGCCTCAATCAGCCCCACCCCTCCCCCGCCTCTCCCTCTCTTTCTCTCTCTCTCTCTCTCTCTCTCGTACAAGCATGCGGCTACTGCAGTGATAAATGTCCATGACAAGGCCTTGGTGTTTGAAACTTTAAGTAACATTTCTTCTGGATTATTTGTTTGTTTCATTACAAACACTACTCTTATAATCCCATCTTAATGGGCAGAAAAAAAAAATGAAACCAAACATTTAATTCATTACCAAAGTTTGAAAGGGCACTTACGCACCCCAGAGATCTTCTCCCCATTCATGTACATTTTCCATACTCTGGGAGCACCCCACCCCTTCCGGTCCCACCCCTACCATCCTTGTGGATGTCGGTTTTTCTGAATTTGCAATATAATTCGAATGTTCAGGCTGACACCCCCCTACATGCTTGTGATGATGGTGCACATCACCATATTTCAATACCTTGGGGACGGTCCAGTTTGGCCCCAGCAGGGGTTGGAAGCTGGTAAAGATGATTGCGAGGACGTTTGGTGGACCAATCTTCTCTACGTCAACAATCTGGTCGAGAATAAGAAAATGGTACTTGTCTATCTATCTATCTATCTATCTATCTATCTATCTATCTATCTATCTATCTATCTATCTATCTATCTATCTATCTATCTATCTATCTATCTATCTATCTATCTATCTATCTATCTATCTATCTATCTATCTATCTATCTATCTATCTATCTATCTATCTATCTATCTATCTATCTATCTATCTATCTATCTATATGTCAGACTGTCAGTCTGTCTACCTCACAGCCTGCCTGTGTGTCTGTCTCTCCGTCTGTCTGTCTTTCAGTGTGTCTGTGTCTCTGTCTGTCTGCCTTGCGGGCCGATCTGTCTATGTGTCGTTTGTTCTCTTGTCCTCTCACCTAACTGGATCAATGAATATACGCGCTAACCACTGATTTTGCTTACCTATCATATTACGTACTTAGTTTTGCTAAAGAAAATACATGGAAATAATTTGTTCTTTATGATGTTTAGCTTTCATCCATCTATTTGTTGTTCTTCCATAGTGCATGGGCTGGTCCTGGTATCTGGCAAATGACATGCAGTTCTTCGTTATCAGCCCCATCATATTCTTACCAGTCTTCTAGTAAGTAAATATGAGTTTTATGCCTCATGAGTTATACTCTTTATGTGTAAGATACATTGTGTTGGTGGGCATAATTTACACTTGTAGTGCGTTTGAGTGCAAAATAATAATTGCTGTCTTTGTGTGTTTTGGTACGGTACGTTGTGTGCTTCATGAACGTCATCGAAATTGTAATGTAGACTGACATGCAATGCTGTACAGCCATGGTATGTTCAAATAGTATAAACATTCACACAAGGCAGGATCACCTCTCTGATTTTTTCATTATCAGCATAATGCAGGACGCAAAGCGTGGGAGATCATAAGCAATGTTTCGGCATTATTCAAAATATGTATTTCTCTTTCGGCCTTTCTCCGCGCGCGAGCACACAGACACACACAGACACCCCCCCCCCCCCCAAAAAAAAACCAACACAGAAAAAGGAATAACTGAATTAGTGTCACAAATCCCAGACTGGGAGATGTAATAAGTTATGACAGGACAACAATCACGAACAAACGAGTTAACACTTAACAGAACAATCCATCAGACTCACACATTTATTAAACATAATTATACATATAATAGCGCAACTACATATATTATATTACTGAAATGACTGCCGTACAACGGCCTTATTCTCACACACACGCTTCCTCGGATCCACAATCCGGTAGTTACTCCTAAAGGCACTTCGGCCTCAGCCTCTCCCCTCAGGGTCTTAATAGTACATTAATGATTCACTGGCACCCCAGTCTCTCAATATCACCTTCCTATTGTCATACACCTTAGCACTCCCCTAGCACCTCCGCAGGGCAATAACACATTATTATTTCCATAGCCATCAACATGGCAACAACATAATATCAGTTCACTAGCCTATCAACATGGCAACAACATAGTATCTCATTCACTCTCATATCTACGTCCCCTGCCCGTGGCCTGACTGCCACGACTTTATGTGCCTCTACTGTCCTGCACTGACAGCCTCACTTCTGGCCTATGTGTGGCCTCCGGCCCTATGCTGGCCTATCCCCTGTGCTCATCGAGGTGGCTCTGCGGCCCGTCCCCGACACCTACAAGAATAATATTACATTGGTATAATACCCTACCATTTCTATTCACTCCACCTCTCCTTACAACCCATGAAACGTACACACACTAGTTCACCTTTCACTCACCACACATCTTACGGTAACACACTTCCATCGGAGTACACACTACTCACTCGCGCTACAAATCCATGAACTCACTTTCATCTATCGCTCGTGGCGCACATTGCTATATCCAATATCAAGGACGTCCACATTCCTCACATATACTTATTCACATCATGGTAATAGACGAATATAATATAATACATCAATCATAATAATCAATCAACGTTCTACATACCAGTCATAACTGGAAAGACTTTCTCCTAGTCTTCTCGACTGCTCCCTTTATGTCTGCCCGATGGGCTATTATTCACAGATCCGCTCCCTAGGACCTTCTAACTTGCAGTGATAGTTATACAGCGCTTTCGCCTCCTTCAGACCCCCCACTCATGACATGCACGACTTTTCTTCCCTGTCTCCGTGCGTTAATTTTACTCTCCTCCTTTCCCCCCGTAATTATTAACTATCGCTCACTCCACTCGTGACATCATCCCCCACCCCAAAAAAATTAATGCAATTAATTTCAAATCGCATCAAGATGACTGTCAACGAGTGAGCCTGAGCAATACCTACATTAAAAATGACCTACCAGTTCCCCTAGTATATAGAATACCGAAATCAGGGGAAAATATGGGGATCAATATGGCCTGCAATATGCATATATGTGTCACATCATGAATAGCTAACTAATCACAATACTTAATACAGAATCAACAACCACTCAACCTATCAACCATTCTTCATATCATATTTATAATGTCAATATTTTAAAGTCGACTCATTCACACAGATCCTGTCAATGTTCCTGTCCTCCGATGTATAAGCTCCTGAAATCTTGCCCTAGGCTCGACTAAGATAGTCGGCGATATGATTGCTGGTTCCTGGAATTGGTTGAATAACGAAGGTATACGGCTGCAAAGCCAATGCCCATCTAGACAAGCGTGGGCTGGACGAACGATTCTTCGACAAAAATGTCAGTGGCTTGTGGTCTGTCTGGATACAAAATTCTCGTCCCATGAGATAACGTCCTAGTTTCTGGACGGACCAGACAATGGCAAGACACTCACGCTCTATCACAGAATACTTTCTTTCTCTCTGCAATAACTTCCTACTGACATAACATACAGGATGGAGACATTCGTTCTTCTCCTGTAGAAGACAAGCGCCGACACCAGAGTCCGACGCATCCGTTCTGAGGATAAAATTAGATCGAAAATCGGGTAATATCAAAATGGGTGACGATGATGGGTTCTAAACCCGGGCAGTGCAGGCATGTTGGAAAGTGGATTTTTCTCATATTTTCAGGTCCCTGGTCCTATTGGGGGGTAGGATCGAGTAGTTCTTGGAAATTGGATTTTTCTCATATTTTCAAGTCCCTGGTCCTATTGGGGGGTAGGATCGAGTACCTAGTCTTCTCGGATAAGGACGAAAAAATTCGGAGGGCCCGTGTGCACGTTGCGCACGTTAAAGATACCTTGGCAGTTGGAAATCGTAAAGAGCAGGCCGAAAGGCCGCTGCCCGGGCAAAATTGAAATTAATAGATTAAAAATTTATCCATATCATCTCCCCCCCCCCCCCCCTCCCCCGCCAGAACAAGAAATAATAAAACAAGTAAAGTGAGGTGTAAATGCCAAGGGCAGCGAACCTCCTAAAATAAAGACCTCAAATGGTGACGATGATAATGCTGTCACCAAATTATCAAATGATGTCTGACATTCAGACGTCCACTGGACCTTATCGGGTTGTCCCTTCTTAGTAAGGTCAGTAAGAGAAGATGACAAGGAGGAAAAATTTGGAATGAACTTTCTATAATAATTTAAAATTCCCACTAAGCTTCTGACTTGTTTCTTTGTTTTAGGGATTTGCAACCCTACTAACTTGTCAATTTTTGTTTCTTCAGGTCTCTGAACACCTCTACCCACAATATGTCCTAAGAATACTATCTCTGGACATGCCAAATCCATCTTTGCGGGTTTAGCAGTTAACCCAAAATGACGTAATCGTTGAAAAATTACTGTTAGTGTCTGAATATGATCAGACCATGTCGACGTATGGCATGCTATATCGTCAAAGAATGACACGACATTAGGTATGTCCTTCAACACTAATCTCATTAGTCGTGCAAACGTCGCTGGCGCGTTTACCAACCCAAATGGCATGACCTTAAATTGGAATAATCCAATGGGCGTTTGGAACGCCGTGTATTGTTTAGACTCCTCAGTAAGCGGGATTTCCCAATACCCTTTCGTCAAATCTATCTTGGAAAACCACGTGGACCCGGCCAATGAAGCTATTAATTCCTCCTGAAACGGAATAGGCTCCCTATCGCCTACCGTAATAGTGTTCAATCTTCGAAAATCAATACAGAACCGCACCGATCCATCAAGTTTCTTCACGAGGACGATGGGTGATGAATACGGCGATGTTGATGGTTCTATCACATCTAACTTCAACATCGACTCAACTTCCTTTATGACTCTATCTCTCGAAGAAAAAGGCAACGGATACGGTCTAAGAAATACTGGCTTATCCGAAGTCAACTTTATTTGGTGCTGGATCGCCGTAGTGCGACCCGGCAAATCCGTAACAACATCCGGAAATGACGCTAACAGGGTCTCAAGTTCCCTACTCCTTGAACTCGTAAGGTCAGGGTTAATTTTTTACGTCCCTGTAACCTTGTGTCGCAGTTAACTCCGGCAATTGAATTTGTAACTCTTCCTGCGCCTCGGTGTCGCTTACGTCACCGTCCAACTGGTCTACGACCCCCGTACAAGCAGTAGAGAAGACAGTCTCCTCTGGTCTTGTCTGTGCACACAGATACTGTGGTCTCTCATAAAATCTCTGTAGCATATTAACATGGAAAACCTTACTCGCTCCATCAATGTGGATAGCGTAATCTACCTTTGAAACAACTCGCTCAATAACATAAGGACCTTTCCATGTCATCAATAACTTATTATGGTCCGTAGGTAACAACAACAGAACCTTGTCTCCTGGCTTAAAAATTCTCAGTTTGGAACCTCTATCTTTATAGTCTTTTGCTCTTTTCGAAGCGATACCAGAAGCTTCTTCTGCTATAGTGCGCGCTGAAGATAGTCTTTCTCTTAAATCAACAAGGTACTGAAACCTTTTTAAACGGTTCCGAAACCGTGGGGATCTTTTGACGAGGAGCCTGGGGTGAACGACCCTTATGCGTCGTCTTTTGGCACGCACTGCACGTCTTACAATATAAACGTACATCTCTGTATACTGACGGCCAATAGAAATCTTTCAGAATTCTCTGCTTGATTCTAGCACTTCCCATATGATCCGCTAATGGAACATCATGGGCCAGACGCAATACTGTAGCAATTAACGACCGTGGCACGACGACCTGCTTTTGAACGGAAGCCACTGTGACGTACATACGGAACAGAATGCCCCCCTGGACAAAAAAAGAAGATGACCCGTTCTTATATCTCCTCGTTTTCTCGGTTCGCGCTTCCCCAAAACATGGGTTTAATGATGGGTCCTCCCTTTGTAATCTCGCCAAGCGCTCTGGCGTGATATCTAGGTTGACCGCTGGCGTAGCCAAAGGTCTAATCTTATCTTTATCGGCTACCCGTCGGCGTGTTTCGACCGCGGCGCAAAAGTCAATACCTTTTGATTGCGACCATGCTTGCACGTTCTCATCGGAAGGGGAAACCACCCGTGATACATTCCCAATGATGAGCTGGGCGCCTGGAAAACAACCAACGACTGCTTCGACTTCCCCGCTAAGGAAAGGTGTATCTATCATTATTCTTGCCATGGGTAATTTCTCAATGGCCCCCGAAAATTGGATGCACGGGACAGTCTCACCTGTAAGCTGTGAATCCCGAATGCAGTCTCTATGCACTCCCACAACGGTAGATCCTGTATCTCGTAAAACCGAGACCGGTTCGTCCCCAACAAACCCCGGATAAACCCTAAGACCACCTCCTGTATGACATGAATTTATAACGGGGATCTTTCTCCCACAAGGTAAAACACCGGAAGATAATAACTTCTCACAACTGGGACACTTAGAATACTGTCCGCCTCCGTTGTCCGATGTAACACACGCAGCCGCATGATGAAATTTATTTGGGGAGCATGGACTGGAGCTACTGTCCACGTTCGCCGCTATCCTACCTGCCGGGCAGTTCACGCTGATGTGATCTGCTCTTCCGCAGTTCCAACACTTCGCGGCCCTACACTCGCGCGAAAAGTGACCCACGCGTCCGCAAGTCCAACACTCCGCTCCCTGTGCTGCCCTAGGCCTGGGTCCCCGTGACCCCTCGCGACCGGAACTAGAGTCCCTATGCCGTCGGTCATCGGCAAAGGTCACAACTCGCCCCCGGCCATTACCGCGACCTAGCCCTCCTGCTCGGTCAAACTTACCGGATCCATATGCCGGTGATTGGTGATAGCCCCTATGCTGCCCCTGGGCTTGCCCGCTATAGGCACCACGCTGACGCGACCTGTCCCTAAGTCCTGCCGGCGACCCCTCGACAACGGCGACGTACCCAGCATCTTGGACGTACGCCCTGGCGACTGGTTTGGACGGATGCGCCGTACGGTATGCCTCCGCCAACTTAGACGCCTCCTGCACCGTCGCGGGTTCGTTCTCTTTCAGGAAAGCCACCAGATCCTTGTGGCACGACGCGTACAGCTGGTCACGGATCATTAGGTCTTTCAGTTTAGCGAAATCCGTGCCCACATGCGCCAAGTCTACCCAGTTCGCGAAATACTCCGTTAGTCTCGCGACGAAGGCAGCAAAGTCCTCCCTGGTATCTGCGCGTGCTCGCCTAAACTGCTCCCGGAAATATTCCTCGGTACGCGCAAATCGGCGAAGCAGCAAAGCCTTCAGCTTATCGTAATCTTGCACGTCTTCGCGCTGTAGCTCTTTAAAGTAAGTTAACGCTCGCCCCTGCAATAGCGATGCCAGGTACGTGGCCCATAATTCCTTATTTTCCCCCCATTGCAATTGTGCGTTCAGTTCGAACCTGTAAAGGAAGGCGTCTATGTCGTCCTTCCGGTCGTCGAACGTAGGGAGCTTAATCCTAACGCCACCTTTATTGTGTACCTGCCGCTCAACTGTTTCTGTTGGCGTATTCTTTTTGATTTCCAACTCCGCTATTCTTACTCGCGCGTCTGTCTCCCGCTCTTGAGCTTCTATCTCCTTTAACCTTAACTCCCTCTCCTGCTCCTCTCGCTCTCTATCCTTAGCACGCTCATCGCGCAATTCCGCCTGCTGTTCTTTAATCCAGCTGCGCAGCTCCTCTCCCTCAAGGCCAAGTTCCGTACCCAATTTCATGAGCTCACGGAGATCCGCCATTTCACAGATTTATGGTTATGGTATCTATTATAAGACGACCAACCTGTCGGTATGATCACTAACGATACGACCAGAGACCTGAGATCACACCAGATATAACAATACCCAGTTCAGAATACAATTCAGAAATTTACCTTTACAGCACAACTAATTCTATATCTATAAAATGTATGCACTATTAATAATAAAAAAGAGTAGAAAGGAAAAGGATAAGGAAATTTAGTAAAAGGACCACACGTACGTCAAGGACAACGAACCAGACTAGGACAAAGCTTCTACAAAAAAAAACTATAATGGAAAAAAATGCAACCTAACTACGCCGATTACACAACACGGTACGAACAAGAACAGAGTCTGAAAAAAAAGAACGTATCTATAGATAGGTAGAAGGAGGACAAGAGAAACGTCTTCCTAAAACAAGGAGGAAGATAGAACGCTACAATCTAAACAAAAATACAGGTCCCTATAGAACTGTTCACTGTGATGAACGAAGTTCCAAATTTAGCCCACCTCCCGAAGAGGACAAACTACGCTCACCACAGCAAACCCGCGCCACCGCCCGTACAACCTATAACGACAACAACAACAGCAAAACAGCGGAAAAAGACAGAAGAAACGACAGCCCTCAATCCAGGGTACAAAATTTCAGAATTTCACTTAACTTTCACCCTTGATCTAAATTTCTCCCGTTTTCTCGGAGCTCTGGCTGCTTGACCTCTACAGGCTGGCACGCACACACTCTGGAAAGTTTAAATACACATTAATACCTATTCATAGCAATACATGCATCAATACATATTATTATTCATAAACATACATAAATCATATCATCATGAAATTTCCATTCATCCCACGAACAAAGACAACAGCACGAATTCCTAGCACAACAGAAAAACAACTAGATATAACGAATACACACTGTCAAGATGACCACAGGTAAACAGGACGAGCCCCCAGTGTCACAACGGACGAGCCCCCAGTGTCACAACGGACGAGCCCCCGGTGTCACAAATCCCAGACTGGGAGATGTAATAAGTTATGACAGGACAACAATCACGAACAAACGAGTTAACACTTAACAGAACAATCCATCAGACTCACACATTTATTAAACATAATTATACATATAATAGCGCAACTACATATATTATATTACTGAAATGACTGCCGTACAACGGCCTTATTCTCACACACACGCTTCCTCGGATCCACAATCCGGTAGTTACTCCTAAAGGCACTTCGGCCTCAGCCTCTCCCCTCAGGGTCTTAATAGTACATTAATGATTCACTGGCACCCCAGTCTCTCAATATCACCTTCCTATTGTCATACACCTTAGCACTCCCCTAGCACCTCCGCAGGGCAATAACACATTATTATTTCCATAGCCATCAACATGGCAACAACATAATATCAGTTCACTAGCCTATCAACATGGCAACAACATAGTATCTCATTCACTCTCATATCTACGTCCCCTGCCCGTGGCCTGACTGCCACGACTTTATGTGCCTCTACTGTCCTGCACTGACAGCCTCACTTCTGGCCTATGTGTGGCCTCCGGCCCTATGCTGGCCTATCCCCTGTGCTCATCGAGGTGGCTCTGCGGCCCGTCCCCGACACCTACAAGAATAATATTACATTGGTATAATACCCTACCATTTCTATTCACTCCACCTCTCCTTACAACCCATGAAACGTACACACACTAGTTCACCTTTCACTCACCACACATCTTACGGTAACACACTTCCATCGGAGTACACACTACTCACTCGCGCTACAAATCCATGAACTCACTTTCATCTATCGCTCGTGGCGCACATTGCTATATCCAATATCAAGGACGTCCACATTCCTCACATATACTTATTCACATCATGGTAATAGACGAATATAATATAATACATCAATCATAATAATCAATCAACGTTCTACATACCAGTCATAACTGGAAAGACTTTCTCCTAGTCTTCTCGACTGCTCCCTTTATGTCTGCCCGATGGGCTATTATTCACAGATCCGCTCCCTAGGACCTTCTAACTTGCAGTGATAGTTATACAGCGCTTTCGCCTCCTTCAGACCCCCCACTCATGACATGCACGACTTTTCTTCCCTGTCTCCGTGCGTTAATTTTACTCTCCTCCTTTCCCCCCGTAATTATTAACTATCGCTCACTCCACTCGTGACATCATCCCCCACCCCAAAAAAATTAATGCAATTAATTTCAAATCGCATCAAGATGACTGTCAACGAGTGAGCCTGAGCAATACCTACATTAAAAATGACCTACCAGTTCCCCTAGTATATAGAATACCGAAATCAGGGGAAAATATGGGGATCAATATGGCCTGCAATATGCATATATGTGTCACATCATGAATAGCTAACTAATCACAATACTTAATACAGAATCAACAACCACTCAACCTATCAACCATTCTTCATATCATATTTATAATGTCAATATTTTAAAGTCGACTCATTCACACAGATCCTGTCAATGTTCCTGTCCTCCGATGTATAAGCTCCTGAAATCTTGCCCTAGGCTCGACTAAGATAGTCGGCGATATGATTGCTGGTTCCTGGAATTGGTTGAATAACGAAGGTATACGGCTGCAAAGCCAATGCCCATCTAGACAAGCGTGGGCTGGACGAACGATTCTTCGACAAAAATGTCAGTGGCTTGTGGTCTGTCTGGATACAAAATTCTCGTCCCATGAGATAACGTCCTAGTTTCTGGACGGACCAGACAATGGCAAGACACTCACGCTCTATCACAGAATACTTTCTTTCTCTCTGCAATAACTTCCTACTGACATAACATACAGGATGGAGACATTCGTTCTTCTCCTGTAGAAGACAAGCGCCGACACCAGAGTCCGACGCATCCGTTCTGAGGATAAAATTAGATCGAAAATCGGGTAATATCAAAATGGGTGACGATGATAATGCTGTCACCAAATTATCAAATGATGTCTGACATTCAGACGTCCACTGGACCTTATCGGGTTGTCCCTTCTTAGTAAGGTCAGTAAGAGAAGATGACAAGGAGGAAAAATTTGGAATGAACTTTCTATAATAATTTAAAATTCCCACTAAGCTTCTGACTTGTTTCTTTGTTTTAGGGATTTGCAACCCTACTAACTTGTCAATTTTTGTTTCTTCAGGTCTCTGAACACCTCTACCCACAATATGTCCTAAGAATACTATCTCTGGACATGCCAAATCCATCTTTGCGGGTTTAGCAGTTAACCCAAAATGACGTAATCGTTGAAAAATTACTGTTAGTGTCTGAATATGATCAGACCATGTCGACGTATGGCATGCTATATCGTCAAAGAATGACACGACATTAGGTATGTCCTTCAACACTAATCTCATTAGTCGTGCAAACGTCGCTGGCGCGTTTACCAACCCAAATGGCATGACCTTAAATTGGAATAATCCAATGGGCGTTTGGAACGCCGTGTATTGTTTAGACTCCTCAGTAAGCGGGATTTCCCAATACCCTTTCGTCAAATCTATCTTGGAAAACCACGTGGACCCGGCCAATGAAGCTATTAATTCCTCCTGAAACGGAATAGGCTCCCTATCGCCTACCGTAATAGTGTTCAATCTTCGAAAATCAATACAGAACCGCACCGATCCATCAAGTTTCTTCACGAGGACGATGGGTGATGAATACGGCGATGTTGATGGTTCTATCACATCTAACTTCAACATCGACTCAACTTCCTTTATGACTCTATCTCTCGAAGAAAAAGGCAACGGATACGGTCTAAGAAATACTGGCTTATCCGAAGTCAACTTTATTTGGTGCTGGATCGCCGTAGTGCGACCCGGCAAATCCGTAACAACATCCGGAAATGACGCTAACAGGGTCTCAAGTTCCCTACTCCTTGAACTCGTAAGGTCAGGGTTAATTTTTTACGTCCCTGTAACCTTGTGTCGCAGTTAACTCCGGCAATTGAATTTGTAACTCTTCCTGCGCCTCGGTGTCGCTTACGTCACCGTCCAACTGGTCTACGACCCCCGTACAAGCAGTAGAGAAGACAGTCTCCTCTGGTCTTGTCTGTGCACACAGATACTGTGGTCTCTCATAAAATCTCTGTAGCATATTAACATGGAAAACCTTACTCGCTCCATCAATGTGGATAGCGTAATCTACCTTTGAAACAACTCGCTCAATAACATAAGGACCTTTCCATGTCATCAATAACTTATTATGGTCCGTAGGTAACAACAACAGAACCTTGTCTCCTGGCTTAAAAATTCTCAGTTTGGAACCTCTATCTTTATAGTCTTTTGCTCTTTTCGAAGCGATACCAGAAGCTTCTTCTGCTATAGTGCGCGCTGAAGATAGTCTTTCTCTTAAATCAACAAGGTACTGAAACCTTTTTAAACGGTTCCGAAACCGTGGGGATCTTTTGACGAGGAGCCTGGGGTGAACGACCCTTATGCGTCGTCTTTTGGCACGCACTGCACGTCTTACAATATAAACGTACATCTCTGTATACTGACGGCCAATAGAAATCTTTCAGAATTCTCTGCTTGATTCTAGCACTTCCCATATGATCCGCTAATGGAACATCATGGGCCAGACGCAATACTGTAGCAATTAACGACCGTGGCACGACGACCTGCTTTTGAACGGAAGCCACTGTGACGTACATACGGAACAGAATGCCCCCCTGGACAAAAAAAGAAGATGACCCGTTCTTATATCTCCTCGTTTTCTCGGTTCGCGCTTCCCCAAAACATGGGTTTAATGATGGGTCCTCCCTTTGTAATCTCGCCAAGCGCTCTGGCGTGATATCTAGGTTGACCGCTGGCGTAGCCAAAGGTCTAATCTTATCTTTATCGGCTACCCGTCGGCGTGTTTCGACCGCGGCGCAAAAGTCAATACCTTTTGATTGCGACCATGCTTGCACGTTCTCATCGGAAGGGGAAACCACCCGTGATACATTCCCAATGATGAGCTGGGCGCCTGGAAAACAACCAACGACTGCTTCGACTTCCCCGCTAAGGAAAGGTGTATCTATCATTATTCTTGCCATGGGTAATTTCTCAATGGCCCCCGAAAATTGGATGCACGGGACAGTCTCACCTGTAAGCTGTGAATCCCGAATGCAGTCTCTATGCACTCCCACAACGGTAGATCCTGTATCTCGTAAAACCGAGACCGGTTCGTCCCCAACAAACCCCGGATAAACCCTAAGACCACCTCCTGTATGACATGAATTTATAACGGGGATCTTTCTCCCACAAGGTAAAACACCGGAAGATAATAACTTCTCACAACTGGGACACTTAGAATACTGTCCGCCTCCGTTGTCCGATGTAACACACGCAGCCGCATGATGAAATTTATTTGGGGAGCATGGACTGGAGCTACTGTCCACGTTCGCCGCTATCCTACCTGCCGGGCAGTTCACGCTGATGTGATCTGCTCTTCCGCAGTTCCAACACTTCGCGGCCCTACACTCGCGCGAAAAGTGACCCACGCGTCCGCAAGTCCAACACTCCGCTCCCTGTGCTGCCCTAGGCCTGGGTCCCCGTGACCCCTCGCGACCGGAACTAGAGTCCCTATGCCGTCGGTCATCGGCAAAGGTCACAACTCGCCCCCGGCCATTACCGCGACCTAGCCCTCCTGCTCGGTCAAACTTACCGGATCCATATGCCGGTGATTGGTGATAGCCCCTATGCTGCCCCTGGGCTTGCCCGCTATAGGCACCACGCTGACGCGACCTGTCCCTAAGTCCTGCCGGCGACCCCTCGACAACGGCGACGTACCCAGCATCTTGGACGTACGCCCTGGCGACTGGTTTGGACGGATGCGCCGTACGGTATGCCTCCGCCAACTTAGACGCCTCCTGCACCGTCGCGGGTTCGTTCTCTTTCAGGAAAGCCACCAGATCCTTGTGGCACGACGCGTACAGCTGGTCACGGATCATTAGGTCTTTCAGTTTAGCGAAATCCGTGCCCACATGCGCCAAGTCTACCCAGTTCGCGAAATACTCCGTTAGTCTCGCGACGAAGGCAGCAAAGTCCTCCCTGGTATCTGCGCGTGCTCGCCTAAACTGCTCCCGGAAATATTCCTCGGTACGCGCAAATCGGCGAAGCAGCAAAGCCTTCAGCTTATCGTAATCTTGCACGTCTTCGCGCTGTAGCTCTTTAAAGTAAGTTAACGCTCGCCCCTGCAATAGCGATGCCAGGTACGTGGCCCATAATTCCTTATTTTCCCCCCATTGCAATTGTGCGTTCAGTTCGAACCTGTAAAGGAAGGCGTCTATGTCGTCCTTCCGGTCGTCGAACGTAGGGAGCTTAATCCTAACGCCACCTTTATTGTGTACCTGCCGCTCAACTGTTTCTGTTGGCGTATTCTTTTTGATTTCCAACTCCGCTATTCTTACTCGCGCGTCTGTCTCCCGCTCTTGAGCTTCTATCTCCTTTAACCTTAACTCCCTCTCCTGCTCCTCTCGCTCTCTATCCTTAGCACGCTCATCGCGCAATTCCGCCTGCTGTTCTTTAATCCAGCTGCGCAGCTCCTCTCCCTCAAGGCCAAGTTCCGTACCCAATTTCATGAGCTCACGGAGATCCGCCATTTCACAGATTTATGGTTATGGTATCTATTATAAGACGACCAACCTGTCGGTATGATCACTAACGATACGACCAGAGACCTGAGATCACACCAGATATAACAATACCCAGTTCAGAATACAATTCAGAAATTTACCTTTACAGCACAACTAATTCTATATCTATAAAATGTATGCACTATTAATAATAAAAAAGAGTAGAAAGGAAAAGGATAAGGAAATTTAGTAAAAGGACCACACGTACGTCAAGGACAACGAACCAGACTAGGACAAAGCTTCTACAAAAAAAAACTATAATGGAAAAAAATGCAACCTAACTACGCCGATTACACAACACGGTACGAACAAGAACAGAGTCTGAAAAAAAAGAACGTATCTATAGATAGGTAGAAGGAGGACAAGAGAAACGTCTTCCTAAAACAAGGAGGAAGATAGAACGCTACAATCTAAACAAAAATACAGGTCCCTATAGAACTGTTCACTGTGATGAACGAAGTTCCAAATTTAGCCCACCTCCCGAAGAGGACAAACTACGCTCACCACAGCAAACCCGCGCCACCGCCCGTACAACCTATAACGACAACAACAACAGCAAAACAGCGGAAAAAGACAGAAGAAACGACAGCCCTCAATCCAGGGTACAAAATTTCAGAATTTCACTTAACTTTCACCCTTGATCTAAATTTCTCCCGTTTTCTCGGAGCTCTGGCTGCTTGACCTCTACAGGCTGGCACGCACACACTCTGGAAAGTTTAAATACACATTAATACCTATTCATAGCAATACATGCATCAATACATATTATTATTCATAAACATACATAAATCATATCATCATGAAATTTCCATTCATCCCACGAACAAAGACAACAGCACGAATTCCTAGCACAACAGAAAAACAACTAGATATAACGAATACACACTGTCAAGATGACCACAGGTAAACAGGACGAGCCCCCAGTGTCACAACGGACGAGCCCCCAGTGTCACAACGGACGAGCCCCCAGTGTCACAAATCCCAGACTGGGAGATGTAATAAGTTATGACAGGACAACAATCACGAACAAACGAGTTAACACTTAACAGAACAATCCATCAGACTCACACATTTATTAAACATAATTATACATATAATAGCGCAACTACATATATTATATTACTGAAATGACTGCCGTACAACGGCCTTATTCTCACACACACGCTTCCTCGGATCCACAATCCGGTAGTTACTCCTAAAGGCACTTCGGCCTCAGCCTCTCCCCTCAGGGTCTTAATAGTACATTAATGATTCACTGGCACCCCAGTCTCTCAATATCACCTTCCTATTGTCATACACCTTAGCACTCCCCTAGCACCTCCGCAGGGCAATAACACATTATTATTTCCATAGCCATCAACATGGCAACAACATAATATCAGTTCACTAGCCTATCAACATGGCAACAACATAGTATCTCATTCACTCTCATATCTACGTCCCCTGCCCGTGGCCTGACTGCCACGACTTTATGTGCCTCTACTGTCCTGCACTGACAGCCTCACTTCTGGCCTATGTGTGGCCTCCGGCCCTATGCTGGCCTATCCCCTGTGCTCATCGAGGTGGCTCTGCGGCCCGTCCCCGACACCTACAAGAATAATATTACATTGGTATAATACCCTACCATTTCTATTCACTCCACCTCTCCTTACAACCCATGAAACGTACACACACTAGTTCACCTTTCACTCACCACACATCTTACGGTAACACACTTCCATCGGAGTACACACTACTCACTCGCGCTACAAATCCATGAACTCACTTTCATCTATCGCTCGTGGCGCACATTGCTATATCCAATATCAAGGACTTCCACATTCCTCACATATACTTATTCACATCATGGTAATAGACGAATATAATATAATACATCAATCATAATAATCAATCAACGTTCTACATACCAGTCATAACTGGAAAGACTTTCTCCTAGTCTTCTCGACTGCTCCCTTTATGTCTGCCCGATGGGCTATTATTCACAGATCCGCTCCCTAGGACCTTCTAACTTGCAGTGATAGTTATACAGCGCTTTCGCCTCCTTCAGACCCCCCACTCATGACATGCACGACTTTTCTTCCCTGTCTCCGTGCGTTAATTTTACTCTCCTCCTTTCCCCCCGTAATTATTAACTATCGCTCACTCCACTCGTGACAATTAGTTCCTCAGCACATATTTCCTCAAGACATAATTATTGTGAATCCGAATGATCCACCCTTTCACTTTCAGGGACAATCTATTTGGATAAACAGAAAACTTTACAATACAATCTTTATGTTAATGACAGTTATTATTGTATAACCATTAAATGTTTCCCGTGCGTCCTTTGTGTGATCGTCTTGAGAACACTATTATGTTAATTTCATCCATGTGTTAGAAAGTGAGCAGATTAAAGATTTCATTAAAATATCTTCCACCGTAGCTGCATTTGAATGCATTGAAAGCATTTTCCTGTATAGGGAAATCGTATTATTCCACAATTAAATGTGCCCACTGCCACAACGATAATAGTTAGCACAGTTTTAATTCTTATAATGTTTCTTGTCTTTTTTTTTCAATGGTTGAGTGAGAAAGTTACAGTGCGGGATTGGATGGTGTGGGTTAATTGGGCGATTGCTTCATATGTTCAATGGCTTTCCTACATACTCACTCGGGGGTTAGCAATGCCATGGTATCTGTCGACCAATATGGCTTCATTCACCTTAACCCTTTGGGCACCCTAATGTATCACCAGACAATCATCACTCAGCGCGAGAAAAGTACGTTATTTTTAGTGCTTTCTACAATACACACTGTAAATCAACTAAATGATCATGAAAAACTTCTTACTTATGCAACTAGGAACAAATTCTCAGGAAATCAGAACTCGCTCACAAGCAAAATGGGGGGCGGAGCCTAGAGGGTTTAAGATATGAGAAGAGGAAGTCAGAATGATGTTCTTTCATTACAAATATGGAAATTATTGCCACCCATGACATGAGTATGCAGAAGAAAGGGAAAAGACAAAGACAAAAATCACTGAAATACAACACTGACATTTAATTACTGTTTATTCTCCAGCTTTAAGTGGAAAGGTCTACTTGTTGCCTTCGTGATGCTGGTGGGAAACACTATTACCTCCGGTGTTATCTCCATTGAGAACGACCTGCCCCCCAATGGCTTCACGCACATACCGTAAGTTGATGTTCGCAGAATCATATGATATTAGGGCAGGTAGACTGATAGGCAGACAGGTAGGTAAGTTTATACGAGGATGGTAATGTTAATAGATAGGCATAGAATATACGAGTGAGCAGATAGGCAGACGGACAGGCAGACCGTCAGTCAGAAAGACACACAGATAGGCAGACCCGATATGTAGATAGGTATTTCAATACAGTTTAACTAATTTGTAATCACGAAGACCACTTTATTAATTGTCTTAATTATAGCTAGTTAAATAGAGCACCATGGGATACTTTAATATCGGATACTTTATATTATGTTCGTTATTTGTGAAAACAAGTATTGGAAATATGCAATATTTGTGTTTACAGCGGCCAAGGGGACTATCACAGAGAGTACTACATAGTTCCCTACACCAGAATTGGCCCTTATATTGTTGGCATGATAACAGGATACATTCTCTACGCCACAGAATGCAAAATTAGGATGAACAAGGTGAGTTTTTACAATACTATAAAGTTTTTGGTCTTTTAAATCGCTAAGATTCAATCACTAAGTTCAGCCCAACTGTGATATTTCTGTAGTACCAACAAATTAAACCTGGACTGGAATCGTGAGAGTGGTCACTCTAAAAACATAAATGATTGGCATAAGATTTCCAAATAGTTCTTGAAAACTCATCTTTATTATTTATTGTCGTTGGTTTTTTTTTTTCCGCTAACGTTAAACGATGTAAAATAGAGCAGTGTTATAGACTGCATACTCTAAAGAGCCATTCTGTAATCTCATATACCTGCAAAGAAGATCAATTGATAATGCTAAATTATAATGAGAACGAGGTCCCTCTCTGACTAGCTCACATAAATTAAATTTACTGTCATGAGGTAAAAACAAACCAACAAACAGATGGAAAGCATGTATTTGAAGATCCCTCCGTAGAGTGAATAAATACAGTAAAACCAAAAGTGACGTATAAATCACGATAAAGTGAGTAAACATAAAACTTACCGAAGGGACCAAGGTAACACTATCTTGCCCTTTCTCCTCGTTTTGCAGGTGGTGGTTGCGATAGGATGGGCTGTAGCCTGGGCTGTGGGTCTGTCCACTGTCTACGGCCTCTACGACCATGCCAACGGTGACCACTTGAGCTTTGAAGTAGCAGCTCTGTACAACGCTTTACATAGAATTGGCTGGGCTATGGCTCTCTGCTGGGTCATTGTAGCTTGTGCCACGGGATTCGGAGGTAATGGTTTTCCTTTAGAAGAAAAGCCACGTTCACATGTTTAGCAGCTGGATTTGTTGATACGGGTCTGATACGGGTACTGCACTATTTCTTCACACTAGAAATATAAAGTCATATCCCCTTTGGAAAGTAAACGAAACGTTAAGATACACATAGCACTGGCATTAAGTAGGTATAATATTGCCATAGTTTTCAATGCCTTACTTTTATCCTAATTTTGAACTTATTACCACTTCTGTTTCTGGTAAAATGAATATTATCATCTATTTAGCAACAAAAGTAGCCTATAAAAGCCAAAGATTATGATCCCATATTATAATGATGTGCTACTCAGGTAGATTATGATGTATACAAAAATTCCCATCGGAAGAGTGTCCAAATGATTTCACCCAGGAAGTCTTGAATTGTTAAGACATTCGCGATAATATTTCACCGAAACATACCGAAAAGCAGACTTGATAAGATAAAGAAATAAACAAATGTACAAAACAAGACAAAAACATCAAAACAGCCGTAACTCTTGACACCTTCCGAATTCCTACATTTTCTGACATATTCTGCTCCAAAGTTGCACATCTTGAGTGAGGTGACTATTGTCAGAATTTGCCCACCTAAGTTGTTATTATTATATATACTCATTAAGACCATACATTTCCATTCCACTACAATCTCCAAAGAGATCGAAAAAGTCCACCCAATAAAGCTGATTTAAAGAGCAGTATCAAAACATAAACATGGGTCTATAATGCGTCACACTAAGATGAGCAGATGATGTATTAAAATAGGTCAATATTTCGAATCACCCTTAGATCTTCTCTGAGGCCCTCTGGGACCATAAGGAAATAAACCCAAACTATCCCAATATCCCTAGAAGATTTCCTTGATCCCGGAAGTCTTGTCTTTGTACTGATTACTTTCTCAAACAAAATTGATATTACCGTTCTCCTGTCTAGGTTTTGTGGACACCATCTTGTCATGGAAGGCTTTTGTGCCCCTGAGTCGACTGACCTACTGCGCCTACCTCGTCCATCCACTGGTCATCTACTACTACTTCTACCAGCAAAGACATCTTCTCTATATGGACAATGATAACATGGTGCGTAACCTCACCCTTACCCTGGCCAAACAACAACAGCATAACCATCTTTTACAACAACAAAATCCGCTAAGTTATTACCATTGGCACTACTACCACCACTACCGCTATTGCTGTCATTGTTCCTGCTACTAATACTGTTTAACCTATTATGTCACTACAGGGCAATAGCTTTTACCCGGAGGGTTGGGAGGATTATTCCTTTATCTGCATATCCTATGTTATAGGTGGAATTTTACTGTCTATTGTTGAATCAAAGTCAAATCGTATTTTTCCGGGTTTCCAGTAACATGTCTTAAACAAATATGTGTTAAATTTGGCAGACACATAATTGGACAAAATGTTATGTTAATGGACAAACAGGCGGATAGGTAGGTTCCTGGATAGAGAGACAGAGACGGCTACATATCCAGTCATGTATGATCTAAATAATACTAGATGAGTTACACAGCATTACCCGGGAGAACCCCGTGCTCCCACTTTTCTCTCTCTCTCTCACTCCAACGATCTACAATCTTGCTGCAGACACTAGGCACCCTAAGGTACTGGACACCAAATTGAGGGCAAATACAAATAATTATTGTCTACCGTGTGGTAGGCTGATCAACCAGCCACAAAAAGAGATGATTGTATTTTACATTTTTACAACTTTTTAAATGGGTCGATACAATAGATATTGGGTTAGATTAGTTGACATTTGAAAAAATTAAATTTATAACTGTGAAACTGTTACTTAAGTTGAAGAAAACATAGCTCAAAATTGCACCACGATGAATTGCTCCTGCCACACATTTTTTTTACAATAAGATATAATTAATAAATCTCTAGTCCTGCTCACTTCTAGGTAATCCTCATCAACCTGCTCTATTTCAACCAGTGGTGACTCAATTATATATCAATTCATTCCACAGTCATTCATCTTCATAGGAGTCTGGGTCATGTCACTTGCTGTGGGATTTGTGGCTTCCATGGCATTTGAAGCACCATTTCTGGGCCTGGAGAAAGTGATTTTAGGACCTCTGGGTAATGCGGTGAAAAGGTCGGCAAACTACATCGTGGGACGAGATGTTTCCACAAGGAAAGAGGGCTATTCGAAAGTCTGAACGTTACCCACAAAAAAACCCCGTACGAACCAAATATGAAGACGATTCTGTTCAGAGTCTTGGATTGTTCACCTTGATCGTAACCATGATAATTATGGACTGTATTGCAGCACTAAGTATTGTCACGGATGTCTTGAATTTCAGGGTAAATTAAGCATGCCGCCAAAATGTGCTGATTATAACGTGATTACTGTTGACTTACATCTGTGTGAGCTGTTGTTGTTTTGTTTATGAGGTTTCAAATTTGGCTGGTCTGATTCTAATCTTTCATGACAATTTGGCACAAAATTAGACCAACATGAAATGACATGAAATATTTTACCGAGTGACTATTTGCACCATGTTGTTAAATTCTTTGTTATCATTATTATTACTGTTGTAATTATTATTACTATTTTTACATTATTGTGCCTATTAATATTTATTGCACAGTGAACCTTTCGGTGGTTAGGGATAGGGTAAGTGTTAGGGTAAAGATCAATTTGGCCAGTTAGCTTCATTAACCCCTTCCCTTGCGAAATGTCCACAATGACGTATTCCGAATTTGACCACAAACTGGTATCAAAAACCATATTGTGAGTATTTTGACTACAGTACATGGCCGACATAACTACTGCCAGCGCCAATACATGTATTTTATGATAAGCTGGCAAATGAATCATAATGTGCAGCTTACCATCAGGGCTTTATAAGAATTTTCCTTTGAATTGCAAATAAAGCGCACGTTAGAGAAGATAATTAAATGTCCGTGATTGGCCGTTGTATCGTGTCGTAACTGGCATGTTGTTGATTTGGTCTTGTAATTTGGTGTATTAGTTTTACCAAATGCATCATAAACAGTCCAAACAAGCTGGTGAATACAGATGGTGTGTAAAACAGTACCAGTTACAATGTAGGACAGGTACACTTTCGTGTACATATATAACTCATAATCTTAATGCAGCTAGCTGTTTCATAGTGTGTGTCTGTTATTGTAATTGGTATTTGATTTGTTTTAGTGCCGTTGTCAGTCATGTGATTTTTTTCTCAGGTCTAAAGTCGTGTTGCAAATAGATTTTATTTCATTTTCAGACGGATCATTATACGAATAAATAGTTACAGCCTCAAAAAGAGAGATTGACAAATAGATAAAGGCCTGATAGATAGATAGATAGATAGATATATAGATAGATAGGTAGATAGATAGATAGATAGATAGATAGATAGATAGATAGATAGATAGATAGATAGATAGATAGATAGATAGATAGATAGATAGATAGATAGATAGATAGATAGATAGATAGGTAGGTAGGTAGATAGATAGATAGATAGATAGATAGATAGATAGATAGATAGATAGATAGATAGATAGATAGATAGATAGATAGATAGATAGATAGATAGATAGATAGATAGATAGATAGATAGATAGACAGATAGATAGATAGATAGATAGATAGATAGATTCCCCCTCCCCATAACAATGATATGTGGCCTATATTGATGACAGATTGCCACACAAATGTTTCTCGTCAAACCGCCAGTTCTAAATTCAAATTAAGCTACCGTACGCGCCTTTTCAAACTGAATTTTAGCAACTAATACTAAGTAAACTTCGTCTGTTTATCACGTTATTACGTTTCGGCAGAACTGGGAACTGTTAAAGAACTGTCGGCAGAACTCTTAAAGACTTGCCATTTTTATATGAAATTAACTGTTGTTTTTTTCTTAAAATAGTATCTGAACTTGATTTCATTTTGATTTTAAAGTCTTTACAAGCTGGATGATGTACTGCATTATGGTTTAGAAGGTATAGTGCTGGGTTTGCGCTTTGTAAGCAAGAGATCCTGGGTTCTGTTCTCCTCTCTATTGTCATATTCAAAACAATCTCATTACAATGTACTTGCACTGTCATTAATACTGTAGAACTGGGAGGGATGTCTCTTTAGCACACAGAGATTCTTTTTATTAATTGTGAATAAAACATTCATACATTTTTTCATTCTTGAGAAGGATGATTTCCGCATTTCTGTGATGACTGTGTGTGTTTATCTGTTTATGTAGCGCCCTAACCCTTTTAGGCCCTGCTCTC
This sequence comes from Onchidella celtica, assembly GCA_963931925.1. NCBI lineage: Eukaryota > Metazoa > Mollusca > Gastropoda > Systellommatophora > Onchidiidae > Onchidella > Onchidella celtica. The sequence goes on along the minus strand of OZ007571.1, from coordinate 29,110,137 downwards.
ATTCCTGTCTGTAGGGAAAAAATTCTGAGTTTGTTAGAATCTGTGCTTTGGGGCATATTAAGGGGTTTTCGTTCTCGTTTGGTTGTTTTAGAGTAATAATAATAATAATAATAATAATAGTTCGTCCATCAAGTATGATGATGACCTTAACAACACCAGAGGAATAAAGAACAGAAATTGTTGAGAATTTCAACACATGGACAATAAAGAGAACTAAAGGACACAGAGGACAGAATGGAAAGACTGTTCTTTCATGACTTATGGCTTCTCATGTGACTGATAAGTCCTATTTTTGCCCTGCAGACCCTTCCGCATAAATGACAAGAGTGCTCCGTTGGTTCAGTACCACTGGGCCTTTTCTTGCGCCGTTCTCTTTTTTTGATAGCCTGCTGGACTCTGTCAGCTTCCCATGCTTTGCTGCCTCTGGTAAGGGCCGCCCTCCAATTTGCACGATCAAGCGAGAGCTTTTCCCACTCACTCACATCAATGGCAAAGGCCTTCAGTGATTGCTTGAGAGTGTCTTTGTAACGTCTCTTTGGGGCCCCAACATTCCTCGTTCCATTGGAGAGCTCAGAGAAGAAGATTTGCTTAGGGAGTCTGGAGTCGGGCATTCTGACAACATGTCCTGCCCAACGTAGCTGCATTTTTTTCAGGTGGCAGAAGATGCTCAATTCCTTGGCACGATTGAGGACCTCAGTGTCTGGAATTTTATCCTGCCATTTGATCCTTAGGATCTTTCTAAGGCAGGCCAGATGAAAGTGATTTAGCTTTCTGGCATGCGATTGGTACACCGTCCAGGTTTCAGCCCCATAGAGTAGGGTGGGAAGGACCACAGCATTGTACACTTTCAGCTTAGTGTCTGTGCGAATGCCGGCAACATCCCACACTCTCTTTCGAAGCCTGCCAAATGCAGAGCTGGCTTTGCTGATTCTTGAGAGAATTTCAACACGAGCCGCGGAAGACAGTGTACTGCCAAGATAGGTGAAGTTCTCCGACACCTTCAGAAGACTGTCATGGACTTTGATATTTGGGGTCACAGGATACTTGTCGTCTGGAGTAGGCTGATGGAGCACTTCCGTCTTCTTTGTGCTTATTGTGAGGCCAAAGTTGTCACAGGCACTAGAGAACTTATCAACACAGTTTTGCATGCTATCCTCATCGTGTGCCAGAAGTGCACAATCATCAGCAAATAGTAGGTCACAGGCTTGAGTACTTTTGGTTTTGGTTTTTGCCTGAAGTCTCCTGAGGTTGAATAGACTGCCATCAGTTCGGTACTTGATGCTTACCCCTTGAGGAGGAGAGCTAAAGGCTTCTTGTAGCATTGCAGAGAACATGATGCTGAACAGAGTTGGGGCTAAGACACAACCCTGTTTTACCCCATTTGTGACAGCAAAGGGCTCTGAAACACTGCCGTTGCTTTTGACTGCAGCTTGCATGCCATCATGAAACTGGCGCACTATTGTGATGAATTCGGGTGGACACCCAAACTTCGCCAAGATTTTCCAGAGGCCTTCACGACACACTGTGTCAAATGCTTTTGTGAGGTCAACAAATGTGATATACAGCGCTTTATTTTGTTCCATGCATTTTTCCTGAATCTGTCTGGCAGCAAAAATCATATCCGCCGTTCCCCTCTCTTTACGAAAGCCACATTGGCTCTCGGGAAGCAAGTCATTTGACGAGAGGTGATCAAGAAGGCGATTCAGAAGCATTCTTGCCAATATTTTGCCAGCAATTGAAAGTAGAGAGATTCCCCGATGGTTGTCACAGACTTGGCTGTCCCCTTTGTTTTTGTACAGATGGATGATTGAAGCATCTTTGAAGTCCTGTGGCAGCTTCCCTGCTTTCAACATATGATTGAACAACTCGGTCAACCTTTCAATAAGCTTTTCTCCACCGAAGGCATACACCTCAGCAGGAATTGAATCCACGCCTGGTGATTTGTTAAAGGACATCTGATTTGTGGCAGTTCGGGTCTCATTTGCTGTGAATGGCTTGGCAAGAGTTGCATTAATAGGAGTCTGAGGGAGGCGGTCAATGGACTCGGTATTTATATTTGATGGCCGATTTAGCACACCTCCGAAATGTTCTGCCCAACGCTGAATTATGGCATTCAATTCAACAATGCGTGTTGAACCATCTGACGCAAGAAGTGGCGTAGTGCCACAGCGGGATGGTCCAAACACAGCTCGGAGGCTCTCAAAGAACTTTCTAGTGTTGTTTGTGTCGGCATATTTCTGAGTTTCTCTTACTCGCTCTTCAAGCCAGTCATTTTTCATTTTCCTCAGCTTCTTCTGGAGTACACCCTTACATGCACGCAGTGCATCAGCTTTTGCTGTGGAAGAGGGGTCACTGCAGTGAGCTTGGATGAGACTATTTTTTTCTTTGATGAGCACTTTGATTTCATTATCATTATCATTGAACCAGTCCTGGTGCTTGCGGACAGGAAAACCAACTGTGCTGCTGGCGCAAGAGTGTACAGTCGTATTTAGGTCAGTCCAGCTCTGTTCAATGTTCTCAGGGTCAAAAGTCACGCAATCCAATTTTGAGGAGAGTTCTGATGAGAGCTCGCTCTGTTTCTCAGCTGAGCAGAGTTTTGAAACATTTAGGCGTTTAGGTGGTGCTTTCCCTTGAGGGCGTCTATTGCGCCTCAATGTTAGTCTGAGCTTGCAAACAATGAGTCTGTGGTCAGTTCCACACTCGGCACCACACATCGCCTTTGTTACAAGGACATCCTTTCTGTCAGTCTTCCTCACAATGACATAGTCTATGAGATGCCAATGCTTTGAGCGGGGATGCATCCATGACGTTCTGTTTCTCACGGGGAGACTAAAATTTGTGTTGGTAATGAACAGGCCAAATTCAGCGCACAAAGTAAGTAAGCGCAACCCATTGTTATTGCATGAACCAACTCCATGAGGGCCCAAAACATTTGGCCACGCTGAGATTTCGGAGCCAACCCTAGCATTGAAGTCCCCCAAGAGAATCAGCTTATCAGCTGCCGGGACAGAGCATATGACAGATTCTAGATCAGAATAGAACTTGTCTTTGGCTTCATCTGGGTTTGTCATGGTGGGCGCATATGCGCTAATGAGGGTGGCTGACTGGCTTTTCCCAACTGGGATCCTGAGTGTCATTAGCCTGTCATTTATTTCAATTGGCATGGACTGCAAGTTTCTGACAAGGTCATTTTTAATTGCAAACCCAACACCATGCTGTCTCGGTTCGACTGCACCCTTGCCTTTCCAGAAGAAGGTGTATCCACCACTGAGCTCTTTGAGTTGGCCACTATCAGGGAGTCTGGTCTCACTGAGTGCCACTATGTCCAGGTTGTACCTGCTGAGCTCAATGGCAATAAGTGCAGTGCGTCTTTCCGGGTTGTTTGAGTTGTCCTGTAGTGTGCGTATATTCCAGGCTCCTAGCCTGAGTAAGCTGAATTTCTTTTTGTTTCGACCGCAAAAAGGGATCCCCACTGGTCGCGGTATACCAGTCAGGGTGATGTGAAGTGGGCTTTCTTTAGGGCACCTTTTCTAGCCCCTTCCTCAGTTGAGGTGAGCAGTGCTATCCTTAAATAAGGCTGCTCAGCTACTGTGGGTGCTGCCTCCCCACGCCTCCACTTCAATCGACGATGAAGCGACCATAGCCCACAGCCACCAACGTGTAGGTCTGTGCTAACAGCTTCCAGTCTATCCAAACCTGCTGCCACCGCACTCGCCCATCGCCGTTGGAATTTTGAGAGGAAAGAAGACGAGACAAAGATGAAAGAAGACGAGGTGAGTGTTAAGACTGGCGCAAAGAATTTGTTTTTAGTGAGAAAGAGCTGCGCAAACATCAGACTCACTCTCTCGCCTGGACACAACTTATCCAAGTGGCAAGACAGGGTCAAGACGACTGGAAATGTATCCAGGTGCAGGAGGATGCCAGAGGGACAGTCATATTGCCTGACCGGCTGCCTGTAGGCTACTCCACAGCCTCGCAGTCCCAACTGACTAGGGTGAAAGACCCAAACCAAAGAACACCAATACTGGTGGATGCTCTGTGTCACGATATCCAGGCCAGAGTGACGGTATATTGCCATCTGCCCTATCAATCAACCACTGGCCTGCTGCCGCCAGCTTCGAAGCTGCGTCCGGGAAGTTTGCTCAATTCTTCGTCCGTGATTTAGGCAAACAAGCCTATGACCACACCGCTACCGGGGGCCAATGTGAAGGACTCAAATACTGAGGGTCACATTGTGCCCTAGCATGTGGCCGTTGGGTTAGATGAAACCTCCTCCGCCCTGGCCGTTTGCACCGAGAGGTGCACGCCCACTGATACCATGCTAGCGTACCAGTTCATGAAACAGGTTGTACTGGATTACATGTTACCAGTAGCAGATTTTTCTGACCTGACCTACTGTTTTTAGAGTACACTGTAAAAAATTACTAATAATAACTTTTGTCGCCTTGAGTTCTTGTGGGAACTGCAGTCTAGTGATAAAATTCTGTCTGTGTATCGCTGGTGATACATAGGACCCAAAGGGTTAAACACCTTTGTTTTCTTTGGTGCTTTATCCAAAATATCAAACTTAAATTGAGTAGTTATTTGTTGTTTTGAGGGAGTTCCACATCCCTCATCAGCATAAACTAAACTGTGTCAGAGACCAGGTTTCAGCCCATACGGACCGCTGATGAACGAGTGCCTCAAATCATCACCAGAAATTTGTCGGACTAGACATTACATCGTATGAAATTCGAAAACTGGAACTCGCTGTATCCGTAGCAAGCGGTACTATTGCGTCATGGTGCCATCGAAAAAGGAAAATAAACTAAAAATGAGTGGAGTTTCAGACAGTCGTTGCGCCTTACATCCAGACAGGCATATTTTTCATTGATCAATACCACTACGTAACAAAATGGTAGAGGTCAGCATAATCAGCCGTCTTGTTATATCAATCTGATTTACGGATCTTCTGAAAAGTTACAAGTTTGACCACACGAGATAACCAAATGGACAATGGTTTATCTGCATACTTAGGCCTTTTCAGCACAGTAAAATTATCATGACTAATTTAAAGTCACGTGTGTTTAGATAATCAGTTCTTAGCCGGTGACGGTGAGACATCCACTGGTAGAGACATAGCGAAGCAAGAACAAAGTTATTGTGAAACTGAGACAGATGGACTGAACTGAATGGTACAGCGCAGTTGATGGTGAATCGATATAATACACGCAAACTGGTCTTTCTGTGGCAAAATATACAGGACATTTAATAGATAATACACTGGTGGCTAATCAAATGTCCTAATTAGATAACATGTCATAATGACTTGAAAGTGGAATAATTGCTGTGGCAGCACGAGAAGTAATGATGTCTTTCTAACTAATCGCAGAGTATTTTTTAATGTTCAGCCTAGAGGACTCACCGGAAGTATTACACGGAACCAAGGCTTTCCGCCCGAACTTAGTACGATTTATCATGCACTTTCCTCGCCTCGTGACCCGAAAAAAAGACAGTGAAAATCTTTCTCAAAGCGTTAATAGCATTCAGCATAAAATGACTTATAATTCAATGAACATGACATATTTTTAATCTTTCAGTTATCTGAAATGCTAACTTATACTTTCAATGTTTACCATGCTAGCAAATTTAATGAGTTTTATCTCAAGACTTGCTATGGAAATCCAGACTTCGTCTGTAATTCCCTTTCATGCAAAGAATATAACTTGGCCTATGTGATTTAAACACTTCATTGTGTGGTTTTTCTGGCATATATTCTAGTTGGTCATGTTTATTTAATTCACTTAAACCTTAAATAACCTACTTCAAATTCTCTGGCATTCAAGATACATTCTTTTTTTTTACTCTGTAATGTAGAGAAACAGAAATGAGAACTGGATGAAAACCATATCAACGATAACAAAAGCAGCAGAACCAACGATAAAAACTATAACAATGTAAATATTAAATCGAGTTTGTGCCGTCTGTCACGGAACGAATTACATATATTATTAGGATATATTATGTCAGTGCAGGAGACTATGACGAGACAGAAGCAGTCGCCAAGCCTTTTGGGATTGAACACAGGATGAGAACTTTTAGGACTAACAGACCGCCGTCCGTTTTGATTGCTGATATGATATCTGTGGAGAAATCCTTCCCTCTGTTATCTGTAGCTTAAAAGTTCGGACTCAGTGTACAGTCACAGAGTGAAGTGAGTTGGATGTTTTTGAAGTCAGCTGGACCAAAGATCATCGATAAAAGAACTATGTCACTGATGACAAATCGGGTGTTTTAAAATTGGGATTTTGAAGCTTGGCCTAATTTTGCCGCAGGACAAGAATAAAATTACTTTATATAGTTACAATAGTCATCACATTAACTGTTTCAATTAGTTCGTACAAGCGGAACTCTTTTCTGGTTTATCATATTCGAAAACTTCAGAGCGTGCTTTAAATATCAAAGTGAGATTTACTCATCAGATTCCTGTTTCGACAGTTATGAGCAGGTTCCACCTTAGAATGGCTCGGTCTGTTTCTATACTGCTAATCTTTATTTCTGGAACCTGGGCGGCCAACCTGCCTTCTGAGAGGAAAAATGAATACAACATTTCAAAATCTCCAAAGAAAGATCGCATGTGGCCAGACAGAATCCTGAATTTACCTCAACAAACTATAACGCCTTTTTATGTGGAACACTTCAGTAAGCTCTTTCGTTATGCTGATCCTGGGGTCTTATCAGAGGAAAAAGCGTTTTCCAAATACAATGAAAGACAGCTTTACACACAAATTACTGATCAACTGATGAAAGGTTTGACATCTCCGGACACCGTTTCCAAGACCATGGCATTGTTGAAAGCAGGTCCTGGCTATTCTGATGTACAGACTTGTGCAACGGATCTGACAAATTTGTTTGCACTGTCATCCAACAAAACGGTTTGGGCGATGAGAAGTGAGTTTACATGATTTAGTTACTGATTTTCAAACTTAACGATGTCATGGTGTTAATGTTAACAATCCAGTGTTCAAAGTTCCATACTTAAGATACATTATCTTGTTAAATGTCCTCTATTTGCCGTACATTCTAATGTATTTATCTATTTATTTATTTTCACTTTCAAGTCAGATTGGGAAGATTCAGAATTTTTGGATCAGACAATCTGTCTCGGAAAACTAGAGGAACGTGGCATCTTTTCGTATTTGCTTTTTTCTCCCAAATACAGAAGAAAGAAATATTTATAAATATACGAGATGCAGTGAAAGGTTTCTTAGAGTATACGTTCTTGAGAAATGTGGGTTTTCTTCGATCAAACACCACATGGGCCAGAGTACCATATTGGATCACTGAGAAATCACAACTTTAGTTGGTGGCATTCTGAGTTTTAGACATCGTGCATAAGAAATGTAGAGAAAAAAACCTTATGCAAATGAGTAGAATTATTACATAATTCAGAGAGTAAATTCTTTTCAAAATCATCCACTGTTTAATTTAAGGTATTATTGGATCCGTCGGGCAAAGCTAAGAAAACGCAGAATCTATTTGTCAGTTAAAAGTGAACATCAGAAAACGACATCATCACCTTTCTCGATACCATCACCATCAACGATATCTTCGGTATTATTGAAAACGGATCAACGATCATTGTTCCAGTCGCCCAGCACACCACTTCATTCAACGATGGTCAGACATTTCACAGGAATTCAACCATATCATTATGAAATCTCCATTATTATGTAATCACGAATGCCATTAAGATAAAGAACTTTGATGGGATAGACAGACAGATCAATAGACAGAGACGGAAACGAAAAGGTCGGCAGACAGACAGACAGACAGACAGGCAGATAGATAGATAGATAGATAGATAGATAGATAGATAGATAGATAGATAGATAGATAGATAGATAGATAGATAGATAGATAGATAGATAGATAGATAGATAGATAGATAGATAAACAGGCAGGCAGGAAGATAGATAGGTTATAGGTGGTTGGGTAGGTAGCTGGCTAAGTACCTGGGCTGGATAGGTAGGTAGGTGGGTAGTAAGCTGGGTGGGCAGGTAGATATATAGATAGGTAAATATATTCATGGATAGGTAGGTAGGTGGGTAGGAAAGTGGGAGGGTATGTAGCTAGACAGGCAGGTAGGTAGGTAGGTTGGTAAGTAGGTAAATAGAGTGCACTTATAAACAGCGTCACGGTATCATTTATTAACCATGGCATGCCCAGGCAGCCTCACAAAGCTATACAGGGGCAAAGATGCAATAAAATGTTCTTTCAGTGATTGACTCATGGGGAAAACCCGGCGCTGGGATCTTCAGTGCCCAACCCAGGTACCTAGGCGAGTATGACGAGTGTATGGACATCACTCCAGTAGGACAAGGCTATGACAGGCAGTATTGTCTGGAAATGATGTATGTGCAGGTAATGCTGGACGTAAAAATTGTTTCACCTTTTGCGATAGCTGTCTTTTCCGAGTTTGTACAGGGGCCGTGGTAGAGAGGAAAGTGTCTTTTCTTTTTTTGCTTTAATAACGAGGTTACAACAGAGATGGCGTGTTAGCTCCACTCAGACCGCTAATGACAGAGTAACATTACTAAAATGGCAAGAAATTAGCTAGACTGGATCCCTCCCCCCCCCGCCCTCCTCTCTTCAAACCCACCCCTACCTCCCGCAAGCGGGACTCAAACCTGAGACCTTTCACGTCCCGGGCCAAACTCTGTAATCACTGGGCCAAATTTACATGGAATTCGCACACAGCGAAATGAGAAGACAAAAGAAGGGAGGAAGAATACATTTTATATCATTGCTTTTCATGTAAAATCGTTTAATGACATCCACCCAACAAATGCTGGAGCCCTCGCAGAAATTTGTTTGATAAGGTATTTGGGTTTGCCATGTATTTCAGCTCACCAGAGTTGATTGTCACAAATCCCAGGCTGGGAAATGTAATAATTATGACAGGACAACAATCACGAACGAACAAGTATAACACTTAACAGAACAACCAACCAGACTCACACATTTATTATACATAAAAAATAAAGATATACGTGCATTACATTCTTCAGTTCAAATACCATTCAATGGTCAGTATTCCCGACATTCATTCTTCTACGGGTCCACAACCTGATAATACTTTCTAAAATATGCTCTGGCCTCAGCCTCACATCTATATATGTACTACTTGCGGGCCTCTCTTATTGGCTCCTGCTCAACCTAATCTCCGTATCTCAATCTCCCCTCGAGGTCTTAATAGCACATTAATATTTCAATAGCACATTATATTCTCAATGGCACATTAACATCTTAATAGCACATTAACATCTTAATAACAACGTCCCTGTCTGTGGCCAGACTGCCACGACTCATGTGCTCCCGCTGTCCTGCGCGACAGCTTCACTCAGGCAGGCCTGTGGGTAGCCTCCTGCCCAACCCCGGCACAAGTCCGCTCACCGCGGGTGGCTTCTCTGCCCGACCCCGGCACCTATAAGAATAACATTACATTTCTATAACACCATACAATTACTATCCACTTCACCACTCATTACGAACTATCAAGCGTACACACAATAGTCCACCTTTCACTCACCACACCTCTTACGGTAACACACCTCTACCGTACCACACAACACTCAGACTCGCTACAAATCCATGATCCGAACTTACATCTATCGCTCATTGCGCCCATCTCTATACACAGTAATCAATGACTTTCACATTCCTCACATATAACTTATTTACATCATGGTCCTAGGAGAATATAGTACATCAATCATCATAATTATCAATCACAGTTCAACCTACCAGTCATCACTGGAAAACACACAACAATCTCCCGACTGCTCTCTTCACGTCTGTCCCCTTGGACTTTCTTAACTTGCAGTGACTTTTCACTACACAAGATTTACCTCATCGCCTTCACTTTACTCACGTCTTGCACGCTTCCACGCTAACTAACAGAAGTCAATACAGGTGAGCAGCCTCACTATCCCGTGAGTCCATCCTACACTTCCATGCCCCGTAATCCTTGAATCTCGCTCACTCCACTCGTGACATTGATTATAGATTGTTTATTTTGGTATAGCCGTTATCATTTCGTTGCCAAAATGGCACGCCCAACGACACCCATGCTCTGCACATGGATTGTTATTTGAGCTTCTTCGTCAGAGTAAGGGTTATGGCAACGTTAAGGGGTAATTTTTTCGGAGACACTCCATCTTTCATTCCAAGTTTTCAAAATAACACGTTTAATCATGCAAGGATCGTTATTTTGTTTATTAACTTGGCTGAAGAATTCTTGTGTGGAACCAATCCTATTAAGTTTCACTTACAATACGTACATGCAGAGATTTGAAAGCACAGTCTTCAACCCTCCCATTGGATTCGCTCTCGGAACTTGTGTGCCCACCACGTGTAAACCTGGCGAGCTGATGCAAGTTCTTTCTGGCTGTAAGTGAAATCATACAATTTGTCATTATTCACAACACGTTTTGTTTTTTCTGCTGCTAGTGCCAAACCCCATCAACGAATGGGAATAGATAACGGGAGTTTGAGTTTTGAGATTAGGTTTTTACTGCTGGTCAGCACGATAGTGGCCACTTTGCGCCTTTAGCTACTTTATTATATCTGGTATTTACAGCTTCATCAAGTTAAATTTCACAAGTAGAATTAAATAGTTCCATATAAATATTATTACATTGGTAAAATTTTCAAAAGTTGTTTTGTATGAATGTGAAAAGAGTTTTGTAAATGTGTCCAAAAGTTTTAAAATCAAGTTGCAAATCTTAGCCTCTTATGGAAGGGATAAGACGCAATGTGGGTTCACGGCAGGAAATAATTGTTTCATGGATCTAAAGGCACAGCGCCTTCTTCGGATATGCATAGCATTTACATATTATTCATCAAATCTAGATGGCAGGTGAGATGAGATGAACAAAAAACAAATAAACTACACTTTATCCAAGATCAACTTGGACAATGGGCTCATTGCTCACAACGAAATCGGAGAGATGAACCTGTCTCTAGTAGACTCCGTCTGAGTCAGACTTACCTCACACGCGGTTTTTTACTCACTGGGGAAGATCCCCCAGAGTGTGTAGCATGTAATTGCCAACTATAAATAAAGATAAAGGAGTAATCTGGAGCAATTTAATATGTAATCACGAGAGCAGAATTATATCACTGCATAATGTCTCCAGCCATTGCACGGCGTCGGAATAGAATGCTGGGGCCAAAATAATTTTCTCTTCGGACATGTCTTGATAATACGCAATATTCAGTAGAAAGCTAAAATAATCAGAAGCTGGTTGATGTTAACAGCAAAGACAATAATGTTTGTTCATAAAGATATTTTTCTCAGGCACTTGCCAGGATGAGAATTCTCTGACTTTTTATCAAGCTGATTTAGTGGAAGAACTTCGATAACTGAATGATGCATAAACCATAGAATGGTTGAAACAGAAAATATCAAAGCCATTGCTACCACGTTTACCAACACCATCACCATCATGAATATTCATCTACATCATCGTTCATGAATCGTCACTTTTTCTTAACACTGATAAATCCTGTTCTCTTGAAAACTGCTAAAGCAAAGTCGACTAGTTTTTTATAAAGAAATTTAATACAAATTTTTAAAAATTTATAATATACAGAGAAGAGTAAGCATCTTTTTTTGACCATGTAATTCTTCACGATGTTTACCAAGGCATTCTCTAATGAAAGCTGAATGTTGTTTCAAAAGAAAACTTTCAGATCAGCGGGAAACTGAAAAATCCTCCTACACCTTCACGCTTCCTCCCATCCCCGCCCCCTTACCCACGAAGTCTTTCAATCTGAATTACTAACACGACCAGATTCCCTGTGTTAAACTTCCTGGTGTAGTCAATGTCACCTGTCACCTGTCGGCTTCATCGTCATCGATGTTAGCTGCTACAGTGGATGTCACGACAAAATCTCCTCCACCCAATCCTGTCCTTAGCTTTCCTAGTTAGTTCACTTATTTCCAGCTGGCTGACTTTCTTGATGTTATCGTGATATGTAATGGGTGGTCTTCCTTGTTTTCTCTTTGTTTCTGTCTTTCCTTGAAGGATTGATATCATAAGGGCCGTGCTTTTGTTTCGGGCCGCGTGGCCGATGTATGCAAGTCTTCTTTTATTTATTTCAGGTGTTATTCTTCTGGTGGTGCCAAGCTGTTCTAAGATGCTTGTATTTGTTCTCCTTTCTGTCCAACTTATTCTGAGTAGCCTTCTGTAAAGCCACATTTCAGCTGCCTCCAATCTTGTTATGTCTGCCTTTTTGAGTGTCCAGGCTTCACAACCATATAGTAGGACTGGCCAGATCAAGCACTTAAGTATGTTCACTTTGAGGTCCGTTGGTGTGCCTCTATCCTTCCAAATGTTGTTTAGTTGAACCATTTTGTGTTTTGCCATTCCTATCCTTGTTTTTATGTCCTTTGAGCAGCTTCCATCTTGCGATTTATGTGATCCTAGGTATTTGAAATCAGTCACTTTTTCTAGTGCTGTTTTGTTTACTAGTATCTCCTGGTGTTCATGGTGCCCTGTTCCAGTATGCATGACTTTCGTTTTCTTAGCATTTAGGTGTAGGCCTGCTGTCTTGCCCGGTTCATCCACTCTGTGCAACACTCTTTTCATGCTGGTGATGTTATCTGACATGAGAGCTGTGTCATCAGCGCAGCGAAGGTTTGTGATGTTTCGGCCTCCGATCTTTATTCCCATATCTTCTATGTCTGCGTTTCTCATGATCTGCTCAGTATAAATATTGAAAAGATGAGGTGAAAGTATGCAACCCTGTCTGACTCCTTTCTCGATGTTGAAATATGGACAGTTCTCATTGTTCCATCTAATCGTTGCCTTTTGTTCGTGGTATAGTGCAGCGATGAGGGTCACAAGGTGTTTCGGGAATCCCATCTTAATCATTATATCGAACAGGTGATGGTGCCTAACGCTGTCGAACGCTTTGCTGTAGTCTATGAACGTGATGAAGGCTTCGTTTCCATTGCTTCTTATCTGTTCAATCATTATTTGTAGTATGAAGAGCATGTCAGCGGTTCCTCTGTTGGTCCTGTAACCAGCTTGACATTCTGATAGTTCCTCTTCTACCTTAGATTTCATTCTGTTGAGTATGATGATGAGCAGGATTTTGCTGGTGTGACTGATGAGGGCGATGGTACTATAATTTCCACAGTCTTTGACATTGCCGCTTTTGTATAGCATGACGAATTCTTGTAGCTTCCAGTCTGTTGGCCATTCATTTGTCTGCCAAATTTTGCAGATCATTTGGTGGAGTGCTATTATTCCTGATTCGCTGGTATGTTTCAGGAGTTCACCTGGTATGTTGTCTAATCCAGGGGATTTTCCATTCTTTATTTGTTTTATTGCAGCCTGTACTTCCTCCAAGAGAGGTTCTGGTTCTTTATCTATCTGTTGTGAGTCTGGTTGTTGGAGGTCCCTCGGGTCTGGTCTGATGTTGTCCCCAAACAGCATCTTGCCGTATTCGTGCCATCTTGAGAGCACATCTTTTGTGTTTGTCAGTGTTGTGCCTTCTTTATTGTTCAGACTCAAGTTCTGTGGTTGGAAATCCCTCTTTTTTACTATTCTTATTTGTTCAAACATTTCTTTTGACTTTCTTTGTGTATTACATTCTGTTATGTTTGCACACTCTCTTTCTAACCATGCATTCTTGTCTCTTCTGATCTTTGTTTGGATTTCCTTCTTCAGTGCATGATATTCATCTTGTTTACTAAGTTTTCTGGCTTTGCTCTTTCTTTTTGCAAGCTCTATCACTTCTTCACTGATGTATGGTTTGGGAGTTTTCCTCGTTCTTTTCCCGAGTTTCGATTCAGCTGTTTCACTCCAAATTCTTTTCATGTCTTTCCACAGTGTATCTGGGTGTCTTTCTTCAGCTGACCACTCCTTGAGTAATGCTGAGAAACGGTTTTCTGTTTCGATCTGAAAAGCATTGCTGATTTCAGGGTCTTTCAGTTTGTCCGTGTCAAATCTGGTGGTGGGTTTTGGCTTGCTCTTCCTATAGGCTTTCAATCTCAGCTTTGCTGTCACTAAAATGTGGTCAGTGTCACAGTCTGCCCCTGGCCTTGTCTTTGAGTTGAGCACAGTTGTTTTCCAGTTTTTGTCAATCAGGATGTAATCAATCTGATTTCGGAGATTGCCTCCAGGGTTTATCCATGTGTATCTTCTTCGCATCGGGTGTTTAAAGAGAGTGTTCGTGATGCTCATTTCATTTGCATGGCAGAAAGATGCTAACATGTCTCCTCGGTCGTTTCGTTCTCCTAATCCATAGGGTCCTATCCCACATTCCAGATCCTCACCCTCTCCCACTTTGGCATTGAAATCTCCCATGATTATGCATATTTCTCTGCTTGGGATTTTGTCTGTTACTGATTGTAGGTCATTATAGAACAGCTCTATTTCTTCTTCTGTGCTCGCAGATGTGGGGGCGTATACTTGTATGATGTTCAGGGGCACGGGTTGGGTGTCAAGTTTCACAGTGACAATTCTATCACTTATAGCGTCATGGCTGCTAATGTTGTCTCGTAAGCGTCTGTCCAGTATAATTGCAACACCATTCATGCCGCGTTTGTTTCCGCTGTATACGATGGTGTGATCTTCTGTCCTGAATAGGCCCTGTTTGTCCCATCGTACTTCACTCAGTCCAGTGATGTTCATGCTGAGTTCCTTCAGCTCCTCTAACAGGAGTGTAAGTTTTCCCATTTGTTTCATGGTCCTAACATTCCAGGTGCCGATGTTGATGACACTTTTGCTTTTTCTTTTCTTTGAATAGGAGTATCTACACCTCTGTTTCTTGCACTCACCGTCAGATACGCCAGTATCGTCATCACGGGTGCCTTCTGCAGTTGTGGATTCTCCCTCCCCAGTCGTTTTTGAGTCCCGACCCTCCCTGGGGGACTCAGAGGACACAGAACTATAACTTTCTTTCCTTTTGTGTGACATTTCATTGTAGTTTTCGGCAAGAAATTCTTCCAGTGGTCTGCCATTGCTTTCTGAAAGCGCAGTGCACATACTGTGCATTGGTCCCGGCCATTGTTCCAAAAACGGAATCCTTTGCCCGCAACCACGAGAGACAAAGCCGTGCCCAAAGATCCTTCGGTCGCCTTCCGTCCTCATCCATCCCCTGCTGCCAGGATTTCACCAGAGCCCTGTTAGCCAGCGACGTTTCGGGGTGACCCGGGATGGCCTTCACGGCTAGCGTAGCGCCTAAGTGACACAAGGTCACACCGTACTTCGCCCGAACCCAGCAATCCCCTACTTTGTCCTGTTTCCACCTCCCGGGACGAGGACCCAGGGTTGGGCTTATGGTCAATGTATGTTGATATTAATGTCTTGTAACGTATTCTGGTCACTAGTGCTGGCCACTTTGCAGCCAAACATTGTCGCCGGGGCTTACGCTGGGTCATGCCAGAAAAATGAGCTGGAATTGTCAGACAAAGCCATAGCTGTCATGTAAGTAAAATAAGCATAGAATGTTTTAAGATGGAGTTTTGCATCGTGAATAACACATCGACAGAGCCGCCTTAACGGATGGGCACACTGGGCAATTGTCCGGGGGCTCCAAGGCTTTAGGAAGCCCCATGCAAATTTACATTGGTTTTTGAAAAGGGGCTTTTGAAAGCCTATTGCTTTGCTCAGGGACCAAAAATGTTAAGACGGCCCTGCCCCAGGAATGCACAGCAGCGATTTATACATTTTACACACGTCTACATGGCACACTGCCGCTTGAATGTATCTTGAATCGTACACGTATCTTCATTACAACTGACTATTATATTTGTTGCCATTACTGTATACCGATGAATTTGCTACCCACACTTTCAGCTTTAATAATAAATGTCCATAATTATGTCGCCATCATAGTTTTTACCTTTTCTCTATTTGAATAAGCGACTTTGGTTCTTTGAAAATGTCGTATTCCTTTACTGCAACTTGAAGAAGTATTAAAAAAAAATCGCAGCGAAAGGAGGAGGACACACCTGGCAGAAGATGGCAAGACACACGCAAAAACAGACGAAATAAAATAAAAGACAAATAAAAGCAAGAAAAACGAGGTGTAAATCTAACAGCATTGATCCCCCTAAAACAAACACCTCAAACCTCAGTGAAAGAAAGCAGAAAACAGTGTGAGATACAAGATAAAGACAAGAAATATAGGTTGTTTCCGGATGTAAAATCTATTGGTTGTTTGTTCATTGTCTTTTGACCATGCGACAAGATCGTCTGTGCTATTTGGACATAAAGTACCCATGTTTCGAGGGTGGTCAGATCTTTAAGCTCTGAAATTTGACCTTTTCCTTTTTTGTCACCGCCCTTTTCCCCATCATAGTTGTGTGTGTGGAGCTTTTGCTTCTGTCATGCTACTAGGGACATTGTATGATATCATCATCGTGAGAGGCGCTTGGAAACTGCTCACTCCCAGAAGTCGTTCCAACACCATCTGGTTGTACGAGCATGCCGCTAACAGTTCTATAAGTGAGGGCAAGAAAACACACCGATCAGAGAGTGAACCACTTCTGAAGTCATCAAACAAACAAGAACCTGCGGAATACACACCAGGTGAGAGAATACTTTGAGAGCATGCATAAATTGGGGAGGGGTGGTTGCCCGCAGCGTACGAAAAAAGTACGGAGATGGCGTCTGAGGAGGGTACGCACGCCATTCAGTTATGGTAACTAGTAATTGCCCCATTCTTCGAATGGTAAAAAAAACAAAGCTCATCAATCAAGACCGAAAGGAATCAGCACAAAGACATTGATGTCGAGACACTTTGGGTCATCCACATAAAATCGGCGATTAACAGATAGATAGGATAATATTATTAGTATATTGTGCGAGGCAGTGCGCACAGAGAATTTTTCAGGAAGTGATGATGTCATGGACTCATGACTGTGTTCGTAAAAAATGAAGGATCGGAGGTACTCAGTTAGCGGCATAAAGCAAACTAAAAAAAATACTTCCACACCTTTTCAAGACTCCAAATCTAAAAGAGAACCTTTTGCGGGTCGAAGGGCAGGCACATGTAAAATTTCAAGCAAATCCGAGCTGTGTGAGCGGCAGTAGCTCTAGTTCGATCCTCGAGGCGTGAGAGGCCTAGATCTAGTCTTTCGACAAAGTTTTCTTGGCCTGACTGACACTCCGAGATCTAGTCTATAATAAAAATATTTCCTTCCGAGCTTGAAGCACACTCTAAATATTTCTACACAGTTTTCTTGGTATGAATGAATGGCACTCATCTCATCTGTATAGCAATATACTCGGTATCAAAGCTTTCTTGGCGTGGCTGGATCGTGAACTCTAGTTTACATTTCCGGTAAAAGGCGGAAATGACGAAATTGACTGAAGTACATTATCACGTCGTATTCGCAATCATGAATTGATAACTGATAATTATAACTGAATTTCTGGGAAAAGTAAAGAGTTTCGGGAAAAAATGAGCTCGACACGTACAGGCTTAATAAATTTTACATACATGTGCCAAGTTTCATTTCTCTACGTTGCGTAGAAAAGCCTTTGCGGGAACAAAGTTGGGCCCAAGCTCCATTATTATATGATGAAATGAACAGGTCGGTTTTTTTTGTTTTTTTTTCAACAAATTAAGTTGTCAGATAATATAAAATTTACATCTCTAATGGAACAGTCAAATAGTTCATGCAAAACGCCAATTAGTTTCCAACATCAAAGCCTTGCCATTGACGTTCAACATTCTTATAGCCGTAAGCATGTACAAGGGAAAGAATAAAGTCTAATCGTATGAAAAGCGTACAAGGGGGAGGCGGGAGTCTATGACAGCCAAAATCGAGCATTAGGTACTTTAAGGCCCTATTACTACTGTGATGGACGCGATAATAATAATAATAATAATAATAATAAATAGAATTTCTATAGCGCATTTCTAATAAAATTATTACTCAATGCGCTGTATGCGTCAATAATACATGCATACACTTTCCAAATCTCATACTAAAACACGCACTCTCATCCATACAAACTTTCAGTTTCACACACATAGACGCTCTTAATCATATAACACTAGCTTATGTAATCAATTGTAACATCAAAGTACAGAATAGAATTTTGAAAATTTAACAGTTTCGGAGGAAAAGGTGATGTTTTACGCTTTTCTTAAAGCTTACAAGATTCGGTGATTCACGAATGTTCAAGGGTATCTGGTTCCAGACAAAAGGTCCAAAATAGTTGAAGGATCTATGGCTTATAGTTTTATAGTTTTTAGATGGGATTCTTAAGATTGTTTTGTCACTTGATGATCTTAGTGAACGAGATGGTGTGTAAACTTGTAAAGAATTTTTGAGATAGCTGGGTGCGGTGTTATTTAAACATTTATAGCAAAAAACAGCAATTTTGTATGTAATTCTTTCTGTTATAGGAAGCCAGATATGTAAATATATGTAAAAGATATGTAAAAGAAAGAAGATATGTAAATTAATATTTAATTATTGTCAATCAAAACGGTTTCTTAATGATGATTTTTATGGCTTTAATCACTATCAACAGCAACATTACAATCATCATCATTTACATGTAATACTTATACCATGCGATGTTGACAGCCTTCTGCAGAAATTAAAAGCTGGATGAACCAAAACAAACTGGCACTAAATGAGGATAAAACTGAGGTTATTTTATTAGGCCGTGAGCGGGTTCTGCAAGAAGTGGACAGAACTGAGATGATAATTGGCACTAATTCAATAGAAATTTCAAAAAAAGTAAAAAAGGGGTTTACATTGATTCAAATCTTTCTATGTCATCTCAGGTTAGTCACCTCATTCGTATTCTATACATGGAAATCTGGAAAATTGGTAAAATCAGACATCTTATTTCAACTGAAACTGCGGCTGTTTTAGTAAATTCTTTTGTACTTTCAAAGCTTGACTATTGCAACTCCCTTTTGGCTGGAATTTCACAAAAAAATATTAGAAAACTCCAAATGAAGGCTGCGAGCACAGCCAGCAGGGAAAGGAAACCTAATTTGAACCCCCGTCGTGTGTGACAACCGGGAAACGACAAGGACCGATAAAGGACTACGCTTTCAGAAAAACCCCCATGCTGGTATTGTCTCTGAACTGCAGAGGCTTAAATAAAAAAATTAAACGTGTATTTATTTTTAAAAAATGCAGAAAGTACGATATCGCATGTTTACAAGAAACGCATGTTACAGATGAACAGGGAGAAGAGTGGAAGAAAGAATGGGGAGGAGAGATGTTCTATTCCGCTGGTACAAACAGAAGTAAAGGCCAAATCATACTCGTCAATAAAAATTTTAGTTTCGAAGAAATCAGACTGGTGTATTCATCCGCGCGGGTTTTAGGTATCAATATTAAAATACGGGGATCAGAATTTTCCATCCTCAACATATACGGCCCAGTAATGAAAGCAGAAAAAGCATCGTTTATATCTCAGCTGACCCAAACACTGTCTTTATATAATAATAAGATAATATGTGGAGATTTTAATATCGTTCGGGATAATGACCTAGATATTGTAGCTGGAGAGCCACATGATCGAAAAGAAATTCTCGAGCTACAAAAAATGACTGACACGCTAGACTTGTTCGACGCGTGGCGTTGCTACCATGGGACCGAAAAGGATTACACTTGGGCCAGAAAAACACCTTTTATAGCTAGAAGGTTAGATTACATATTTTGTGATAACAACCTATTAGCCCACATCGAAAATGCTTATCATGAAATTGTTACACTCAGCGACCACAAAGGGGTCATAGCAAAAATATGTACTGCTTCATTTAAAAAAGGACCATCAATCTGGAAATTCAACAACTCACTGCTGGAAGATGATAATTTCATTCTGGAAATGAATATGCTCATTGACGTTTTTATTCGGGACAACTTAGAGCTTGAGCCGACTATTAAATGGGAACTTTTAAAAACTGAAATGAAATCTCTCTGCATACAATATTCGAAAACAAAGACTCAGCTCAGGAAAAATAAAGAACGAGATTTAGAACTAGATATTGAAAGGGTAAATAAGCAGTTACTCGCAGAACCGAGTAATGAAAACCTACAAAAAGAAATGGCAATCTTAAAACAGAACTTAGAAGTATTTCTTTTATACAAAGCAAGGGGGGCTCAGATAAGATCGAGAGTTAAGTGGATAGAGGAGGGCGAAAAGAACACAAAATACTTCCTATCATTAGAAAAGAGAAAGGGGACTGCAAACACTATTTATGAACTAAGGGTGAATGATAACGCCTTCAAAAAGCCATTAGAAATATTGAATCAGATTCGACAGTTTTTTGAAAACTTGTATAAGAAAGAGAGTGCAGAAACCGATGTAAAGTCATTATTGAATAGCTATTTAGAAAATATCGAATACCCAGTATTAGATGAAAGCGAAAAAGAAATAATGGAAGATAAGATTACAGTAGAAGAACTTGGATACGCACTATCTAAACTTAATAATGAGTCAGCACCTGGGAGTGATGGACTGACGACTCCCTTTTATAAGTGTTTCTGGGGACGACTGAAAACATTGTTGTGGGAAAGTCTGTCCGACTCAGTGATAAAGGGAGAGCTTACAACAACGCAAAAAAGGGGCGTAATTACACTACTGCATAAGGGAAACAACTTAGAGAGAAATAATATAAATAATTGGAGACCAGTGAGCCTTACTAATACAGATTATAAAATTTTCTCTAAATGGTTAGCGCTGAAACTTCAAAGGGTTATGGAGAAACTTATACATAATAATCAGGTGGGTTTTATCAAAGGCAGATCGATCTCAAATTTGATTCGTACTATAGATGATTGTATGACCCTATTAAGGAAGGAGGAAGATGGGGCAGGTATCTTAGTCTCGCTAGATTTCCAAAAGGCGTTCGATAGTATTGATAAAAAAGCAATCATATATGCACTTGAAGCTTTCAATTTTGGCAATAACTTTATTCAATATATTAAAACATTGATACGAAATACTGAAAGCTGTGTAAAAAATGGAGGCTGGGTCTCAAACTGGTTTAAAACGGAACGCGGAGTGAGGCAAGGCTGTTGTGTCAGCCCTCTACTTTTTATTTTAGTGGCAGAAATTATGGCCATTAAGGTAAGATATAATTCGCATATAAAATGCATACAATTAAAAAATACCCTGGATAATAAATTATACCAATACGCAGATGATGTAACATTGATGTTAAACCACACTAATGATTTGAGAGAAGCTCTTAGAGACATCGAAACATTCGGGGAATTCTCAGGGTTGAAATTAAATAAAAACAAATGCAAGGGGATGGAAATAGGTGATAGGATTGTGGGAACCTGTGATGTGGGAATATCGTGGCTTAAGAAAGGAGATAATATGAAAATACTGGGCATTTATTTTAATGCTGATCAAGAAATATCATGCGTAGAAGAGAACTGGAATGAAAGGATAAGAAAAATTGAAGAAATCATTCAAAGATGGAAAAGACGCAATTTATCATGTTATGGTAAAATAACTGTGGTAAAGAGCCTTCTATTGTCACAGCTGAGCTACATAATACAGTCCCTGAGTTTACCGCAAAATATATTGCAAGAAATAGATACTAAGATATTTAAATTCATTTGGCAGAAAAAATATTCAAATAAGAAAGCATTTGAGAAGGTAAAAAGAACTGTAATTTGCAAAGAATTCTCTAAAGGAGGTTTAGGTATGATTAGTTTAAAGGATCAGCAGAAAGTGTTTCTAATGAAGTGGATGAAAGGGGTGACATCGAAAAGTAATAGAATGAATGAAGGACGTGTAAATACTTCTGAACACTTTTTCTCACAATTGGGAGGGAGCAAATACTTCGTAGAAGGTAATTTAAGCATCAAACATAAGGTAAAAATAAATAATATCAAATCTTTATTCTGGAGAACTGTAGCTAGTACCTGGATAGAGGCCAAGGATACAAAAGTAGTAGAATACGATATGGATAACCTCTCACAACAAGATTTATTAAATCAACCTTTATTTAATAATACATTGTTTCAATACAAAAGAAAACTCCTTTTTTTCCCAAAATGGATTGAAGCAAATATTAGATATGTATATGACATATGGAATGAGGAAGGGGTAATTAGAAAGGAGATAATACAGGAAAAGATAGGAAATTATCCAGGACTACTGTTTGAATATAATGCAATGGCAAATGCCTTTACGGAAAACCAGAGGAAATTATTAAACAGAGTCACAAAGGACATGATTAAGGAAGCAATAGTGAGATCCCGTAAGCTGCCTGAGCATGTAGAATCTTTCTTTGCCAAAACTAATAAGCAGATACGAAATTCGTTTTTAAACACGAGAGATGGCACTATTTGTGGAGTGAGCTTTTGGAAAAGAAAGATGGATATAGATATAACAAAATATTTTATGATAGCAAAGAATGCATCTCGTGAAAGTAGACTTAGGCTTCTTCACTTCAAATTAATACATAATATCTATCCCACCAACATACTACTTACACGAATAGGAATAAAATCATCGGAAAACTGTGCATATTGTAATGAAAGAGACTATATAGAACATTTCTTCTATCATTGTAAGAAAGTCAGAGAATTTTGGTATCATATTGGCCAGATCATCTTCATGAAAACAGGCTATAAATTAGACATGGACGAAGTGACAGCACTCTTTGGGATAGTTAAAGAAGACCATAACGAATGTACAAGTAAGAGGATAAATATTATAAATCACATTATACTAATAGCCAAATTATGTATAAGTAAGATGAAATATGGAACCATGAATAACGTTTTCCACATCTTCGAAATAGAATGGCAGAATAGGGAACATTTAATGGAATAGCTATTTTGTACAGACAAGTTGTTTTTGATTGTTGGTGTGCCATGAGAGGTTTTGATACCCATAACTCAACTTGGGTTTCATTAGACTGATGACATTTGATATGACCGCATAATTAGCCACCAGTATCGAGAAAGTGATCATCGTCTATGGCATATTAAAAAGTTGTGTCTTGCAGAGAGTTAATAGAGATAACGTAGATGGCGGATGAAAGTGAAATAAAAGCAAAAAAAAAAAGGGCAATGACGAAAGGTGAAAAATGCGAAACCAATTACATTCCAAAGTGCATGAAGTAAAGTTAGATTAAATACAGGTGTTCCTATTGTTATTATGATACTGATAGCTTAGACAATATTAAACACCTTTTTTTATGTCTCTGTGTCATTCATTGCATCTTTACCAGTAATTCATACACCTCAATTTTTCCCTCTTGACCAGTTTTTTAAAAGGACAGTTCTTATCGTTATTGTTTTTTTTTATTTTTTCATCATGTTCGATTTTGTTTGAACAGTTAATTTCTCTGAATGTTCAGAGCTAGAGTTTAGGATTTGCTGAGACTAGGACTATTTTCCCTTTTCCTGAATTACAAACTCGTCAGCTGGTAATGAAAAAACCTAAAGGGTTCGAGAACAGCCGACAACAAAGTATTCAGTACACTATTATTTATTATCTATACTTTCGGTATATCTTAACAGATCTTTTATTTAATCTATAATTCATTAATATTTTGTCTTATTCATTCAGTATTTTTAGTTGCTGGAAGCACATGTACATGAAAAACTGATTATATACCAGCGGATGTAACTGAATTACAAAACCGTCAGCTGATAATGAAAAAACCTAAACGGTTCGAGAACAGCCGACAACAAAGTATTCAGTACACTATTATTTATTATCTATACTTTCGGTATATCTTAACAGATCTTTTATTTAATCTATAATTCATTAATATTTTGTCTTATTCATTCAGTATTTTTAGTTGCTGGAAGCACATGTACATGAAAAACTGATTATATACCAGCGGATGTAACTGAATTACAAAACCGTCAGCTGATAATGAAAAAACCTAAAGGGTTCGAGAACAGCCGACTACAAAGTATTCAGTACAGGACACTGCTAAAATACATGGCAGAAGCCCACTGGGTTTGATTTCTCTCTTACCTAGGAATATTCTTATTTCTATATTTTATTTAATCTTATCTACTTTTTCAATTGCTAGACTATTTAGTCTTATCTAATTTTTCAATTGCTAGACTTGCAAAAAAAAAACACTTTATAATAATCTGAGCAAACTTAATAGCAATATCTAATTTCTGAGTCATGCACTGAATGAATGCATTAAAATTCGCATTTCAATCTGAGCCAAAAAAAAAATTATAAAAAAAAAAAAAAAAAAGAAAACTCCAAATTGCTCAAAACAATGCAGCGAGACTTGTTTTGAAGAAAAAGAAAAGAGATTCAGCACTGCCACTTCTGCAGAGTTTGCACTGGCTGCCAGTCGAGAAAAGAATAATGTACAAATTGTCATCCATTTGTCACAAATGTGTCAATAATACTGCTCCATCGTACCTAGTTGATTTAACTGATTACTATGTTCCATCTCGTCAACTAAGATCATCATCTGACACTACAAAATTGAAAGTACCTAAAATGAATCTGTCCACTGTAGGAGAAAAGTCCTTTTCATTTCTTGGCCCTACCATCTGGAACACTCTTCCAAAGACAACCAGGGAAATTAATGACATTGGTTCTTTCAAACGCCATCTGAAGACCCATTTCTTTCAGACAAACTAGGCTAGGTGTTTTTCGGCAGCAACAATAGTAAATATTTTTGAATTTCTTTTGTGTATGCGTGTGTGTGTGTGTGTGTGTAAGAGTTTGTTAAAGCGCCCAGAGCTTGTCATCGACGGGGTTGGGCGCTATATAAATGCAATATATTATTATTATTATTATTACCAATGACATTGTGAGTCTACTGAGCATCATTTTCATTACATTAGAGATGTTTTTGTGGAGGAAACAAGAAAACTGAGAACATCAACACTACACAATTCACGGTTATTGAAGAAAGCAAACAAACAAACCTGGAATTATCCAAATAAAACTTCAAAGCAAAAAACATATATTTTTTCATAAAAGTGTATTTTCAGACGCCAAATTCACCGGTTTCTACATCAATCTACAGTTCTATATTTTGGATATGATGTAATACACCATTTAAAGCGACCCCGGCAGGAGTTATTCCTGGACTGAGTACGACACCTAGTGGATCTGTGATATAAGGTTAACCAACGTTATCTACCATTTGCAGGTGTCCTAGGCAAGACACTGCTGTCCTTCTCTGTGTACACAAACGGCAGCAAAGTTCTCAGTACCAAAACTGGAGGTGGAACTATTGAATGTATCAACGGCATCCGCGTCCTGAGCATGTCTTGGGTCATCCTTGGTCATGCCTTCTCTATGAGCAATCTGGGAGTAGGTGGGTATTTGTTCGGAATTGGTCAGCTCACTCTTGTCTTGCCCTCTCATCACCAAACTGACTGGTCTAGCCCTAATTCAACCATTTTCTTATCAAAAAGCTTTCTTCATAAGGTGTAGATGGTACACATCCTAATGTTGCGAAAACAACAAGAACAAACAAACAAACGATCGAACAAACAAACAAAGAGACTCTCTTGCAAAATGTCTATGTTCGTTGCACAAACCCTCACTCAATTTGTTCCAAGGGACAGAGACCTCCCCCCCCCCTCCCCCCACACCATCACTGCACCCCGAACACACATAATCAGAGCTCTGAATCCCCAGTTTACAATAGTTTACCACCTGCCAAACACACGTTCTGGCATCACAGGTAATCATGCTATGATGTGTGCTGTTAACTTATTCATCTATCCGAGACAAACAGATGATAAGATGCCTACCGTGTGCAGCTCATTTAATTTATTATGAGATTTTGCATTAGATCACAACTTATTTGATAATCACTGAAAATACCTTCATTCCAGTTAATACAGCTGAATATTCAGCAAGAGCTTATAAGAGATGGACTTTCCAGGCCATTGCTAACGCCCTGGTGTCTGTGGACACTTTCTTCACATTGAGGTAATTGTAATTGTAATTGTAATTTACTTTACATGATATGTTTCCACGCTCTCTTCTCTTTTGTCTGACATCTCATTAGTATATGCATATATATAAATGATAACGTGGTTAACGAAATAGGCAGTTGTTAAAAACGTTTGTCTATTGCTTGGATTTCAAAATGTGAAAAACGCTGCTTCAATTTTTTTTTTTTTTTGCCTAACAAACTGTCCCTTCTACAACCGAAATTCCCATTCTTAACGTCTCCGTGTGACACAGTATTGAATATGTTGGAGTGTTTGTATCAATTTCTGTACTTTTTCGTCGACAAATATATGCCTTCAGGCTCAATTCTTAGCAGGGAGTCTATCATTGCATGAACTAAGAATTTAATCATTAAGAAAGACTTTCTGTCATTTAACCTCATTGTAGTGCTTCTGGCAACGTTAACGTTAATGGACCGCGATCAGAGGAAATGTCTCACAGCATTTAGAGTTCCTGACTAGATAGGCTAACGATGACAGACCATTTCCGTGGTGGAGAGATTCACAACAGCTGAATGGCCGTTCTTTTGAATTTTTGAATATTTGAATTTTTTGCCCATGGAAGGCCTTCGATAACTGAAAGCTTGCTGTGTTTTCCCCTTTTCATTTCTATTTCATTTGTGATTTACAGTAACGTTTCTTTATGTTTCTTATGCGAGCCTTTGCAATATATTATTATGTTACCGACAAAGTATGAAATTCAGGGTGCTTAGGCATTTTATAGAATGCCGAGACAAATTAGGCAAAGCATGAAATACAGTTGTTGTTTTGATGTGTTACATAGAATGCCTGGGCATTATATAGATTGACGAACATCTTCTGGGCAATGTATGAAATAACAACTATGAAAAGGTTTCTTTCTGCTATTTCATAAAAAAAAACAACAAAAAACTGTTGAAAATCAAACAAGAACTACAAAAAAGTGCAAGATCCTAATATTACATTAAACATACTGATTCACTTGTTGCAGATGAATTATGAAGCAGAGTATGAAAACACAATCATGGAATTGTATCTAGCAACCTACGGGTATGAGGATAAAACGTGCAAGAGCTTACAGTAATGAAATAAATAAGATACTGATTCACTTGTTGCAGAGTATGAAAATACAATCATGAAAAGTTGTTTTTTGGTGTTTTTTTTTCTATCCTCTTTAAAATGGACAAAGTCCTATCTATTGAAATATGAAACTAAAAAAACAGAAACCCAATTATAGTTATTTTGAAAATAAAGTACTGTGAAATACAATCAGAAAGTGTTTCTTTCTTTCTTTCTCTTTGACTGGTGGAAAAATTTTACAGTTTGCTTAATTGTCTTTGCCATACTATAGAATGCCTAGGCAATGTGTATAATATTAATTCATACTTTGCCGTCTCCTATTTGGCAGTCTATAGAATACTTGATTTCATACTTCGCCGGTAACATATACGCACGTTCTTTTGTTGCTGTTGCCAGCTTTAACTCGTCTTAAGTACATCAGTTCAAGTTAAGTAATACGTTTAAAAAAAACTGTTTCCCTGCTATTTCCTGGCTAGCGGCCTTCTCATGATGTACCTGGTGATGAAGGAACTTAACACCAAGCGGAGACCCGGACCGGGATTTTTCTTCCATTTCTACTTCCACAGATTCTGGAGGTAAGCATGTTCATCCTGAAGTGCTGTAATAAAAGAATATAAGGGCGAAATTTGGTTTGTGCCATATTAGGAACGGCACTCTGAAATATGCACTAATTTGTTGATGTGTGACGATAGTCATCAAATTAGCACAATGTAAAAATTTGACAAGAGTAATGAACGAACTGGTAAATAAAAATAATATGAAATAAGGTTCTACCCGTATCTTTAATAATACATCTTTCTTGGTATAGTTTGTTAACGACCAACTAGGTGGGGTGCGTAAATTACAATAAAGCCTTTGGCAACAAGTATTCGCTTATATGTCTCTCTCTCTCTATCTCTCTCTCTCTCTCTCTCTCTCTCTCTCTCTCTCTCTCTCTCTCTCTCTCTCTCTCTCTCTCTCTCTCAGTCCAATGATCCTATGATACTGGGTTCTGAGAATCTGGATAATATTTTCTTATGTGGTATTGGTTTATCTTACCTATAAATTGAAATACTGTAGCAGGTGTCTGACCCAGTATTCACTACCTTTAGTCCAGTTGTTAAAATTCGACAATGGTCTGGGCTTCTTTGCTGGAAATAATTGCGAGTGTTAATTCCAGGCTGACACCCCCATACATGCTTGTGATGATGCTGGACATAGTGCTCTTCCGATATGTGGGGGACGGTCCACTTTGGCCCCAGGGAGGGACGGAACGTGACGATTGTGAAGATACATGGTGGACAAATCTACTCTATGTTAACAATGTGGTCAAGAATAAAGAGATGGTACATCTCTCTCTCTCTCTGTCTTTTTCTCCATCGTTCTCTCTGTCTTTCTGTCTGTTTGTCTCTCTCTCTCTCTGTTTTTCTGTCTCTGTCTGTCTCTCTTTCCGTCTTCATCTGTTTTTGTTCCTGTCTATCCATTCTGTTGCTTGTCTACGGTTTTTGGTTGTTCCATCCATTATCCATGCTTCTACCAGGCTTTCATTTCTTCTGGCTTTCCTTTTCTTTCATGTAATATGGGCTTTCATTTCATCCAACCGCCTATCCATCCATCCATCCATCCATCCATCCATCCATCCATCCATCCATCCATCCATCCATCCATCCATCCATCCATCCATCCATCAGTCCACCCGTCCATTCACTGTGGATCCGCCTCTACTCCTCTAAAATGACCAGTAACTCTGAATTCACCCACCAGAACCCGCGTGTCTCTTTCTGTACATCTAGTATCTTCCATTGTTGATACGATTTACACAGTCAGATCTCATACCTATCTGCCACATTGTGTCACTATATTTATATCTGCATCTATTGCATTATTGCCACATGAATAGAATATTTTGCATTCCACCAGTGCATGGGCTGGTCCTGGTATTTGGCGAACGACATGCAATTCTTTGTGATCAGCCCCATCATCTTTCTTCCAATTTTCTAGTAAGTGCACATTTTGGTGATATTGTTACATCATATATCAAGTTTATCGGGGAACCATTGGCGTGCATTTGCTTCACTTGGCGTCACAGAACCTGTTCTTCTAAGAAACTGTGAATTTTTTTGTCCGTCTTTCAACGGAAATATTTTTAATTGAATACTCAATTTATCGAATTGTAAGTTCTGTTATTGTTGTTGGTGGAGTTGTTACCGACCTTTCTCGCAGTTTTCCTCTGTTACTGAGTCTCAACAAATGTTGAACGTAACATTTGACCCTTCAAAAGCTTTAGCTTATCCATGAATATTTCTTGTATGGGAAAATAATGATAACAGGTTTGTATCGGGCCGAAGTCGCAAAGTGCGAGAGCTGAGATGTTGACCAGAAAATCTTTTTCTGGCTTGAAGTGTCTCTGAAAACGTCCATTCTTTCAAGGTGCCTTCCCCTAATATTCAATCATAACTGTCCTGGGTTAATGTGCTTTGCACAGAAGACAGTATACTCTCTGACACTTATGCACAACTACACAGATTCTGCCGAAGTCCACGTAAGGCATAGTATAAAACTAACCCCTTCAGATTTTTCACAGGAATATGAATACGAAAGGAACATTCTTTTTGAAGAGAAAAGCAAGTAGGACAAGAATGTGGACTGAATGCCATAAGAGTACATATTTTGAAATTTTACAACACCAAAACAACACTCTGCCTTCCATTCTACTCTAACTTACACCTCCTAAATTGCTTTCTCGCAGTTTTAAATGGTTTGGCATGCTTGTTCCTGTTGCTATGCTGGTGGGCAATGCCATTGCTTCAGGTGTCATCACCAAGGAAAACAGTCTCCAGCCTAACGTGTTTAACGCCAATCCGTAAGTTGTTTTAGTCTGGCCCAGTGAATCTGATGTGACTGATAGTATAGTAGTGTGGATATTTATTTACATCTGGAATCTGTTATGATTTCGGTTCTGTTTGATTGTTTAACAACACAATGTCTCGATAGCTAGTAACAGTAGCTTTATTGTTGTCTGTAAGCACAGATTAATAATTTAACAGACAGACAGACGGTCGGACAGGCAGGTAAGCATACAGACAAACAGACGGACTGACTGGTGTCTGGATAAAAAGGTCTCCGACTGTTAGACGGATGGACGGACAGATAGGCAGACAGACAAGCATAGATAGATAAGCATAGATAGATAGATAGATAGATAGACAGACAGACAGACAGATAGATAGATAGATAGATAGATAGATAGATAGATAGATAGATAGATAAGGTGGACGAGAGGCTGTCGGGCAGATAGACAGATGGACATTGATACCTTTTTAACAGTTTTACAACTTTGTCTAAAACTGACAACACGAATTTGACCTAATACTTTCTTGTCACTGCTGTAAATTGAACCAGGAACAAGTTAAGGCTGAATAAGTCAGGCAATGTTTTCTTTGTCTGCAAATATAGCATGACAAAGAGCATGAAGCGATGGTTAGAAATGAAACATTTTGTCATTTCACGTTTCAGCAAGGCAGGTGACTGGTTCAATGATTACTACATTAAACCTTACACAAGAATTGGTCCTTACCTGGTTGGCATGATGTCTGGATATCTGCTTTACCTCTCTGACTGTAGAATGAGGCTGAACAAGGTGAGAATAAGCTCTAGTCAAATTTTTGTTCGCTTTTGAAACTATAAGATTGTAGAATATTTGCATATTTTTCTAATTTGAGAGTAAAATTAATTACTCAAAACAACAACCTAGAGAAAACTAATGAGTTGATAGAAATCTCTGCTGAATTCACATCAAATAAAACTTCGACCTAGCAAGTTATAGGCGAATACAATTGGTTTGTTCCACTTACGTCACCCAGAATTGTGATATTGACGTCACGGCATGCCCTCCTCTTCGTGCACGACGGCTGAGCATGATCACTTGCAATTTTGTTTCATCATTATTTTGGCACGGCGGCTGAGCATAGGTTACTCGAAAAGATTAACACTGTAAACCGAAAAGAAGAAATGAAACTCGTGGAGAGTGAAACGTATGACGGCGGAACGAAATCAAGTTCGTACAAGCAACGTACTGTGACGACAGGTGAAACAAACCTATTTATCCAGTCACTCAAAAACTCTTTTACGTGCGATCTCAGAAGTTTCGATAATTTTCAGTGTTCTATCTTAACGCGTGGACAGGAGATCTTCGGGGAAAATCCTAGTGGGACAAATATCTGGGCCTTTGACTTCTTTGCTATCTAAGGCGTCTGGGCTACATTGACGTTAAAGAGTATGGGTGTTCTCCTCCAGAAAACAATGAATAACAATAATTTATTTCTATAATAATGAACGTTGGAGGTATTCTCCGCTAACTTCTCCAATTGTCGTAGGTCGTAGAGAAACCACATTTTTCAAGATTCGTAGAGTTCGCTACAGTCTAGATTTTGGTGAAGAACATTTTTGGCTGGCTTTCCTTGTTTTTTTATATTTAATTATCTGTACGGATGTATTATTTCTATCAACTTTCTGGGCCAACATAACCTCAATGGAAGGCTGCCAAGCTATTTGCCTGTGGCATATTACTGTTCACCGTAGCCCCGACACACATTGGAGAGGATCGGAATTGGTGCGAGATCAAAGTTTTTCATAAAAATTAGAAAGTGTCCCAATTTTTGCTATACCTACTTTGGACGGGGCAGCTGTCAATATGGGTTTTCTTGTTTTATTATTCTCTGCATTCGTTCTTCTCTCTATAGTTGGTGGTTGCGACTGGCTGGGCCTTTGCCTGGGCCATAGCCCTGGCCTGTGTGTACGGTTTATTCTACCATTCCAATGGCGTACATTTGACTGATGACCTATCTGCTCTCTACAACGCCTTACATAGAATTGGCTGGGGCGTGGCAATCAGCTGGGTCATCTTCGCTTGTGGTAATGGATACGGAGGTAATTGTACAATTCAGTAAGCCAGTGATGACAGAAATAGACAATGCTAGATTAAAATTTTTTGGAGCACATAATCGTTGAATTAAACCTGTTTTAGGGGCAGTCCCGAACTAGCCGATTTTGATCCGCCAACTAGTCGGAAGGTGACGTCACAACGTCGAGTTTTTGTGAGATCCGACTAGTCTTGTGGCGCATGGGCTCTCATTGAAACTGGTTGTTGTTACGTCACCATCCAACTAGTTGGCCAATCAATATCGACTGGTCGCGCTAAGACTAAGTTGGACTTGGGTGTAGAGGTAGATTTTTTTTTCTTTATTAGGCCCTGGTCGTGTAATTGATGATCTTAATCAATACTTCAGTAGTTTTCGTACATTATTCATTTACAAGTCTCATTGTAACTACACCTCGCTGAATTATTTCCTTCTACGGAAAGTCTTCAACTAGAAAACGAATCACAGTGTATGCCTGCAGGAAAGTTATAAACTCTCAAGTTTTGTTTCTATGAAAGAAGAACAGTACTAAAATAATTATTACTCTCTTGGACAATTCTTGAATTGTTTAGATATAATTCTCTTCTCTAAGCCGTCTGACTGTTTTGTTGTAATCCTGCCGACCGCCAATTGACGGGAACTGAGCGCTCAAATTTGTTCCCTCCATCATACATTAATATACCTTTGGACCCTTTGCATGACTTGCATCAAACAGTATCTTTATTATTCTACATTTTAAAAAAATGGTATTTACAACTCCAAATACACGACAAATCTTTAAAAAGTGGCTCAAAATTAGCATGTCATACAATCTTGTACAGCTAACATATGTTCAAATTTAGAAAAGAAAGAAAAAAAAAATCTATGGAACGTCTGAAGTATATAATTATTTGTGTTAACGTGCTTTCCTTAGGTTTCATCAATACCATACTGTCTTGGAAGGCATTTGTTCCCCTGAGTCGACTGACCTACTGCGCCTATCTCGTCCATCCACTGGTCATTTACTACTTCTTCTTCCAGCAGAGACATCTCATTTATCTGGACAACAACAATATCGTAAGTGTGCTTTACAACTCCACGGATGACAGGGGAGAGGACTCCCCCGCCCCCTCCTCGAATCTATCAGTAAACCATATTTTAACCTAAAGTGTGCATATCCGAAGAAGGCACTATGCCTGCCGATCAATGAAAGAAAATACGTTTCTGACGTGGACCCGCAGCTCATGTTGTACTTTCTGAAGGAGACTGAAATCTACAAGTTGATTTAAAGATTTTTTTCTACACATTTACAAAATTCATTCCAAATTTTCACAAAACGCTTTCTGAGAACCTTAAACAACTTAGTACTGAACTTTTATTAAATTTTATTATTCAAATTGTAATTGATGAAGCTCTGAATATCAAGCTTGAATAAAGTACCCCGAAAACCGTGATAAGTACTACTACTACTATAATGACTACTGCCGCCGTCTTCTATTACTTTCGCTAATTAATATGTGACCAAAGTAACAACTGCTGATTTTGTATGTTAATCTTTCCACTATCACCGCTTTGTTGTCAGTCTCATTAGTTTGTAACCCCCCCCCCCATCCCAGTTCACCACCACCACCATCGTGACACTCATCCTGCAACTTCTACCACTATCCTCAGGCATTTATCTACATCGGTATCGTGGTCCTGGCCTTTGCCTCAGCCTTCGTGGCCTCCATGGCGTTTGAAGCACCAATGTTAGGCCTGGAGAAGGTGATTCTAGGACCTGTGGGCAACCTGGTGAAGAAGTCTGTAACTTCTGCCCTGGGAGGGACTGCCTCTAGGAAAGACGGCCATACACGTGTTTGAACAGAGTTTCACAACTGAAATAAACTCGCAAATATACAGTGTACTCAGGGATCTCCATTTGGTTCTTTGCCGATTTTAGTGAATAATCTGTCAAATTATTCATCATTATTTTGTCCATATTGCTCAAGCTCTCTATAATATCATTTAACAAAGTTATACATTAAACAAAGAGATAGTTTAGTATGTCGAGTGATAAAGACCACCCCCCCCCCCCCGCGCGAGTAAAGAAAAAAAATGTCGTGCACCAATATCAATTATTAGATGTCAAACACACCTTGTCCATCATTAAATGTACAATATGCGAGGTATGATATCCGTGGTGAATTCTGAAGTAAAACCGTAATATGTTAGGTCCCCTTCACCAGCAAACTAATCATTCAGGAATTTTTCTGACTGTAATAGACTCTCGTAAGTGTGACTGATTAATTACAAAAAAGACGCCATTTAACTGATGCGTGATTTGTATTTAAAACCTATGCCAAATTCAGTGCTTTGGATAACATTGATGCTATTTTCATGTTAAATAAAATCAATTCAATATAATTATAATGACTAATTGCTGTTTTCCAGATGGTTATATTTAAGCATGTGAAAGATGGAGATTCAATAAAAATATTTAGTGGTTATAATTTGTTGCAATTAACGTCTATAATCATTGCTTTTTTTTCCTGATGATTTAGCTCTGAAACGCGAATATTCATAAGTCAGTAAACTCTGAAGTCATGTGGAGTCAAAAGTAGATTTTGAAAGGGTGTGTGTTTATTTTATCTGAATCTGACCACAGTTTGTTCAAAGTTCTTGTACTTTTGATGAAAAACAAATCTTTAAATTTCCTAGGAAGGAAAAAGACGAAATGTAGGGAATAAAATGTAGCTTGAGTGAGAATGTCTTGCATGGTGTAGGATGGAGAAAATGACATCTTTGTCACGAGTGGAGTGAGTGCAATTAAGGGGATTGCTACAGAGCGGGTGTAGAGTAAGAAGGGCTCACGGCAGACAGGTAGGGAAAGACGTGAAAGGAAGAGAGTAAAATTAACGCACGAAGACAAGTAAGGAAAGCGTGCATGTTATGAGTGGTGGGGGTCTGAATGAGGCGAAAGCGCTGTATTACTATCACTGCAAGTTAGAAGGTCCTACTGAACGGACGCTAGTAAGAGCCCAGCGGGCGGACATAAGGGGAGCAGTCGAGAGACCAGTGAGAGAGTTTTTCCAGTGATGACTGGTAGGTAGAACGTTGATTGATAATTATGATTGATGTATTATATTATATTCGTCTATTACCATGATGTAAATAAGTATATGTGAGGAATGTGGAAGTCCTTGATATTGGATATAGCAATGTGCGCCATGAGCGATAGATGAAAGTGAGTTCATGGATTTGTAGCGCGAGTGAGTAGTGTGTACTCCGATGGAGGTGTGTTACCGTAAGATGTGTGGTGAGTGAAAGGTGAACTAGTGTGTGTACCCATCATGGGTTGTAAGGAGAGGTGGAGTGAATAGAAATGGTAGGGTATTATACCAATGTAATGTTATTCTTGTAGGTGCCGAGGTCGGGCCAAAGAGCGCCGCCTACGGTGATAGGCCAGCATAGGGCCGGAGGCCACACATAGGCCAGAAGTGAGGCTGTCAGTGCAGGACAGTAGAGGCACATAAAGTCGTGGCAGTCAGGCCACGGACAGGGACGTAGATATGAGCGTGAATGTGATAATGTACTATTGCCATGTTGATGGGCTAGGAACTAATATTGTACTATTGCCATGTTGAGGGGCTATTGAAATGATAATGTGTTATTGCCCTGCTGAGGTGCTAGGGGAGTGCTAAGGTGTATGACAATAGGAAGGTGATATTGAGAGACTGCGGTGCCAGTGAATTATTAATGTGCTATTAAGACCCTGAGGGGAGAGGCTGAGGCCGAAGTGCCTTTAGGAGTAACTACCGGGTTGTGGATCCGAGGGAGAGTGCGTGTGAGAATAAGGCCGTTGTACGGCAGTTAATTTCAATAATATAATGTATGTAATTGCGCTATTATCTGTATAATTATGTTTAATAAATGTGTGAGTCTGATGGATTGTTCTGTTAAGTGTTAAACTTGTTTGTTCGTGATTGTTGTCCTGTCATAACTTATTACATCTCCCAGTCTGGGATTTGTGACAATCTTGACCAAATGAAGACATGATACACACATTGATCAGGCTGAAGAATGAATCGCATATTTTGTGTTTCAAGACTTTTATTACATTTTCCTGCTGTGGGCCCTTTTTTTTGTGTATTTGTATACAATCTTATCTTAATGGGGAGGAGGCGTGGTTCCTGAAATCAAGTTAGTGTTTTTTGTTTTTTGTTGTTGTTGTTTTAACACAGTTGCAATATTATCGGACTTTTTTCAAATCAAAAACAACTTTGAAATGCCAGAATGGTCCTATTTTATGGCTGTTTTTGTCGTTGGAAAATGTGTTTCTCCTCGGAATACGCGTTTTCAACAGGAAATGGCGATCTATGTTTTTTACTCATGGAGCCATTATTGCGAATTTTTTTTCTATTAAAGTACTTCAGAACAACCAAAAATTTTGACTAAAAAGAATTTTTGACACCCTGTAAAGTTTTCAAGGGAAAAAATTAGGGAAAATGTGTGGCCCACTTAAAGAGTAGTTTAAAAACGAATTGCAAATCATATTCTAGTAAAGTTATCAAAACTTCCTTAAAAGTGAAGAAGTCTATTTTCATTGGAGTTATCCTAATTGGAAAACCAAAATTCAAGATAAAAAGGACTGTGGGATTTTTTTCCCCATTATCTTCCTCTCATCTGACTATTCTTAATTTGATGGCAACAGATAAAATTGCCTACCTGTAGCATTTTAAAAAATCACTTCCAGGACGCCCCTGCCTTGTTTTAGGTAAGGGTACGTAAGAATTCCAAATTCAGTTGTTTTTTTTCGGAGACACATATTTTAAAGAGCTGGAAACATATTAAAACCCACTCACGTTGAGGCAAAGAAGTACCAATTAATTTTGTACCAGTGTCACAAACACGATTTCCGTTCATATCAAGGTACACCGAAATAGTTATGCGCAGGATGGGTGAGAAAGACAGAAATGAATGTCAAGAACCTTTCTGTGATATACAATAAATATGTTAAAAAGAAGATAAAATCTATTCGTTTTTTGGTGACCTACCTACTTTTCTGGGGGCCTTACCCAACTCCTTCCAAGGTTTTATGCGAAGCGCAAAGCCATGCCTTGTCTTGTTGCCCTTGTTGCGTAAAATCAGAAGCGTATTTACTGAAAATTGTGCCTGGGACAAATAGTGAAACTGCGCCCCTGCATACACATCTGACACCCATCTGCCAGATAACTTTACTATAATTTCAGCTCAAAAATAGAAAGCAAGCTCGGTAATATTTTAGTTAACAAATCATGGCACGACATAAAAAATTGCATCTTCCTCACATCTAAAGAACATTCTTTCATCACTTTCCGAAGACGTCTTGTCTGACTTGGGCAGAAAATGCTCAGCTTTCAAGTGGTACTCAGGACATGTGCCATAATGGCCACACCTTACATACGCCACTGCCTAACAATACTAACATTGTTTCTGCACTGTTTCTGTAATACCGAGTCTGAATTTGTACCGAGCCACTGTACTTTGGCCGTTACATAGGTTACCCTAAATGTTGAAGTAACACCGAAAACAAAACTACCCAGTCTATTATTTTGCAGTCTGTCGCATGCACTACTGACACCATCTCAGCAGAAACATCTATAGATGATATTAATAACAGATTTCTGAGTGGTCAGTAGCATATCAGATTTGAAGATTTTTTTGAGGGGTTGGGAAGTGACGTTTTCACAGTTAGTCACATGATGGTGACGTGGTTACGGTCGTGTGGTTAACGGTCGGAATCACTCGAAATACACGCTGTGATGACGTCAATAACGGTTGTAATGGTCGCTGATTCACACACTTTGATGACGTTACAATCGGTTAATACTTTCACTTCCGGTGAATCTTCCAGGCATCTTTAAAATCCGGGCCACAAACTACCTGACATACCTCATATGTTATACGTTTTACCTCATATGTTATGTTCTTGTCCTGGGATATACTTTGAAATAACCCCCCCCCCCCCCCCAACTCCCGGCTAAATTAAAATGATTAAAATGATGAAGAAATAACAATGCGAGATTTTTTATTCACGAAACTGCACATTTTAACAGCTCTTGTCCTTGACAAATTAGAAAGCAAGAAGCTGTTATGCAGGAAGACTTATTCTGTGTACACAGCTCCTGCTTTGGATGTTGGCCTCGTATTTTTAGAAGCAAAACCAACACCTTGATCTACAACGACATGACTTAACAGTGACTGCAGTTGGAAAAATGACTACCGTGCATGAACAAAGTGCATTGTGCACTGTCATATATGATAACTTGTGGGCTGGTCACCGCATAGACCCTGACCTACAAATCTACTTTTGATGACCATAAATTATCACACTAGTTTAATATATGACTACAGCCATGTGAGTACATATCGGCGCACGTCAAAAAGTAGGTGCATCACAACTGTTTTATCATAGCACAAGGGTTTATATCGTTGATTCTCACCTTGTGACTGCATGGATGTCACTCAGGTACGCAGGGAAGGTGAACAGTAATGGAATCTGATTGAGAAAACTGACAAAATTAAGTAATAAAAACCTCCCTCTCTTCTGTCTGTCTGTCTGTCTGTCTCTCTCTGTCTCTTTCTCTCTCTCTCTCTCTGTCTGTTTCCCTATGTCTGTCTGTATCTCTGTCTATTTCTATCATTCTTTCTTCTCTCTCTCCTCTCTTGTTGGCCGCAATTACTTTTACCGCTGTGCCTGATACTAAGACTTAAGAATGTATCATCGGGTATTTGCCATACAGTTGTAGGCATTTTTGCCTTTTCGAGAAAATGAGGATTGAAGTTTGGTCGGCAAAAGGGCTAAAACGCATAAAATATTATGTCACAAATATATACCTCGAAAAGTTTTTAACCGGTTGGAATGACACTTATACATAATGAAATGAGGAGTGAGAGAAACACTTTCATGACAAAATCCCAATATCGGCAAAGTGTCACAATAAACAATATGGCAAATATCCCTCGATATGTAAAGTCCCCTAATTCTTAGAAGATTTGAGGGAGTGTGTGTGTATGTGTGTGTGTGTAGATGTGTGTGTGTAAGTGTGGGCGGGGGGCGAGATCATCCCTGGGATTTGTGTTACCAGATTGGTTGCGCTCATTAGTCGTAATCGTGATCCTAGCCCTACGTCTACAAACGGCCGCTTAAACCTGCATTATTTTATGAATATTATTATATGAGGCTGCATCCTCCATGGAAACACTTTTCTTTCTTCTTCTTCTTTTCTTTCTCTATCTTCTCCCATGTCTTGATGAAGTTTTGATGTGCACTGAGCTTCAACATGTTGAGAACCTGTGTCATCAATAATTTACTATCCTAATGTTCAGATGCTTAGATAAGATTAACATTGAACCGATACCGACGTGCAAAAACTAGGAAATGCTGAGAACAAAATGTACATGTGTATACACATCCATCGGTTATTAACACAACGAAGTGTTAACCTTTGAAATGCTGGCAGCATGTAATCGTGAATTGGTTTATTGTTGATAAATTATAGAAAGCCGAAAGTGTTTACAGAAAATTCGGGTTCCATTATTTTAGACTCACACCGACGACTTCAAAAGGCTGCAGTAATCACATCTAAACATAAAAAATCATAGCTTTCTGATCCCGGCCAGTAAAGGGTTAAGCGCTACCTTTGAATATACTAAATTTGCCGAATGATCAAATCACACAAGCAGGACAAGTAATCGACAACAACACAACAAAACAAACAGAGAGATAACAATGTAAAACCACGACAATATTGACATCTGGGTCAAAGGATTAATACTCTCATCAATTTATCTGATATCTATCGGTCACTTTTTGCCAGGTAAAATCATCTCTGGATTACACCAATCTTTCCCTGGTATCAAAGGTTAAATAATACCTGCCAAGAAGTATCTGAAAAGAAAGCTACACACCTTAAGTTATGAGAAAATAAGGGCAGCCAGGGAAACTGTGGAGCGACAGGGATGTTTGTAGAAGGCGCTTTCGATGTCTGTGCTGAGATCATCGCCCTTTGAATAATTTTTGTTTGTAAAACCAAATGAAGAAAGGATTTCGGTATTTGTTTGCATATTTTACCGCAGTAGAATGTATCGGGAGTTTTAATGGTGGATATGAAATGCAGCACTTCTTATAATTGTAGTACTGAATATTCCGGGATCGTCACGAAAATTGGGCAAGAACCACCGAAATACTGGATCATCGTGGCCGATAAATACACAGCAGCCTTTACGCCTTCACCTACATACAATAGACGGTGACCCCTTGACAGCTGATATACGATTTGCCCTAATGTGTGTGCTATCACGGTGATCGTCATTATTAGCACACATGCGTTTTAATCCGAAGGAAGTACACAATGAATTGCCGTTACTTGGAGTTAAGAGCCCTTTGAAAATTAATTGCGCATTGCAACTTTAAACTTCGCCTTTCACTGTTTGATACGAAATTCACATCAGAGATGAAACTGACGCCATACGTTTGCTAATACAGAACATGAAGTTGTTATAGTCACTTGATATTTGATGTCAGACTGATTCAAATGGAAGGAATCTCATCTTGTGCTAAGTGGGTAACATTTTCAATGTCCAGCCATGTTGAGAAATAAACAGCAGCCAGCGATTACGCTGAGTTTATTAGCATTGCTAATTGTATCAGCGGTCTTCACATGTGCTCATGGAAGCTGTAGCGAAGACATCGGGCATTCTCCAGAACTGCCAGAGGCCTCCTGTCAAATGAGCAGTACTGACACACTGTATGCTCATCCCACCTATACAGACGCAATGACCACGACCTTGCAGAGCCTCCATCGACCAAACTACATTCAGAGCCAGAGCTGTAGATCAGGAAAGTATTCATTTATGGAATACAATATGGTTCTGCAAACGCTGTTTAATAATGGGAAAACGCTTTGCAATTCATCTGATTCTTGGGATACGATGCCGCCGTGGAGGGATCCATTGTCATCTGAGATGCAAAAAGAAAAACAATGTCGCCAAGATCTGAATAATTTATTTTCCTCGGCATCAAATGAATCACACGCTTGCTGGGCCAAGAAAAGTGAGTATAAATATTCATCATCATCGAAATGTGTATAAGAATCACAAATTTTGACCAACCTGAGAGAGTACGTGGCAATTCTGCTTGGATTTGTGGCTTAACACTTTTGTTTAATATGTACATTTACCGGTAGCTGTGTTTAACGTGGGTGATGAAGTAAACAATCTTCAAAACATCACTTAACGTGTCTAATAAAATGAACAATCTCCCTAGTTTCATTTGAGTTCGTACATAGCTTAATTTTCATCTCGTATACACATTTAAACCTGAAAACCGGTATAATTATTCTTCAATCATTTGAAATTTTGTAGTTTAATGTTTGCGAAAGAAAGCCGATTAGGTAGTTTTATAGTGCATGCTCAGGTTTACTGTCCAACTGATTTCCATATTCTTGACAACACTTAGTTGAGACAGCCCTTCCTGCTAATGTGAAGCCAAAATTACAATTAGGAAATTATTTTGTGTGACACAACATTTAGTCAGCCAGATAGGTGAATACATTTTATACGTCTCCATGTTCCTCTTTGCTCCTTATGTTCTCTTCCATTCACTTAACTGTCTCTTCTTATCTCCTCCCGCTGGTTGCTTTCCTCATCTCCCCCTTTCTTCTATCCATGGTTTAGCTACCTTCTCCTCTTCTCTCATGTGCTAACTCCTCCTTTGCTCCACCTGTGAGTTTCTCACCCTCTCATTCTTCGTCTTTCTCTTTCTCTTCTTTGTCTTTTAGCTTCCAGGGCTTTCTCTTTCTTCCGATCTCTCTATTTCCATTCGCTGATCCTTTCTCTCTCGCGACGACATTGGAGAAGAGGTTTCCTTTAGTAGACATCAATGCACATTTTGAAAACATTCACAGAAAGAGTTATTAATATTGCGAGGATAGGAGAAAAGGATGAAAGTTCCCATTCCTCCCATTTTTAAAAAATTTAAAGTGATGTCCATTGAAAGAAATGTGATCGTTCAGTCATCATACTTACAGACCCCGTTTTTAACTTGTGTCAATACATGAAACACTTCGGGGATCGGTTGTCTAATGAATTACATGTTAATCGTCTTAAACCTATTACCATATGAAAGTCAGATCTGTAAAATAACCAGCTGAAGGATGCTTTTTTGCCTATATGAACCTATTCTTAATATGAAAATGTGGGCAGTAATCTTGAACGAAACTTCGAAACGCCTCCGGTTGACATGTCTGATATTGGCTGTTATATTGCTAGACCCAGAATTTATCTGACTACTTCTTCCTCTCACACCTTTTCATGACATAAGCAAAATTGCCAATAGTCGATCATCTACAGATTTTTAGAATTTCTGCCCCGCTCCTCAACCCACTGACCTCAGTGTCAAGCAGATGTATTTTAATTTTACTCAGTGAAAATCTCCTTCGAGCAGTTGAACTTTGTACATACCGGTTGTGCAAGGTTTGTTTTGGTAGCTGAAAATAATGCACGCATAATCCAGATAGGTATTGAGTGATAACACCAATTATATTGCCCATATATAAGCATTGTCTGCAGTAATCTCGTTGGTATGATAACGCAGGAGGAAGAAACACTCCGACTGCATGAAATCATGTCCGTTACAGTTTGTCACCTACAACTGTAAGCTTGGACAAGCACCGGCCGATTTCGATCCGTTAGTTAGTTGGATGATGACGTCACGACAATGAGTTTTAATGAGACCTCAAGGACCAGTCCGCTGGTTGGATCTCACCACAGAATAGGGAACTACCAGGGGCGAAAGAAGCCCACTTTTTATGACCACAGGAGGTATGCTCACCGCCATTTTGGATGAACTACTACTTCATTTGTTTTAATTGGCCGTAAACGAAACCCGTGTGTACATTTACACGGGGAGTTAGAGCGTACAAACGGCTCTAAATAGTTTCAACCAATTCAAAAATATGAACAAACCACAGTAAACAGATTATATGTACACTGTCTTTGGTGAAGGCCGCATCTTTCAGTTCTTATTACCGCCATGGTCCAGTTTCGCGATTTGGCGGAAATCAGATCTCTCTCTAAATACATACTTTCTGATATTGCATTAAATATCGTTGCGGGCATGCCTAGTTACGAAAAATCGATCTCATCCAAAATGGCGCAGACCAGTCAAAATTGATGACACATTCCTGCCTTGTGTCGCTTCTGGTAGTATCTCCATTCTGTTGATCTCACTGAAACTCAATGTCGTGACATCACCCACCCATCCAGTTGGCCGAGCGAATTCAGCCAATGACTGTGCGTGCCTAGGGGAAGATAATTATTATGATTACAATCTGCAAATCGTCACTGTTCCCTAAAAATGTAGTTATCGGTTTGGGCTAAGCATTAAATAACAATAATAATAATAATAAAATAAAAAATCGTATTTTAGCACAACTGGCCTAGATCTAGTTACAATGAATTTTTGAACGTTTGCTATTAAGTTATTTTTCGGCTTAAGAGTCTGTCATCAAGACCATTCAGTGCGGCTTTGAATGCAGTTGAATGTATTTAAAAATTGATTTTTCGAATTTGTGAATTACGACAGTCTTTGGGAACGGTGGTGAAATAGTGTCGAAAAAAAAAGAAAGAAAAATTGACGGGCAAAAAAATTATTTAAAAAAATAAGTCGTGTAAGTACTCGCCTACATTTAAACTTTTCATGAGAGTTCGATCAATTAGTAACGAAATAAGTTAGAATAGTGAATGACATGAAAGATGTTTCGTTGGGCGGCAATCATATCGCACAAAGAGCAGTATTGTGAACGGGACTGGGTCTGATAGACCCGATAAAGTACAGAGGAATAAGGCTATATGTTTTTTTAACAGTACAAAGACACGTCCCTTCTTATTTACTTCATATAACTGGATGTGACAGACCATACAGAGTGCAAAGAAGAATATCTTGATTTTCCTTTACAAGTTATAAAGCTGTGCCTTGCTCGTTTTTCCTCGTATGGTGTGATTAGATAATAATGATATTGGTAGATAGCAACAATTCGACACACTTTTGTACACCTCACGTACAGAGCTGTATTTCATTCACCGAAGTTTTCAAGGCATCTAAGTTTATAATGTCTTTTACAGTACCAACTTCCATTTCCATATAGGAAAATTATGACGTTTATCATTTGAATTGAATGTACAAATTACATAAGTTGTAATGTGATCGTAATAAAGCCTTTAAAACTTTCAGTTGCATTCAGTAAGTCATGGCGACCCCCCTCCCCTCCCACACACACACACACACACACACACACACACACTTTCGCGGTTTTGCTTTTCTTTCACCCCAAACAGTGTTAGATGCCTGGGGCAAACCGGGAGCTGGTATGCTGAAGAAAAGGGTTCACGTCCTGGGAGATTTTGATGAATGTCTGGAGGTAGAGACCAATGCAACATTTTCCAGCCAATACTGTGTGCAAAACATAGATATACAGGTATAACACCTAATCTCTAAATGTGTTCTTATCACTAGTTGATTATCATCTTGATAACTCTTATTTGGTGGTATTTTTATGGTTCGTGTGGCTGCACGCTTGCGTGTATGTGTGTGTGTGTGTGTTAGTGATTAAATTTTGTATGATTAAATGTGTATTACCGTGTGTGTATGTGTTGTGTGTGTGTGTGTTTCGTATTCTCAAGCGCTTATCACCGTCTAGATGTGTACCTTTATTGATCTGACCTTTATATGCGTGTGATTTCGAAACCACAAAATTGATGACTTGTCTCACCCTTGTTTGTTTGTTTGTGTGTTGCCCTGTTCGTTCAGCTATAATATATAAATGTTGTTTGAGGTCTTTCTTTTAATAGGATCACATCTGTTACCATTTACACCCAG
This sequence comes from Onchidella celtica, assembly GCA_963931925.1. Taxonomy (NCBI): domain Eukaryota; kingdom Metazoa; phylum Mollusca; class Gastropoda; order Systellommatophora; family Onchidiidae; genus Onchidella; species Onchidella celtica. Next base: position 29,065,349 of record OZ007571.1, on the reverse strand, counting down.
TATAGTGTTGCTTTCCATGACACGAAACATTTACAACTAGATGACCTACCGGGCATTGCCCGGAATAAACAATCATCTGCTATGTGCCCCCCCCCCCCAACCCCTCTCTCTCTCTCTCTCTCTTTCTCATATAATAAACAAACATGCAAAAATACAGATGTTACATAGCAATAAACATTGTTATTTTAAAAAAAATACATGCTTGAAGTAAACAACTTTTAATCATAGCCATCATCTTCATTATCCCAATTGCCACCTTCCTGCCAAATTTAAGGCCTGAAGAGTGTATAGTTTGGTCAGTTACTCATGCCAAAGGTTGCAAGTTACTGAAATTTATAATAGATTTTCTCAGTGTTGTCTCCAAGACTCACCACGGATCTCTTATCCCTAACCCTTATCCTGGTCTACATTTTACTCACTTCTTATGTCCAACTTACAGAAATTCCCCACCTTCCCTCACCAGCGTGTGAGTAACTTCGAGTTTAAGACAACCCTTGTTTTGGGAGTATGTGTACCCAGCACATGCAGTGATGAGATCTTGAAGAGGATATTCAATGAATGTAAGAATCTCCTTTCATACAGTTCACTATTATCCAAAGCTTGAAAGTTTCCATGGTGAGATGCCATAGGAGATAGGGAAACAACATGAACAAAATTGAGTTGTCCGGAAATATACTAGTTTTGAAAATGATGCTACAACTCACGTAAACACTCTTTAGAGGTATTTGAATATCTGGGTAGTTTAGGATGTTTGTCAGCGTTTTGGCCATAGCAACCGTTGTCTTGGTGACAGTGGCAGCGTTGCCAATGATTTAAAACCTAAGGCGCCACCCATGAAGTAGGCACGCTCGGAAGGAGATACTGGGTATTTCTGTGAAGCGTGCGTACGCTCTTCAGTAACGATGATGATTTAAAGAAAAACAACAAGTTCGGTTTCAGTTATATTTTTGAACAAAATAATTTATAGGGATATATAAAACTCAAATATTGGGGATGTTTCTAGTGAAAACAGTCGATACAAAATGGCATTTAGTTTCAGAATATCAAGGCCTTACCATGGACATTCAAGATTTTAATGGTTGTATGCTAGTACATGTTGGTTCTTTTTTTGGGGGGGGGGGGGGGAATTAAAAATTACCGAATGAAAATCCATCCAATCATAGCTGTTGTAGTTCGCTTACTCGGGGGATAAATTTGCCGAGTTTGGATTTGCACATTTTTACACAAAAAAATAGTCTTAAAAAAATCTGAAGCTGAGAAGAAGTTTCGAAGTAGTCTGAATGTGTACGTGCGTAACAACTGTGTGCTGTTATCGTTGTTATTATTATTTCGTCTCATAACTTTAACAACAATATTCTAACATTTTCCCTCTGCTGGTTGTTTTTTATGATAAGAGTGTAACCTGAAATCAATGAATAATATAGGGTGTGAGCATATTTACTGTCGAAACGTTGCCAGGGGTAAACTGAACAAAAATAGGTGAAAACCCCTGTGCTAGATGAAAGACATTAGCATTCTCACAGGAAAATGGACCTGTTCTCACTAGTTTCAGATTTAAAAAATATACTTGGTAGAGTGGTTTGATGTTTGATGCAGAAATTGATACTGTTAGATTTATGACATACACCATGTTATTATAGGCTTAGCCTCTCTGAGTGACATCAGTGCAACTGTAAACCGCACAGAATGTCGAGACAGGGATCCAGCACTGGACGATAAAGCCATCGCAGTGATGTAAGTATTATAGAAGTCATGATTGTCCTTACCACTTCACCCTGAATTAGGAAAAGGGGAACAGGGTGGAGTCTCTAGGCAGCATTCATATGCTTTTCAATGATTATAAAGTTTGGCCCTATTTTATTGTTATGATTTTTTGTTTCGTTTTGTTTTGTTCTTAAAGTACATTGCGGGATTTTATGAAAATCGAATGCAGACTGTTCTGTTTGTAATGGAACAGTCAAAATATAGTCCATACGAACTGCCACTTAATATTTTAGACCAAGGATGCCTTATCCTAGAGACACCATTCTAATGGCCGGGAGGGAGGGGTTCAAGCCAAGCTCTGAAAAGCGAACATGGCAGGGAAAAAAAAAAGGGAGAGGGGAAGGGGAGTTGCCTAAATTTGCCAAAATCGAGTTCAAGTACATTTTGGATGATCCCTTGAGGATCCTCTGGTAATACAGAATCCCTGACTCATCGAAATGGTTGTAAATGTACATCAGTTTTTATAAAAATGAATTTTTCCCACTCCATTTCGTCCCCAAAATCTTCTGTTCCAACTGAGAAGGTCTGTCTTTCTAAGATCTGTAATCCTTCTTTCATTTATTCGCAGCTTGAAAGTGGCCAAAGGAAGACAATAAAAGTGCAAAAAAAAAAAAAGCGCTTTTAGATTTGCTGGATGGGGTGGGATGGGGGAATGCTCTTGGCGCATGTTTTTCAGCAGATCTACTTTCGTGGACGTGTTTCTTTGCTTTAAATTGCGTCTGAACGTTTTATTTACATCTTTCAAACAACAGTAATTTATGCGGCTGTATTTTCTGGATTCTACAGTGTTTGAAGCCCTGATTTGGCTGTTCCCTCACCCCTGCGTTTGTCTTTATCAAAATCTCTGGGGCCAGATCCCTTTCCATAAGTCAGAATAGGTCTAGGTGGAGGGACGGTAAACAGTTGTCCAGCAAAGCGCAGAAGGAATTTTAATGAAGAAATCTCCAGGTCAGCAATTTCCAACACAATGCAGAGTAGATCTATTTAATCATTTTCTTTATCCCTTCAGATGGATGCTGGGCATTTTCGCAGGTCTCATGACTGTGGCAACACTATATGACATCATTATCGTTCAGGGCCTGTGGAAATTAAATAGCTCAGAGACTCAAACTCGCCCCACCTGGCTTCCAGAACACGGTGCTGGCGACTCACTTCGAGAAGGCCGCAGAGAGCATCGTGCGGAATACGAACCTCTGCTGAGTTTGAACAAGTCACCAAATTATCTCCCCAGTAAGCCTTCAATAAACTATTATCGCACCATTTCA